>VXBI01002217.1:60490-199481 GCA_013397375.1 Toxostoma redivivum | reverse complement strand
AACCCCCCCCCCCCCAAAAAAAATTAATTATCGTGATGACTCAAAACTCAGTTCATCACATAATTAAAGTCTAAGTATTTTTTGAATACTTGTGTGGTAGGTAAGTCTGGACACTCAGATTTGTTTTTCAGTAGGAACAAAACCTGAAAAGTACCTTTTAATGTGGATTAGAAGTTTATACAGAACAAATTGGGTGCAGCTGCTTTTGAATGTCCAAATCAAGTTTCCGGGGCATTTCCATTTCTCCTTTTATCTTCTGTCACAGATATCAGAACAAAAACAAAAACAAATACAAAGAGGACTCAATGCCTTCTAAGTCGAAACACAAATGAGACAAGTGAAGTCTAAAACAATTCTTCCAATTTCAGCTTTCCTTCTGGCTTTATTCTTGCTACTCCAGGAATATTAAAAAGAAATGGAATGTTTTTAATGGACTGTCAGCTGTATTGTTTTCATTAACAAAAGGAAACTCAATCAACTGCTCTGCCAAACTTCTCTGTCTCTTTTTTGATGGGCATGATAAATAGTGCCAAGCATTGTCAGATTCTGGTAATTTAAATTAAAATTATAGGTGTTCAAAATCTTTTAGGACTAAGTCTAACGCAATTTTGATCATATTTCTTTCTGAAAGAAAAATAATAGTAAAAAGTAAGAAAGAAAGACAATAAAAGTTTAGAGATAAAAGAAATTAACAGAAACATTCTATCATTAAATTTGCTTTCCAAGGCAGTGACACAGATTGACTGAGTCCAAAACATGTCTATTTATACATAACTGCCAGCACCAGTAAGAAAAAGATTAAAAATGGTAACTCACAATAGCACTACAGAAACAAGTTTTTAAAAACTGACATGAAACAAAAATGTGTATAGTGAGTGTTTTAAAATACCCCAAAGTTTATCAGGCTTTTAATCAGTCATGTTTAAACAGTAATATTCTGTCTGGGATTACTGTCAATCCCAGCAAATAGGAGAAAATGCAAAGCCTTTTTAGGGGGAAGAGTTTAGAGTTAAACAGCAGTAATAGTTCTATTTCTGCTAGAAATAGTTGAACTAGTTGAAATATTCAACTTGTTTTATAATGTAATGTCCAAAAGAGCAAATTCCATTGACTTTTTCAAATCAATGAATTTTTTTTTCACGCAGCCAAAAGTTAAAGCCCCTGGATTCAATGTATTCACTCCTGGGCCTCTTTAAATTTTGAAGTCTGTCCTGCTGCCCCACTTCACTTTTTTATAAAGTAAACATCCTTAGAGGTTTCAATGTGAGTGTTGTATTACCTGAATTTGCAGGCAATACAATCCAGATTGTAAAAAACCCAGACCACTGTCACTGCAGTAGTGGTATTTTCCCATAAAAGTTCCAAAGGCAGAAATGCAAGTTTCAAAAAATGATTTTGCATGGTTGCAGTTCTTGGCAATGAGGCAAAAGTGCTGGCCAAGTGGCACATTCTGAAAGTGCCTCATATACCAAACAAAGCTAACACAATGTGCAGGATTATATTTTGCTTAGAATGGAAGGTTGGAAGCAGCTCTATAGTAAGTCTTCCAGAAGCATGATTTACCACTATTATATTTATTGTTGGTGGTCATGTGGGCCAGCAGTGGATAATACTGAAGACATTTATGAAACATTCTTTACCTTTCTAGCTCTATTTTATGTCAGTAGTTCATACAATTTACAATTGCTGTTCTGTGTAGAACTGCGCTGTGAAATTGAGCTTATTGCTAGAGTTCCAGGTCTCATGTCTCCTCCTACCTAGTATGTATCTTTTTAATTTGCAGTGCTGTTGACACAGTATGCTTGATTGGGGACTAGTGTTGAAGATAACTCTGTAGGATAAAATGCTGGCTCTCTTAGTCATGTTGTTCTATAAATTCTGCCATGTGTACATGCCAAGAGAGAACTTGAGAGGTGTAAAACGTAGCTTGGTGCAAGTAGAAATACCTCTATTTTAGTGCAGTTGCACAAGAAAATACCCTTTGGAGACTTTGACCCATGGCAGTCATGAATGTAATATAGCAGGATGATAAGGGAGGTTATATATCCTCTGTTACTGATTATGGAACAAATAATTCTTTTGTTTTATGCTAGGACTAAGGTCCTTGTAGTAAAGAGAGCAGTCCCACAACTGGACTGAAATGCAGGTTTTTCAACGTCTACTCTAGTGAAGTAAACAAAGACATTTTGAGAACTAGGAGGGAGGGCTTAGGACTAAAAGAGGTGTGTATTTTAACACAGATATAATATAGATTATTCTACAGCATGCTCTTTAGAGACAGAAGAGATCAATTAAAGCTAAATTGAGATGTGATAGAAGGAGATTTAGTGATACGAGGAAGCTTAAATTAATCCCTCCTAAGATAATATCGACAAATGTTACTCGCTGGTGTCATCAGTCTAGTGCTTTCAGCAGTCTGTGACACGAGCAAGAGTACTGCCTCGTGTGAAAGGAAGGAAACGCTTCATCAGCAGCCAAAACCAGTTCACTGGCTTGTCAAAAGCCTGAAAAAAACCTCCTTGATAATAAGACCCTATATGCAGCCTTAAGGATTGGATTTTTGCTGTCTCAGCCGACTGCCCTTGGACTCAGCCCCTTGCTTGCACTCCAAGCCAAACCAGCCAAGGCTCAACACCTCCCAATGAGACTCTCCTCAGAGACAGGGCACAGGGTAGAGAGCTGAGGGCTGAGCCCACCTAGACCCACAGCCATGCCCAGGGAAGACCAAACAGTGACAGAATCAGCCCTTTTGGCTTCTATCAGCACTCTCTACAAGCCCCTTGCACAGGGCATGCTTGTCCTCTTAGCATTACACCTCAGCAGCCCCTAGCCTGTAGAGTTCCATTCTCTCATCCTCCAGTCCCTTTCCTCAGAGCTGGAGGGAGCCAGTGAGAAGCGGAAAGATAGGAGCAGTCTTTTATTTTCCTTTCCCCTTTATCTCTACTGGCCCAGGTTTGCTGTGGAGGAGAGGAAAAAGCTGCAGAACCCCAATGGGCTGTCCCCCAGACACTGTGGGACAGGTGGCAGCTGCTAGCCAACCCAGACCTCCTCCAGGAGTTCCTTCATCATCTGTGCCTCTGCCCAGATATCTCTGCCTGAGGGCTAACACTTAGGAAACTAAAACAAAACTTCTATTTTTCCAGAGAGAAAAGAAACAAGGGAAGCTGTGTATACTACTCTATGTGAAGGACCAGTCTGCTTTTCACATACACCATGATTAAACACTTGTTCTTATTCTGCTGTGGTCCAGCTCCTTATGTGATCTTCAAAGGTGAAACCTAAAGTCCCCCCCAGTCCTGTAAATTCAGTGCAATTCTCCATCCTTTGATGGCACCTCACATAAAGCACTTTGAATATCTGGGACCTTAATTTGATGTGATCCAAATCAGAATTATACTAGAGCAAACCAAAAGTCTGTGTAGTTCCCGTGCAGTGGCTGTAGCCTTCGTGGCTCTCAGTGGATTTCTCTTCTACTTGAAGGATTCCCTTGAACCCACTCACTGTCTAGATAACCTGGATGGTACTGAAATCCCCCTGTCTACAGAATAAACAGCAACTTAATGAGACTGGATACTTTTTGAGAGAGGAGACAGAGGGAAAATGCAAAAGCTATACGTGGTGGAAAATCAGATATTGCCCAGAAAACATCTGAAACTGCATAAATGGAGGTTGTTAATACAGCTTTGGATTGGACTGGGGGAAGGGAGGAACTAAAGAACCTACTGGTCACAGACTTGAGAGAGATCTAAAATTAGAATAATCCTGTTAAATATTTGTTTTGGTTTAGGGCAAATTTGGGAGGAAATTTCTAAAGAAGTTCCTTTAGAAAGCAGATTTAAGTGGGTTTTCTCCCAACTGGTTCACAAAAAGATTTTCTTTTCTAAACTCAGGGGGCTGAGGGCAGAATCTGACAGACTTCGAAAGGCTAAAACAGCATTTTCTCAAAGGAAACAATAAAGCTCAGATGCTGCTAGCTTACAATCTCAGACAGGGAAAGAAATAATTAAAAAAATATCTACTTTACCAATTAAGAACGGTATTGGAGCTATGAAATATAAACCAGAAGAAATTGGTGAGTTCCTTGAAGGTTTCTTTTAACACCTTTACACTTGCAAGAAACAGGTCTCTGGAGATAAAAGGTCAGATTGTGAAGGCTAATATGTCTGGTTACTCAGCAGAATAAAAGGCCAGATTGGACTGTCCTTTTGAAGCTAAGGAAATTCAAAAGTGATTTAAAAAATATGCCAGCAGGAAAAACTTCAGAACTTTTTCAATTCCCTTGTGACTTTTCTTTTTATATTTTCACAAAATACTAAGTAACATGGATACCTTGGAGGACAAATTTGCCTTTCCATTACGATGGAGGCAAATTTTACACATTCCTATAATTCATAAGCACATTATAAAATGTAGATATGGATCCACTTTTCTGTTTGTCTAGCAAAGTATTTTCCATTACTACAGACACAAGAAATATAAATTGAGTTTCTGCATAGATGTTTGTTGAGACGTGCTTCAAATTTGGTAAACGCAGTGAATTAGATATAAGAAGTGAATTAGAAGAATGAGGGTAGAAAGGAAACTAGATAATGCATGGCTAAGCTCAGTTTGAAGGTGGGTTTAATTTTTTTTAGTTGGAGAGACTGAAATTACTGGCTGAAATAAATAACTGAATTTATTGCTTTTGAATGTCACGGTACCTTGGTTCAAAAGAAATACATTATGTTGATTTGAACTCAAAGACGCACCAAAACTGTTCCAACAAAGCTCCCACAGAGAAAGGCTTTGCCTTAGCAGTCAAGTTCAAGCAGACACCAGACGTAAGAGGTGTGAGCTTGCATGGTGGCACCCACCTATCAGCTGTTTGATGTCTGACAGAGACATTTGATGGAAGCAGTGCTTACTTATCTTGCTCTTTTTTCCTGCCTTCTGAATTCTGCCTTAAGATCTTGCTGCTTATCTTCAACAGACTTTTTGACTACATTGGGGTCTTGCCAGGGGCTTTGGATTTTCCAGGTTCTGGATCATCTTTCCCTGATCATGGCACATGGATCTAGATCCAACCCCTGGCTGTCATTGAGCCTCAGCAGTTAGCTATGATTGTTCACATTCAGATTTACATACACACTCGGATCTTACATATGACATGATCGACCTTGCATTTGAGATATCCAGCAGAACTATTTTAATGTGATTGCAAAGCTATTAGTGTAATGTTTAAATACTTCCACAATACGCTAATGGTAAGACCAAGTCTAACTTTGCTTATTATAATGGAACCACAGAATAACACAGAATAGCTGAAGGTGGAAGGGACATCTGGAGATCAGATGGTCCAGCCCCTGTACTCAAGCAGGGCCGCTTAAAGGAGACTCCCTAGGACTATGTCAAGGTGGCTTTTGACTGTCTCTGAGGAGATTCCATAACCTCCCTGAATTACCTGTGCTAGTGATCAATCAACATCACATTTTAAAAAAGTGTTTCCTGGTGTTCTGACAGAGCTTCCAGTGTTTCAGTTTTGTGCCTCTTGCCTCTGATCTTGTCTTTGGAAAAGAGCCCGGTTCTGTCCTCCTTACAAACAGCCCTCATGTATTTGTATACATTGACAACATTCCTCTGAGCCTTCTTTAAACCAAGCAGTTTCAGCTTCCTCAACCTTTCATCTTAAGAGTGATACTCCAGTCCTTTAATCATCCTTGTCACTCTCTGCTGGATTCTCTCCTGTATATCCATGTTTTTCTTGGACTGGGAAGCCCAGAATGAGACACAGTATCATAGAATCATAGAATCACAGAATATCCTGAGTTGGAAGGGACCCACAAGTATCAAGTCCAGCTTTTGTTCCTGCAGCGAACAACCCCAAAAATCATTCCGTGTGCCTGAGAGCATTGCTCAAATGCTCAAATGCTTCTTGAACTCTGTCTATCTTGACCACTTCCCTGGGAGAGCCTTTGCAGAGTCCAACTACCCTCTGGCTGTCGAACCTTTTTCTAATATCCAACCTAAACCTCCCTCGATACAACTTCAGGCCATTCCCTGGGGTCCTGTCAGTGACCACCACAGAGCATAAATTAGCGTCTGCCCCTCCTCTTCCCCTCATGAGGAAGCTGCAGCTGCAACGAGGTCTGCCCTCAGTCTTCGGTTNTCAAATGCTTCTTGAACTCTGTCTATCTTGACCACTTCCCTGGGAGAGCCTTTGCAGAGTCCAACTACCCTCTGGCTGTCGAACCTTTTTCTAATATCCAACCTAAACCTCCCTCGATACAACTTCAGGCCATTCCCTGGGGTCCTGTCAGTGACCACCACAGAGCATAAATTAGCGTCTGCCCCTCCTCTTCCCCTCATGAGGAAGCTGCAGCTGCAACGAGGTCTGCCCTCAGTCTTCGGTTTCCTCTTCTCCAGTCTGAACAGAGCAAGGGAGGTCAGCCATAGTTTATAACCTTCATTCAGACTCCCAGCTGTGTCCTAACCAGGGCTGAACAGGGGGAAAGGATCATCTCTCTTCTCCTGCTGGTGATGTTCCTTTTATGTAACCCAGAATAAAGGCACCCGTCATTACTGCAAGATCACACTACTAGGTCATGTTCAGTGTGGTATTTCCCAGGACCCATAGGTCCTGTTCTGCAAAGAAGCTTTCCAGATGAGCAGCCACCAGCATGTATTGATNACCACAGAATAACACAGAATAGCTGAAGGTGGAAGGGACATCTGGAGATCAGATGGTCCAGCCCCTGTACTCAAGCAGGGCCGCTTAAAGGAGACTCCCTAGGACTATGTCAAGGTGGCTTTTGACTGTCTCTGAGGAGATTCCATAACCTCCCTGAATTACCTGTGCTAGTGATCAATCAACATCACATTTTAAAAAAGTGTTTCCTGGTGTTCTGACAGAGCTTCCAGTGTTTCAGTTTTGTGCCTCTTGCCTCTGATCTTGTCTTTGGAAAAGAGCCCGGTTCTGTCCTCCTTACAAACAGCCCTCATGTATTTGTATACATTGACAACATTCCTCTGAGCCTTCTTTAAACCAAGCAGTTTCAGCTTCCTCAACCTTTCATCTTAAGAGTGATACTCCAGTCCTTTAATCATCCTTGTCACTCTCTGCTGGATTCTCTCCTGTATATCCATGTTTTTCTTGGACTGGGAAGCCCAGAATGAGACACAGTATCATAGAATCATAGAATCACAGAATATCCTGAGTTGGAAGGGACCCACAAGTATCAAGTCCAGCTTTTGTTCCTGCAGCGAACAACCCCAAAAATCATTCCGTGTGCCTGAGAGCATTGCTCAAATGCTCAAATGCTTCTTGAACTCTGTCTATCTTGACCACTTCCCTGGGAGAGCCTTTGCAGAGTCCAACTACCCTCTGGCTGTCGAACCTTTTTCTAATATCCAACCTAAACCTCCCTCGATACAACTTCAGGCCATTCCCTGGGGTCCTGTCAGTGACCACCACAGAGCATAAATTAGCGTCTGCCCCTCCTCTTCCCCTCATGAGGAAGCTGCAGCTGCAACGAGGTCTGCCCTCAGTCTTCGGTTTCCTCTTCTCCAGTCTGAACAGAGCAAGGGAGGTCAGCCATAGTTTATAACCTTCATTCAGACTCCCAGCTGTGTCCTAACCAGGGCTGAACAGGGGGAAAGGATCATCTCTCTTCTCCTGCTGGTGATGTTCCTTTTATGTAACCCAGAATAAAGGCACCCGTCATTACTGCAAGATCACACTACTAGGTCATGTTCAGTGTGGTATTTCCCAGGACCCATAGGTCCTGTTCTGCAAAGAAGCTTTCCAGATGAGCAGCCACCAGCATGTATTGATGCCTGGGGCTGTTCCTCCCCAGGAGCACAATATTGCTCTTTCCTCTGTTGAGCATCATAGGGGAGACAGTATGGATAACTTGGGAGTGGAATTTGTTCACCAGCATCCTCTCTGCAAGCCTGTAATTTGACTATAGCTGGCCCCATGACATATCATATATTGCTTTCTATATTATATTTAAATATATATATATTATNCTTGCAAGAGGTAGCAGCTCTTATCCAAATAAAAATTACTTAAAATAAGGGAATTTTAAAACAGAAATTTACCTACATTTTATTTTGTATACCCTCCACATCAATTTTCTTCAAGTTCTATCCAAGCATATTGAGGTTTATGTAATTTCCAATAATATCATACATAGTAGAGCAACCTTCATGAGAAGTGAAATCAGGTATTTTCCCCTCCAGAGAACAGTCTCATTACAGGGCTGCAAAAACAAGTCTCTTCCTTTATGTCTCCCTAAAGCACATTCCTTTCTATGGCATTCCTTTCTATGCAAGTAGTGATGGAAAATTATTTGAAAATCACAGAATTGTAAAACAATTCAGATTTGAAAATCTTTCAAGAGACAGTTTCCAACAGCTTTTCCAGTTACATTTTGTGGTGCTCAACAGACCTCACACTGAAGAATATTATCCAGCTTATTCAGCCAGAATTCCCTTTGCTGCAGACTGTGACTCTTGCCTCTTGTCCTTTACTGTGCTCTTCTGCTTTTCTATAACTGCCCTTTTAGAAACTAAAAGCAGCAATTGGATTCATACTTAACATTCACTTCTCCAGGCTAAGCAAACAAATCTTCCTGTGGCTCTTTCTGTATATGAAGTGTTCTGCACCCCTAGTCACTAGGTGACCTAGACAGGCATCTTAGTAACATTGGAATGGATCTTTTCTAGTTTCTCAATGCTTGTTTTATGCCAAGGAGCTCAAAGCTGGACAAAATGCTCCAAACCTCAGCTGAGTTTTAATACAAGGAAACAATCCCTTCCCTTGATCTGCTGGCTATCTTCTCATTAATGCATCCGAGGATGTGGTTATCCTTCATCTCCAGGAGGCCTTGATGCTGATTTGCACTCTACTAGTTCACAAAGACTGCACCTCTTCCACCAGTGCTATTCCAGAGAGCTGCCCCATGTCCGCTCAGGCCCAGCATATGGTTTTATTCCACCCCAGGAGAACTATTTTAATTCACTTTTGCTAAGTTGTGCCGAGGTTCCTGCTTGCTCATTCTCCAGGCTGTGGAGGTATCACAGTCCTGCCCTGCAGAGCTTCAACTGCTTTACTGTGTCTGGTGTCACCTGAGAAGCTGACAAAGATGCTTCTGCCCCATTGCCCAAGCCACTGATGAAGACATTAAACACTTCTGAGGAGTTCACTAATGGCTCAGCTGTATAGAAAGCTCACAGAGGTACAGTGGAGAATGGTTAACTGCTCCTTTCTGAAGTATTCAGATACAATAATAATAGATGCCATAGGGAATACTCATGCAGAAAGTAATAATTCAGTCTTCAGAATGACATTTGAATAGTGTGCAGCAAATAGGGCCTGGGGCCACACATCAAATTCTACAGATAAAAGAAAAAAAAACTAGCATCTGCTCAGTCTTTGAGCATTATCTGTCTTTTGTGTTGAAAGGAGTAGGGATTCAGTGAAAAATCTCAATGATCATGTGATCAGGAAAAAATAATCACTAATCAGTTACTGATGTGGGCAAGGGAACTCAATCCAACATTTCTTGTTTTACAAATGTATTTTCATTGTAATCTCCAATGCATGTAATTGGAATGAATGAAAAGGCTGTAACTTGAAGCATAGTCTTACTACTATGATCCTATGAAACTGCTGCTCTGAACAGTCTTCACCTTAGCTGATCATTTCTACAACATCATAAGAGGAAGAGATTCAGTTATGCTGAGGAATAAGAGGAATATGGCAGAAGAGAACTAGCTGTGCTGATTTTCACATTCTGTGGAGAAATTGAGTGAACTATAATTTATTAATCTACAGCAGTTATTAATATATAGTCATCTTTTTCAAGATTTGTATACTGCTGCTACCATCAATGTGCTCACAATTTTGCATATTGGCTCTCCAGGGATTTGAGCCACATTTCAAATCTGCATCTGTCTTTACTCACCGCTTTTACTGAAACCAATACTAAATGTACCTTTGGTTATTGTAGAAATATCTGGATATTGAAATGGGCTGCTAATATTGTACATTGACAATTCATATATTTATTTGTTCTGTCTGCAAAGGGAATTATGTGAAGAAAGCCATGTTTAAGACACTTTAAATAATTCCCTTTAAAACAGTTAGTGTGTTAGTGTCCTGCACGAACAAATGTGTGCATCCAAGAACTAGGCTGAAACTGGAAGCCAAATAAACTATTGTGACTTGTATTTTATTATATCTAATTATTATTTTATTTTTTAACTATTTGTAAATCCTATTTGAAAAGGAACACCAAATCACATGGCATAGGTGTAAAGGTACAGCCTTGTAATGATACATCTCTAATGCATGTTGCATAGCTTAATATTTTCCTACAGAAGTCAGATACCAAACAGTTATTAAAGAACTGCACTTGTTAAGGGAAATGCACAAATCTGGGATGCGTTCAGATGCTGAAAAATACATGATGGCTCTTACTTGAATAAAAAAATGACTTATACTCCTCATGAGTTCTTCTGAAAGAGAAAATCCACTACCTTACTTGAAAAAATAGGACCTGCAAACTTTATACTTGTATTCATTTCAAGCAAATCAGGGATTTTCTCTTTTACAAGAGATATAAAGGGCACAATACAAAACGTTTTGTTCAATTTGAAAGGTGCTGAAACAATTAATTGGAATGTCACTATTATAATGAGGCAATCATGTATGAACAACTATTATTTTTATTAATGATCAGCAGAAGGCTTGTATTTGCAGCTAGCTCGGGTGGACATTTTACCCCTAAAATTTTGCATATCTCCCTGTCTCTTTTTAAATAGTGCTGTAACTTGCTCAGAAATTTAATTTTCACTTGAGCAGGAGAAAAATCATTATGCCAGTGACAAATATATTAATAAAATCTTTGAAGAATCGTGATGTTACTTGAACAGCTGCAATGATTTCTTTCACTGTGCAGTTCCCAATCTGCAGGACTTCAATTCTGTTCTCTTTTATATGAAAAGAAGTGCATTTCTTTTCACTGGACATCATAATTGCCAAAATAGGTGACTGTGGCTTCATAAAAATGTCAAATTTATAAATAGCTTTTTTCCAGCTATCATATATATCTAAATATATGGAGGGTTTTTTTACTACTACAGTGCACTTCCAGGAGAGTGTTAGTGTTAAATAATGCATTTTAAAAAACTGGAAACTAGAAATTCTAATAGCAGGTTTTTAATCTCTTTCAAAAGACAGTCTTTTACTGCTGACTAAAGGATAATAGTGGGAAGATGCCCAGTGTTGCTAGCAAAGGACACTTAGCCATGTAAAAGTAAATGTCATACTTGGAGGTCATATCCTGAATGAGTGGGAAATACTCTTTCTTTCATTAAAGAAATTAAATATCCATAGACTTCTTTTTCTTTGTTGACATGTAATCAGGCGCAGTGCTTCACAGATCTTCTTGTCCTACTATTTATTAACTGACCTGTGTGCCTCTGCTGTGTTAAGAGTTAATGGAATGTGCCTCTCACTGACCTGCTGTCCAAAGCTATTGGTTGGGACAGGCTCTTGATAATGGCCAACACAGTGGCTCAACACCAAAGAGGCTACCCAAAACATGGAAATTAATTCTAAAGTTTCATCTGTACAATTGGTTTCAAATCCTTCTGCATAAAGTATCTCACAATAGTTTACTTTTTCTCCTGTTACACTGCTGCACAGAACCCAGGTGGGGTGGGACTGTAAAAACTTGACTTAAAAGATGCAGAAATCCTTGGCTAGCTTCTCTGAATCCAGGGATGTAGAATGCCAAAGTTCAAGCAAATTGTGGGTGGACAGATTTCTACGATGACCAAGTGAAATGTATAAGATATAATATGTGAAAGCATTTTCCAAAATTACTCTGGAAAGAGTTTATATTTTTCTTTTCAATCTTTAACTAAGCATATTATTTATCACACAAGTGGTTTCATGTCAAGTAGGCAGAGGAATTATGTGAGCTCTAGTGATTAAACATAGAGATGTTAAACCTTGTCATAGCCTTGTGTTTGTCTCTGGGGCTGTCACTGTAGGAGGTGCCAGCTACTGAGGCCTGTCAAAATCCATTAAATGTGATCTGCTCCTTATACCCTGATCTGACGACAGGAGAGGGAATCTGACAATGCAAGAGGAACAGGTAAACAAAAGAGTGCTCATAAAAAGACTCCCACTGAAGTGCAGAGAAATAAGTTTTCATCACCAGTTTCTGAAAATAATTTTTAAATAAAAAACAGTGCAAAAATTTTGGAGAAGAAGTAGTTCATAACTGGAGAGGAGACTGATGAGATTATTTTTTTTCCTCCAAGAACCAAAGAGGAAACACCTGTTTCATTCAAGCTAAGCAAGCAGTGTTCTTCTGCTCTTCTGCTCTGATCAGAAGAATATAATGATTTTATGCAGTTGGGAAGGTCCTAGCAGTCCAGACCATCAAAATTGTGGAAAAAATATCTCCAAGGGCTGAGGTGGAACTAGTAGACCATGGGGGACAAACACAACATCAGACTGGCATTCTATGCTGCTGTATGCAAACAAAAGAGGAAAACAAGGCTTTTCCCAGTAATTCCTCACTGTTGATTACTCACACCAGTGCACAAAAAGAATTTGAGGTGTAGCTTTCTGTTTTCCTGTTCATTCTGTTGCATTTAGATGTTCATGGGCAGAAAAAAGAATGGGAAATTACACAGTGCCAGAGCCCTGGGGACCTGCCTGTCCCTGCCCATCCCAGCTGGCTCCCCCAAATCTGCCCATGACTCAGGACCCTATTTCAGTCCCCAGGATCAACCAGTGCTATGGCAGAGCATTGTATGGGGAGATTTTCCACAGTTTTAATGAGCCTCCATTAGTAAGATCACTGAAATGAAGTTTTCCTGGTTTGCAGAGGTTTGTCATTTGACTGAGAAGAGCCTTACACTAAACCTTATATGGTCAAAAGCAAACAACACATTAAAAATTCATTGTATATACCCAAGCATGATAAGATGGGACATACTTAGATTTTAACTGGACTGATACTAGTATTGTACAAAATGTTTACTCAGTGGCTAAAGCATGAAGGGTTTTCAGTACCCAGGAAAAAATTGTGCATCCTGCATTTTTTCTCAGGCTTCTTTTTTTTCATTATCTTGTCATAAAAATACTAGTTTTAGAACTGCTATACCTGTTTTGATACTTACAGGACTATTAAATCTGTGCTAGTACCTGAATTAATAAACATACGCACAAATGCACTAGAATATCAAAACCCCAGAAAATGTGTCATTCAGGACCATATTATTATAGTAATGAGATATATGTTTTACATAGGTCTGAAAAGAATCTCTTCATCATAAATCAAGGCTTCTACTTTTTTAAGTAACCATACACGACTATAAATTTATCGAGTTCCATATTAGAAACTGGGATTTTAATCTCATTGCTACTACTGGATGGCTGTTCAAAATGTCATTCCTATAAAGCTTAGAAACCCTTCCCTAATTCACAGCTTAATTGTGTTTACACAGTTAGTTTCTGTGCCAGGCTTATCCTTTAATTTAACCAGTCTTGCCTTCCCGTTTTTGCAATGCACTTCCAGAAACAGGTGACATTACCTCACAGCTTTCATCTTGCTGGGCTAAAGAAAGCCAGACTTCTTTGGAAGGGTTTGCCTTTTCAATCTTTACCCTAACTTCTTTTGTCTGAAACAGCTGCATTTTTTTTCAATTGCAAATGACCAGAATAATTTACTATGTTCTAGATAATAACTTGCACATAATAAAAAAGTATAAATCACTGATGAATTATATTCTGTTTTGGTAATTCTGTACTTTGCCCTTTTAGAAGATGCATGGTTCCCCTCTCATTAGGTAGAAACGTGTTTCTCTTTATGGTAGTTTGAGTGTTGACTTCAGTGAGGCCAATATTTAAGCTCTACTTTTCAGCAGATTTAGGAGTTGTGGACGCGTCTCGACATTTTGTGAGCAAAATAAATCCCTTTAATTATAACAAAATGTTAAAGCTCCACAAATGTTCTATGGATATTACACTACTGGGAAATGAGGCAATACTTTAAAAAAATTCAACCGGATGTTTAAACCGAAGAAGAGATGAATGGGGGAATAATATTGTTCTCTTGATAAATGTGGAATTATATTTACAGTCCTTCCCACTGTATCCAGAAACTGGAAGAGCTATCTGTTTTTAATGATAGTTCTTTCTTTGATCAGTATATGTATCTTCTAAGGATGTAGTTTGGACAAAGAAAGGCAGTGTATGACTACACGTGTGGCTCAGGTAATAATTAGTGGGTTACAGCATTGATCTAGACTGAATCAAAAGTGACTTTTATTTGCTTTATCACAAGTACAAGTTCATCTTGCATCCAACCCAGTATTTCCAACTGTTGCATTTTAAATACCAGTTAGTAGCATCTCAGCAAAACTGTTTCACCTCCAATACAGCAGCAACCTTTCTCCTGTTTTACTAACAGGCTGCTGGCATGAGTAATAAAGAATTTTCCTGAGACACAGACTCCAGCATCTGATAAAAATTGGCAATATATTATGATGGCATCCTGTTGCATGTCTTTCCTTCAGTAACCTCAATATCAAATTTAATTATGTAATTTGAGCTTTTTAGACTTGTCTCAGGATATAAAATTCATTCCCATAAATCTCATGCTCTCCACATTCTGATCTGTGCAGAGGTTAGTGAGCAACTGTCCCCCTGCCTTGCTGTTCAAGAGGGCTTTCAAAAGGGCTGTAGTCTTAGGCATAAATATTATTGAAAGACTGACAGACTTCTGCAAAACTAATTTTCCCATCCTCTTATCAAGGATTTGTAGACAAGCAGGCACCTAGAAACTGTGGTTTAAAAGCTGAACTGTGCAGGCTAATGCTTGTAAATGGAATTGGCTGCCTCAGATATATGTATTTTGTTATTTTGCCTATTTCTATCCAGGTTCATTCTCCTGCTTCTCTTCCTCTGGAGTCTTAGTGAATAGTTATTCACTTTCAATTGGCTGAAAAAGAAGCCAGCAAAGAAGATGAAAGCTCACCTGAGAGGCATTAGGAGGAATTTTATCGCTCGAGTTTCCCGTAGCAGACTACCAAATCAGCTCTTCACTGTTGAAGACTTGGCACTCTGATCAAGAGATGGGCAGTATCTTGCCACTGTTAATCTGAGAGTTAACTGTCAAAAACTGGGGTAATTATTATCACAATTCTATGCATTTTATGGTATCTTTGGGTCCCTCATGCACTCAGTCTTTTGAGACTACTGTAATTGTCTAATTATCCACAAGGATATACTCAATGGCAGTTTCACAAAAGAATACAGAAGGCATTTGTGGAATAACGTGAGCACAGAGTGCATATCCAATAGCCTCAGCAAGTGCATTTTAGTAGCATCTTGTAAACAATGGACTTGACTCTTCACTTATGTGTAAAGTGTATGATTTGTCAGCAGAGTGATAGTCTGTTTAAAATATGAAGCAGAGAGGTAATAGTTGCATAAATTGAACTGGCCAGCATTTTTCCAATAGGAAATTTTGTTTGATGGAAAAAGATTTTTGTAGGTAAAAATTCTTAAATTGCAGGTATTTACAGTTAATTTCCAAAGTGGCGAAATTTATGATGAAAACAGGAAAACTCTTTATCTCGGAATCTGTTTTGGTTTTTTCCCCGAGATGTGTAAAAGTTCTTGTCTGGCAGTTCGTGTGCCCGAGGTGGAATAAATCTGAGCTCTTTAGTTTTCTCGGTTTCAAGGTTGTTTATTATTTTCTTATCTGTAATATTTTCTCTCAGCCCAGCGAGGTCTGTCTTGCAGGGCAGCCATGGCACACTCTCTGCCCCTTCAGGGCGGTGTTATCTTTTTATACTAAAAACTATGTACATGATGTTTACAATTATTTCCCAATTACTATCATCTATGTTAGACAGTGAACTTCTACTCTAAACCAATCCAAAAGTGCCAACTCCACAATAGAAAATGGAGATGAAGAAGAAGAACAAAGAAAGACCAAACACGTGCTTTTTCCTCCATCTTGTGTTCTAAAATTCCATTCCCAAAAATCCTAAAATCTATATTTTCACTTTATGATAACACTACTTAAACTTCTGTGACTTTTAAGTTCTCATATAAAGCTGGTAATTTGTTTCAAGGGCTATAATCAAACCCACAGATGTTTTGGGCATCATTCCAGGGTCTTAGAGCCCCCTGACCAGGATGTCAGCAACTCTGGACTCCCAAAGGGATGTCTTAGACTCTGACACTTTAGCCATAAGAATAGTTGGTAGCCTGAAGTTTTAAGAATGAGGTGAAGATCAGTATTAATATGGTCTTCTGTGGGATTCAGAAGAATTTAATCTGCAGACTTTTCATTGTTAGATGAGTGGCCTGATCATAACACATTTCAACTACTCTGGATGTATCTTTCCTTTCAGAGGGTTTCACTTTGTATTAAAAATCAATTGAGGAAGAATAAAAGAGATTAGTTTCAGCACTGCTTTTGGGTACAAGACATAAAAGATCAGATACTATTTCTGAAGGATATTTATTTATACATATAGCAAGTAGCAGCTCCAATAAGAGATACCAGAAAACCCTTCAATTTCCTCAAATGCTTAGTAGCCTGGTGGGCTAGACATTCATCTTGAATTTCAGGCTGAAATTTCAATTGTTGGACTTTATCATGTGGAATATGCACTTTCCTATCTTAGGAGAACACACAAATATGAATGTATGAGAATCCCCATATTTCATGGTCTTAACATCAACCTTATGTACTGGGAAATATGACAAAGCATAAGGAACCCACAGTGCTCTGCATATTCCTCCCTCTGCCATTTGACCCCATAGTACATACCCATAGCAGGATAGAAGTACCACCTTCTCAGTGACACCAACCTTTGGTTGTATCAAGTGATGTTTAAGCAATTTCCTTTCTCCAAAGGTACAGCAACTGTAACCAACAGCTCCCAGGGCATATTCTGTAGTGATAAAAAAGATAACTGCAGTAGCCTTGCAAAAATTCTCCTCTCATTCAATCCTTTATATATGTGCTAACATGCTTAAGGTCTCCAATACTGTCAAATAAATTACCCAACTACAGCACTAACTCATTAATTACTAAATAGAAGTTCTACAGACAGATTTAAGATAACTGGGGACTAAAAGATGTGACGCAAAAATTATTTTCATTCCTTTCCATATTAGGAGGGATCTATGCTGTAAGTAGCAAGAAAAGCACAGTTTTGTCAGCTAGTTTTTCTGAAGCTTGGTACTTTTTATTTTTCTTTAAGATAAACTCAAAGTGCCAAAAAATATTTACATTTCTAACAGAAATAAAAAATTTGCACATGCCTAAAGCCATTTAATCTGAGTCATGTCTATTTTCTTCTCCTTTCTGCTTTCATCCTACTACATTTATTGGTTTTTTTTGCCAATAGACAGACATAAACGCTGTTGCAGGAACAATTGGAAAAACAGGAACATATATTTATGTAAACCAGTATTGATTCAACTTGAAAAAAAAAAAAAAAGGAAACAGAAAAAGACAAAGAAACCAAGGCTTTCAATGTTGTGCTGAAAATCATTATGACCAGGGTTGCTTATGTGCAAAGAATACCTGACTGAGTTCTTCTGATATTCCTTAAGTCTGCTATGAATTTACAGAGTTAAAATTGTTATATGTAGTTGAAGGTCTCTGCCCAATATTCATCATTCGATATAGATCCTTGTGTTGTTTTCTTTTAGTCTCTGAACAGTGATGGCTGTTTTATTTGTTTATGCGGCTCTGTGCTTTATGGCTGACAGCTCCACATTTGGGAACATCTGAAAAAGAGGTCACATGACCTTTCCAAACACGGGAAAACTCTGCTCTTCTCAAGATGACCCGAAATGTTCTAATTATTGGTTATTCCCTCTAGTTGGTGATGCAGCCAACAAGCACGTAAAGTTCAGTGAACCCACAAGTGTACAGCTGTTATCTTTGACTTGTGGCCAAAATAAAAATTGGAACAAAATTTACCCAGACAAGTATAAAGCCTCCTGTTTAAAGCAGTTATTTTCTAAGCCAAATAATCAGATTGAAATTAAGGAAGAGTGAATCCTTTTTCTAGAAACACTGATTCAACCCAGGGTCAACATTTCAGAGATGAGATGTAAAGACAGATTACTGACTTGACTGCACAAGTCTCCCAAAGAACACCCAAGTCTCAAATCTATTAATATGTGCGCAGTTTTACTTCAGAATCCAATTGTTCCAATTTCATCCTATATGTCATCTTTTCCTGCAGGCTGGAAGTTGATTTTATTTGTCTCCTGCATAACCAAGGTGAAGGTTGAAAGATGGCTGTGGTGGGTCAGCTGGAGTAACCTTTGACACACACCAGTGATATCTGCTCTGATGTATCAGACTAGATCTGGAGTAGCCAAAAATGAAAAAGCAATAATTCCCTACTCTTTTCAACACTAATGTTTCTTAGGAAATTTCCATCATTAACTAATCTCGTTCTTCTATGGAGTCAAACAGGTACAATAGAGATCAGAACTGTAGCAGAAATTGCACACACCTACTCTTCCTACTGCTTATCCAGGCACCTCTGTCTGATCTGCTTTTCAGATCAATTCTGTACTATCTAAGATTATAGGGAAGGGAGCCAATGTAATCAGAAATAAAGTTTCACAGTGCTTTTTTCCATAGCTGTGCTTGCCTATGTACAGCAAGCAGATGTAAAAAGCTTATTCCTGAATATATGTAAGTCACATCCATAGTAAGCCAGAGGAGAGAGGTCTTTCCACTACAGTGAATGTGTGTATCAACTCATCCGAATGGGTATTTGATTTCTGTTGAACTGTATCATGAGTTGCAAATCAGCTTCTACTTTCCAGGTAATATAGCCTGCCTGACTGATAACAAGGCTTAATTAATGTGCATCTGAAAAGCTCCTTCCTGTCTCTTTATTTTGAGACAAGGCACATTTGTACAGGGAGCAGCACAGGTCTTACTAGTAGGTATAATCCTATCCAGAATTCCCCCTGCACTATCTGTTTGTGACAATAACAGAAATGCAACAGTGCACTGAGATAATGCTTTTTCAGAACAGAAAGCACCTTGTTACACTGGATGCAAACTAATTGTAACTAAACTTCTGGCAGCAAATTTGATAATAGTTCACATTTTAGGTTGTCAGCTTGGTAATGTCATCAGCAACAGTTTTCTGAAAACTGTTGAACAAATGAATGGATGTTCTCACTGCATACCTTAAAAATCAGTGACTGCCATTCTTTCAAAGGATGGGTTTAAATGTAAAGTGTTTTTAAAGGAGCACTTTTTTGTATTGATGGGAAACTGGATTTTTCATCAAACAAAAAAGAATGTTTTTCAAGGTAATGCTTGATAGACCAACAAATAACTGGAAACTAGTCAGTGGTTGGACACTTATGTCTGTAAAGGCAATGTTGCAGTCAAAAGTTTCTACAAACATAGCAGGCGATCAAAATATTTCATTGCAATTTTTGTGCGTGTTAGGGAGAAAAATGCTTGCAAAATGCATCCCCTCCTAAACCGTTTCCTGTCTCTAAGTAGCCATTGTCTTAGGCAAGAAATGGACTTTATCTTGTCTTTTTCCTTTCAATAAATATTTATTTTATTATGTTAAGCAATCTTTATACTTTATTAAGTTCTTACTAAATTACCTCCGTACTCTGTGACCAGACAATTCCCAAATAAATTGCTGGATAGGATAGTATATAAGTAGTCATCTTCAAACTGCAGGTAGTCAAGTGGACTATGTCTCCTCAGTATTCCAGGTATTAAATTTTTCTTTCCTGTGGGACAGCTCAATTGCTTGTCTCAGGTTTTGGGGTGCTTTTTTTTCCCTCCTTCCATTGGGTGGTGTTGGTTGTCTTATCTATTTCATGTTTTACTTGTGTTATTTGAAGTACATTTTTCCTAGAAGACAAAGGGAAATGAAAGCTATTACCAGGAGGCAAATAAAATGGATTAATCTCTATGTGATAGAGTACTCAGATTTCAAGATAAAAACAGAAGAATTACCATGGAATGTTATGAGAGATGCATGCACACTACACGGAGGGAGGAAAGAGTATCATACTAAATTATATATATTGAAATAAATTTGCTACGCAAGAAATCTGTCTCATAAAGTACACATTACAAGTAAAGAGCATACCAATAGATTATTTTCAGATAAATTACAAGTAAAAGTCTTGTATCATTAACTGATTTTTTACCATCCAAGCTGACTTGTGTTTATCTCTCCTCAGACCCTCTGTGCATTTCTGGTGCAATTTCTTCTGCAGGAGGACCGGGGCAGAATCAACTACTTGGAATAGGGAATGAAAGAGTCTCTTGCTACTTCATCAGAAGTCAGTTACTTGTGGGAAGGATATCCAGATGGGGAAGCTTGGTCTGTTGCCCAGAAACCCTGCCTGTGCATGACATGAGTGAGAGTTTGACAGCCACAGAGAATATCAGGTTGCAGCTCAGGTGGGTATGTGGCACAGTCCCACCTGATGAACCATTCAAATCTTCCTAGTTTCTGCAGAGCTGATAAAAATTTTTTATGTTTTGTGAGAGACAGAAAGGGATGTCCATCAGGCAGAGTAACAGGGAGCTTAAACATTAGCTGGAAGAAATGCTGGAGAGGAAATACTAGTGAAAGGAGACAAAGACAGCATGATCTTAAGAATTTGATGTGACATGATAGAAGTCATAGAGGAAAAGTAACATGTGGATAGCTGTCACGGAGGGGATGGCAGATGAGAATGCTTTGAGTTTGTCAGAAAGGCTAAAGAGAGGCTTGGCTGAGGACAATACCAAGTATTTATGTGAAAGAGGAGTGCGTGTGTGTGTGTGTGTCTGTGTGTGTGTGTGTGTGTGTCTGTGTGTGTGTGTGAATAATCAAAGAAGTCGCTCATTGAGTGGTCAGTAAGAAGCCAGAGAAGCCAGGGTGTTTGAATGGCTGTAGGAAAGAAGGTGCCATGATGCTGAGTAAGAGGAGGAAAGGGGGAGAGGCAGGAAGCAGATGCTGTTTGTGAAGGATCATAGAGTGATTCTTTGCAGGGTCAGAAACAGCATGGGACAGTCACAAATCTGAAAAGTAGGCTGAGGTGGTATCAGGAATGGAAATGAGTGGAGGATTTATGGAGCTTTATTTTCATTCAGGTATCTGGTGACTTGCAGGGCCAAGTGGTGGAACTGAGCAGTGTCCATGGAGTGAGTGTGCTCAGCTGAGGCAGGGGTGATACTGCTGTGTCTTGTGGCCACTGAGAGGCTTGCTGCCAGCACACTTAGCCCTCTGAATGTTAGAGAAGAAGATTTACTAATAAGAGCCAAACAAGCCATACCACCATTAGCTAAGCAAGTTTAAAGAGTGTTTGCTATAGTCTGAGAGGGAAAGCAATTTTAAACATTTAGTGTCCTAGATTTGCAGTTATCCTCTTCACTGGTGCATCACAGAGCATCATTAAGGTTCCTGACTTCACACTGTAAGATACAGAACAGTAGAACTGCAGGGTACAGAGTTGCAAAGTTTGTGATGAAAAAAAAGTACTATAAACAGATTGAGGTGTTCGTCTGCTATAAACTATGGCAACATCAGGATCGTTGGTTATATGGCATAGTTCTTCTGTTAATCAGTTAAACTGTTGTCTTATTTAAACTACCTGCAGGTATTTTCTGTTTATTCTCTGTTTAGGACGAAAAAAAAATATATAAATGCATGAGAAGGACATCTCTCATCATTTTTCATCTGAACAGAGGGACAAGGTCTACTGTACTTGAGATATGAGCACAAAAAATCACGTTAGATTTATGAGTCTCCTTGAGAAAGTATCTCTTCTATTTCCTGTCCTGCAGAGCCCCCTATCTATAGGCTTGTTCTGTGCAACTTGATTAATTTGGGGATGGATGTCTTGTAAACTCATTTCCCCATATACAGTGAGATTTTCCTTGCCAAAAACAATTCTCTGTATTTCTTATACAATAGCTTGTTAAGTTCTCTTTGTTTTGCTTTTAAATAAAAGGTTTTCTTTGAACCTCATAGAACTGCAATTTGTAAGATGATGCTGTGCCATGCCAGGTGAAGGAAATTAAAATATATAGAAACATAGTGCAGCAGGTCCTTCTGAATATTTAGGCACTCACATTAATTGGTGACAGTTAGTGCTCACTGCTACAGTTCTGTAAAATTAGAATTAATTTTAAAGAAGGCCAGAATCAATTATGTTGGCCATGAAATGGAGTGAGTCCATTCCTTCTACACGTGACAGCTTCAAGTTCTTAGCAAATCAGATGCCAGCAATATGGCAAAAATTTGTGCAAAGAAAAACACCATCAAAGAACTTTGGGGGAAAGTTTCTCTCCTGGCTGAAATGAGAAAATGATATTTTCCCTTTCCTATTTATATTTTTAAGTGTGTGCATGGAAAAGCAAACTTCTACAAAATAAATTACCACACAGTGAGTAATCATAAGGGTTTTATCTCCTTTTCTGCTTCAAATTTGCCTACACTGAAGCCAAAAATGCAGCGCAGCTCCTGTAGTCTGCCAGCTCTGCTGCAACAAAATGTAGTAAAAACAACACAAAGCTTAAAGCTTGCAGAAGTTTGTGCAGACCTCATGTAAGTAGGAGACATAACCCTGCTGGGCTCCCATCTGCCCTCATGACACTGCTAGCAGGGTCCAACTTCACTAATGTTAAAGCAGCCTGTGCTACATCAGGATGAGCAGCACTCTTCAGTTTGTAGTTAAGAGTATAGTGACCAGGGAAAAGTCATTCTTGGCTCCAGCCCCATTTCAGTGTGTATAGTGGAACAATCCAGCACCAGTGAACACGAGTGTGTTGCTACACAAAAGTGGGACTAGGAGCTTCAGCACTGGACCTTGACTGTCACTGTATGATTATTAGGTTTTCACTTTTCTGTGCATTGGTCTACTCCCTTTAAGTCCAAGATGGACTTTACATGACCATTTGTAGACAGACTTGTGCCTGTGCACAGTTTAATTTGTGATCTGAGTCAGACAAGCATGGGACAGTGCCAGTGTAAAAGTCATTCTGTGCTTTAACTCAGTTCTGTGCTGGTATAATCAGCATTTGCTGTATTTGTTTTTAATTAATTCTGTCAGCATCTCTCAAATATTTTTCAGCTTGGGCAGCTATGAGTCTGTGTGAAACCTAACCATCTCTGCCTGGGGCTTTGGGACTTTGGCAAGAGCTGGGTATCTGTCTCCCAAGGTATGGTAATGCTGAGCTGTATCTAACTTCTAGGTGCCAAGAAAATGCTAAGACCAGTATTCTATCTCTGATAGTGGCAAAAGAGAATATTTTCCAGGGAGAACACATGGGCTTGACTTCTTTCTATGATCTTTCTCCTTATACACTTATGGAATCTAGAAGTGCTGTATTAGGGTAGTTAAAGTTGTTGCATTCCTGTCTAGTCCTTTTAGTACCCCTTAACAAATGTGCTGTCTATGAATTTATCTAACCTCTTTTAAATCCTGCTGATACTGTCTGATTCCACAGTCTCTGTGCTCAGGACACTATCTGCTGCACAAAAAAAATACCTTCTTGTATTCAGTTTAAACGTAATTCCTACAGTTCAATCCAGTTGATTATGCAATATGTAGCAAATAACAGTTCTGCATTCAGCTAATCTATTGCCTTCATTATTTTGCAAACCTTGTTCATATCCTCTCTCCTGCTTAGCCTCTCCGATATGAAGATTCTCAGCCTCTACTCCTTATAAAATAGCTGATCTCCATCATAGGCTATTTTTGCCTTTTCTCTACCCTTTCCAACTCCACTACACCCTTCTTTGAGATGCAGAGAACAGGATGACACAGGGGACTCAGTGTGTGCACAGCAGAGCTTTTGTACAGAAGCAAAGTGACATCCTTTCTTGTCCACAGCATCCATCCTGGTGGTGACCAAGATTTTGCAGGCTTTTTTGGCTGCCCCTGAACACTGACTCAATGAGTCAGAGAACTGTCAACTCTGCTGCTATAAAATCTCTTTCACTAGATTTAATATCAGTTCTGATGTCAGCACCATGTAGACAGGGTTCAGATTCTTTTTCTCCTAGGTGCATTACTTCATGTCTGTCTACACTGAAGTTCACCTGCCAACCTTTTTGCCTTAGGTGGCCTTGTGTCTGCAGACTAGGAAATGTTATTGTTTATTTCCTTCTCTAAAACACTGATGATCTCTGGGAGACCACTGATGATTCCTTTTAATTTAGAAAAGAGACTGGTAACATCTCTGTGTAGCACCTAATCTTTAACCAGCTTCCAGTCTACAAAAGAGCATTTTCACCACATCCAGTGGCTGCTTAATTTCTTTCGTAATCTTTGATGTAGAATCTTATCAAAGGCTTTTAAAAAACCCCAAATATGTTATTTAGGCAGGTATTATCGTTATCCAGGTACCGCCTGTTCAAGCTAAAGCAGATTAGTGTTGCAAGATTTCACTTTACAGAAGCTGTACTGACTCTTTTTGCAATACTCCCCATCCATTTGTGCTCTCAGTGGAGTTGTTCTCTATTATAAACACTACCATCTTAACAACAGTGGAAGCCAGAATTCCCAGTCTAGTCTGTAGCTCTCAGGATGTCCTCTAGTACCATTTCTATAGGAGGAGTTCATCCACCTGTATGTTGGCACAATAACTGCTTGTAAAAAGAGGCTTCAGGACTCGGCCAATACCTCTACAATTTCACATTCAAACAAATAAAATATGTAGTGGTGAAGGTGGTCAATTAAGTATTTTGGTACCTGGCTAGACATCCAGCTTTGCATATGCAGTGGTTTCTCCAGTAACATACACAGTGCACATCCTGTGTGCCTTAGAGCCTCTGTGTAAAGCTGATATTGCCTTTGGCAACTACAGAATGTCTCTCACTCCCAGCTTCCAGGAAAATGGAAGATGCTAATACTCTCATGCTGTTCTTCACCTTGTACTCACTGTTTCGCTCAGTGTGTCAGTACTTGAAAAGAGCCAGGCATATGTTGGTTGCTGCATGTCACTCTTGCTGTCTCGGAGTCTTGAGACACATACATTAGATATGTGACATATGCTAAGAGTGAACTGTTGATGTTTGAAAAGGATTTCCATTGCTTAACAAAAGCTTTGTGAGTGATAGCCCCCCAGCTTCTCCTACCTAATTCTCTGTGCATCCCCTGACTAGTTCACTCTGTGCTCTTATGAACCTGCTCAGTATGTGGAATTTGCAACATAATTCAGTGAGTTTAATCAATTGTTATGAACCCTTTTTTGACCTCTGCTTTGGAAGGATGAACTGGGAAATCCAAAATGCATCCATCCCTTGACCTATTGTGCATTCTTTCATTGGCTTATTTTTCTCTTGCCATTTAAGTATTAAATTAAAAAAATTAGCTCTTATTTTCCCTCTTCTCTGTATTTATAACATATTTTATATATTTATTGATTTTTTTTATTTGATTCTTTAATCTATCTTTCAGTTTTTCCTTTCTCCAGCTCATTTGTTCAGTCCTTCATTCTATGGAGCTTGGGACACTGATATTTCCAGAACCAAATTAATTACTTGGGTTGGAAGGAGTGTCATTATATAAGCAGAGGGTTAGAACAATCTGGCACAAAAGGTTACAGTCCAGTTTATTCTTGATACGTTGAAATCCTGGATATCATCTCTTTGGTAGTTATAAACTAAGCTTTATTTGGACTGGATGATACAATGGCACTTACACCAGCAAAAAATTCAGCCCTTGATAATATTTTAGTGAATGAGAGTTGTACTGTGAGCTGGGATTTTTCTGTGCTGAAGGAACAAAAAAAATGTAAATAGCTAGGTAATGGCTGTATCACAGTGAAAATAATTATCTAAAAACATTGCACATACAAATCCAAGCAGAATCTTAATCACGCCCCTATTAACATCATAGAACACCTTGCTAGCATGAACAGCAACAACAGTCATTGAACCTAAAGTGTTGCAACTGGGCTTTTTACTTCACCAAATAGAACTTCTAAACAAATTAGAGATAGGGTAGGAAGGACATACGTGCTGGCTCCTACATTTTATCCAGGAGGAGCAAAGATGCCTCACTTACATGTAGAAAAAATATTGCAGACATGATGATTCAACGGCTTTAAATGAGGTACATTTCATAAGATAGATTGGGGGAAAATACAAGTTTGACGAGTATTTTAGGGTGATTTAGAACAATTTGCATAGAGACTGGGCATGACCCAGATTTGCCTTTCTTCAGTCACTTCAAGAATCTGGTCTAAGTGTATTTTGGGTGAGGATGAATAGATGAAGCAAAGAAAGTAATTTTTTGCAGATTCGCTTCTGCATAAAATGTCATTGTAATGGTCTGATAACTAGGGTTATGCATGATCTAATTTCTGAGGATGATGTCATATTTCATAAGCATCCAGCAGAGATGATACAATCATTTCACAGAGGGAGCTATGTGATGTAATTGCCAGCAACACGACATGGATCAGTGGCCCAGCAGGTTACATTCAATTCATATTTTATATGGTGCTAATATGTCTTTTTTAGCTGTTTTTTCTTCTGAAGATGCCACAGTGAAGAACTTTTATTTTATGTTTAAATTTTTTATTTAAGATCTGACTTTCTTGTTTGTTTTTAAAATAAAGTAATTTAAAATGTCACAAGATTTTTTTTAACTTTAGGGGTTTCTACTTGCTTCGCGCAGTTTATAACCTGATACTAATTGAATTTGCATGGTGAGGTTTTGGTAGCAGGGGCTGCAGGGGAGTTTAACATGGGTGGTTTCTCTGAGGAGCTGCCAGAAGCTTGAGTCAATGCTGGCCAACTCACATGTCTCCACTAATGACTAGTCTTTCTGCTCCATAGCCTTCCTTCTGCCAGCTAGATACTACCAGCTTGTAACTAACCATAGGATGCAAATAAACAGAAGATCACACCATTGTCCCCTTGCCCAGAATTTTGTTGAGGCTAACTGCTCTGTGAGGTTTCTAACAGTCCTGCCTAAATAAAGTTTGGGTTAAGTAAGAGTCAATCCTCTGAAACTAAGAATAATGGAACTAAAATTGCTTCCACATGCAAACAAAGCAGAGACTGAATTCAGAATTTAGACAAAATTGTGAGGCAATTTTTACTTTCTAGGCCTTCTCTCCAGTCTTGCCTCATGAAGGATTGTTGAGCAAATTAATTTCTGTCCTTTTAATTCCACTCTTTTTTCCAGCACTCTCCTTTGCAGGTACCTGTTCAGTTGCACTGATCTCTTCTTTATGCCCTTTTTTCTTTCTTTAGATATGTTTCTTCCTCTCCCCCTTCTCATTTACTTTCAAACTTCCAAGATCTGTTTCTGAGATTATGGAAACAAAAATGCAAATCATTCAGGTTCTTTCTCTGAGATGATTGTTACTGTGGTCCTTTGCATATTTTCTTCAGATTCCAAAGAACAGAAGCCTTAAACTGAAAATTTTATTTCATATTTAGCATGTGATCATAAAAGAGGGTACTTGTGCTGTGCAGAGTTTAGAAGCAAATGGATGCCAGTTTTGACTTCTAATTACATTAAAAAAAGATCAGCAGCATGTCTCAGTGGCAGATTTCTGTGTCATTCACTCTTTTTAGATGTCCAGTCCCATAATAAGAGGCTTTCCCAGTGTGGAGTCTTTCCAAATTGCTTAGTCACAGATGTCCACCAAGGTCTTTTTCCCACAGTTACTAAGGGAAAAGTGGAGTTCTAACAGACATCTCTCTGTTCCACTGTAAGTGCATCATGGTGTGGCTCTCCTCCCCCATAGCTCCTACTAAGGCTTCAGCAGCAATGGCTAATGACAGCAACAGCCCTTTGCTCAGCAAAAGAGTTTACCAGAAATGGGAGCAACACTGCTCTTGTTGCACCCCTGCTCTCCCCCCATACACAGCCTGAGTGGTTCCAATGGGGAGCTGCTCTGTGCAGCTTTCTCTGAAGTCACCCTAGGTAACACATGCACTCTCTGAGCCCTGAGATTACTATCCAGCACACACTGCTCGTGCATTTTGAGTAGGAGAATTGAGTGGTTGTCTGGCAGGAATTCATACTAGGAAGAAAAAAAGTCAGCACAAGTTTTGATAAAGTGGGCACTGCTTTGTCAGTCAAGTTCAAATGCAAAATGTCATAAGAAGAGCTGTGAACACAACAGACGAAAAAATACAGCTGTAATTTTTTTCTTCTTCTCACCTACAGGAAAAGTAAGATTGAGATTTTGTCTTTATTTGGATACATTGGACAGATACAAGCATTGCTCTGGTCTGACTGTATAAGTATTTAAAAGACACAGATCTCATTGTTTGATGTTGAATCAGTATTAAGGACATTCCAAAGATGCAGCAATTAACAATTAAATTTAAAAGTAAAAGTATAGAAAAAAGTGAAAAAGTAGTCCGATTTTGTTACAGTACTGTCATCAGAAGAGCAAGGTGTGAAGAAACTCAATTTACAAGATGTTATCAGTCCAAATTATTTTGAAAACATAGGTATTAATCCAGCTTTCCTGATGTCCACAGTATCACTCTGGTATTCAAACCGAATTCACTGTTTGGTAACCCTGCTCAGTTATAGTCAGATGTGAACTAGATTTGACATCCATATTTTAAAATTACCTCTCCAATCTCCTATATATTTTTTTAGTTGTTAACAATTGTATTTGGACCAGTTTCACTCTTTTCATTACTCTTTTAACTTGTAAGCGTGTTTACTCAGAAGTTATTTCATTTTCTTATTTTTCATTAATCTCTGATTTTTCACATTTAGGTTGTCACAACCCTTTATGAAGCAGCTGTTTTCCTGGATAATGTATGTTAAAAAATTGAAAAAAAAATTACATTCTGCTCTATCTTAATGAATATTTCTTTATTATATTATTGGATAAAAAGTTTATTTCTTCCTTATTTTTACCCATGGGTCCTTCAGGCAGCCAGTGTCCACTATCTTGGACAGAGATGGACACTAATCACTGTTTCTTTAGAGACTGGCTGTTAATCAAATGCTTTAAAACGCAATTCATTTGGTTCCATATTGAATAAAGAACTATCCTGTCCATTTCTTTCCCGTTCTGACCTTGCACAAACTTTTGTATACATTTAGATAGCTCTCTTTCCTTGACCATGATATGTCTGCTCAGTTGAAGTGAATTTCTTTAATGATAAGATATAAAAATGGCCGGCTCTAGAGCAGGAGATAAGAGCAGAAATTAGAGGAATGTAAGGATGCTGTAGTCCATTTGATTTCTATGATGGATTCCCTGATTTCTTTGGGGGTGATTGCCCAGTTTATGCTTTTACAAGAACTGAAATCAAGTGATTACTTTGAAAACACATCTTGACAAATAAGGCTGTGTAAAATGCAGTCTCCACCATTTCCTCACACTTACTATTTGTGGTTTGTTCTCTTCAGGAGAAAAAGAGGTTGTCTTCTGTTTAGACAATGATATTTTTTTAACTCTAATCTTTTTTTTGTTCAAGCACAGACCTTCAAGTAGAGAAAATTGATTTACCTATAACTGTAGATGTCCAACTCAGGAAGCTCAGTGATACAGAGCAATATATACAGTATGACATTTTCTAGTTAGGCCTCAACAAAACAGCTAATATAACCCACTTAACAACTTCAGACATTTTTGGAATGTCTTAAAATAGTTATACTATTTGATTACAATTAGCAATTTTAATAGTACTCCCTTCTCCTTTGTCTTGGGGTGAGATATCTTTTTATCACAGCATACTTCCCTTTAAAGTCTTGCTATTGCCATTTTGTTGATGTTTTCTGACCAAATTAAATGGTTCTAATGGTTCTAATTAAAACATAGAGGTATTCTTTCATTCAACATCTTGCAAGAAAAGTGATTTAAAGGGAGACACTTAGCATAGAAAGCTCATAAACTTCCACCTAAATAAGCAGTTAGAGAACAGCAGATGTTTTAGATTGCATCAGTAAATGGTACAGTGTTATAGGCCTACCAATACAGTTAATGCTGATTGTAATGCATTTTTGTCAAAAGTTGTGCTTTTTTTCTTAAACTTAATTTCTGATTTATTTCACTTTCTATAGAGTAATTCTGAAAACCTTGTATCTTTTGCATTTCATGTCTGCTAATGGAAAGCTGGATTCATCTGTGCAGGATTCATCTGGCTTAAGTATATTAAAACAGACATGCTTGACAGAAAAGTGTCTCAGATATTTAGAAAAGATTTGGTTTTTACTTTTTTTATGGTATTGTGTTATGTTACTTGGATTGGTATAAACCACACAATATTCAAGATCTTTCAAAGCCTGAATTTCTTGAAATTCTAATCTCATGTATTTGTAAGTCACATAACTGTTAGCTTTGGAAGCTTAACTGTGGAATTAGAAGCAAATAGGATTTTTTTTCCTATAAAAAATAGCCTGAAGTTTTTTGCCATTTAATTTCTGAAACGTGTTGTTTAAGCTTTCCCATAAGATCTTTGGGCAGAAGCAGTGCTGTGTTCACTGTGTACAATACCTGGGAGTAGAGCATTTTTCAACACAAGAGTGCTGCCGCAATATCAATTGTAACTGTTCTGTGAAGTAAAATGGTTGCTTTTTAAATAGGCCACTTTATCCCACTCTGATTTTCTGGAGACTCAAATAACATTTTGTAGGCCATTTTTTGTTTATAATGCAATACAATATAGAATGTGATTGTGTAATAAAGGGTCTCATATGAAAGACAAAAGGAAGGAAGAAAAAAATGTCTGAGACAACTGTTATAATGAAAGCAAAATGTCATTAGGTAATTGAAAATATTAAAGAGCTATTATGTTTCTGAAGTATCAATATTTTCCTCCATCCATAAGACAGAACATATACCTATCCTACATGTACAGAAGGTAAGTTTCTCATCCCAGTTGCTCAAGTTTAAAAGAAACACAAATGAAGTTACACTGGGCCTTCATCAGTCTGCTGCTTGGCCCATTGATTTAGCACACTTGTATTTTATATGCACTCTGTTATTTACATCTGTTCAGACAGCTCTCCCACTATTACAGTCTAATATTTCACAATCTGTACAACAACAATTTTTTTTTCTGATAAATACTAGTTCAGAACACTTCTTTTTCTGTCCTATTTTCTTGGAAGGAAATAGTATTATGCAAGTGCCTACATCCATACAGCTGTGACAGAAATAGAGAATATTGGTCTGACTTCAAAATACTCCCTGAAAAATGAACTGAAAATATTCCCTTTGCGAGAATGCCAGTCTGTCTTTTTACTGCTGCTTGTAAAAACACTGGTTCTGACCAAGGAGGGCTCTATCTCATACCACCATCATCAATCTGAAACCATCTCATTAGCCTAATGAGGGCAAAAATGGGCAAGATTTAACAGAGCTGATATGATCAGCAGACATTAGAACTGTTCTTGCCTGGATGTTGGCAGACAAATGCAGACTGTGTAGTGACAGACAGGTCATCTCTGAATTTCAACATGAAGGAAAAGAAAGGTTCAGTTCAGATTTTCAGCAGACTTTTTAACACTGTGGGTCTCTATGTTCCCTTCTGAAATCTCTCTTAATACATTCTGATATTATTTAGATTAAAAATGTCATTCACATTTGGATACAGCTAAATCTCTAGTGTCTCCTTCTGTCAGTGCTCTGTTTTCACAAGCATGGCTCTATTGACTAGGTGGAAATAGGACTCATATTATTAGGATTATTGGCAAAATTACCCACTTACAGCTACTGGAAATCTCTCTCTCTCTGAAGTACTGAGAGACATGGTATGAAAGTTTCTGAATAGTTGAAGTCTACAATATGTAGATAGTAACTCATCTCTCTCTTGGACTATACCAGATATTTTAATCCAGGGAAGAGCTATTTTGTCCCACACATGACTCTAGGAAGGCAAAGATATAGGGAATGACAGATGTCGAGTGAAGTGCAATAATCCTGAGACAGTGCTTGCTTGGAAACCTTCCAGATCTGGTCTTACTTTTTTGCAGCCTGAGATCATCAGACTTTAAGCCAGAGCTAAACAGAGCTCTTGTCTCTCACAGACAGTGAGTACGAATTGTTTTTTTCTGCCACGACAGTGACTGAGAGCCAGACTGCCCTTTACACTCGCACAGCTGGGGAACACGGCACAAAAACGTGATGCCTCTCTGACATGGCCCCTGCTGTAGGAGAGGAGTGACTAGTCCTGACCTTCTCCACCTCCCTGCAAAGAAGCACGCTGCTGAGGGAAAGAGAGGTGTGGAAGGAACTGGACAGGAAAACTTGCACCAAGTGTTCTATATTTGAAAGATTTTGCTGGAAATCCGAGTGGGTCTATGAGGAAAGAGATTAAGGGCAGGCTTGAAAAGCCTGGTCACAGAGCATGTTATCTCTTATATAGCTGTACATTCACTCACATTCTGTCAGCATTGTATTTTCTCCCTTACCCATCCCTGTACAGTTAAAACCAGTGAGTCAAAGACACAGATCAAAACTTTTTAGGTGGTGATTCCTATCTCAGTTTTCACATAAACTCTTCACAGTATATTCCTATACAAGGTATTTGCCATGATCTTTCCTGGTATGGGGACAGATCCTGAGCACATCTCCTTGAAGTCAGAGAGACAAGAATTTATCATTTCCTAATAACAAAGTTGATTTCTCTGCTTTTCTTCAAGAATATACTTTCTGAAGTATTTCAGGATCCAGCACAGATTAAATTAATCTAAAAATGATAGAATGTAATAAAGGATTATACTATCTCAGTGATGCTACTTCACAGCCATCACTTCCTTTCAGACTCTTCAGGATTTTTCAGAAACCACTAAATGTCTGCATTTTAAAATAGTTTTCTGAAAGGAGTAAAGAAAACATCAGTGACCTTAAAGCTTCATATAAATCTTTTTTTTACTGTCTGATCATGGTAAAATGATGACAAGCAGCTTCATTTTTGCCCAAGTAATTAAATATTATTCCAGCCTTTCTGACCTCAACCTAATGATAAAGGATTGAATCCAGGAAGAGAGCTTTTCTGGGAGCCAATCAGAGACACTTTGCTTCCTTCAAGGATATATAAATGCTCAGTTCACAGAAACATGCTAACTAGTTGGGGTTTTTCCCAGCAGCCTTTTGTTGCTGAGAGGTTTTGCACATAGTTTAGAAGTCATGTGGCACTTACACCTGTTAGTGTGCCTGTTCTGGCCAGACTGGACCACAACTGCAAGATCCTTGTGAAGATATTTTCTATGAATGTTCCCTGAGGAAAGTGGGTAGGGAAAAGAGGAAGTGGGTAGGGAAAATTTTTGTAGAAACATAGAAAGGTTTCGGTTGGAAGAAATATTGAAGATCATCTAGTTCCATGCCACATGCAAGGACACCTTCCCCTGGATCAGATTGTTCAAAGCCCCATGCAACTTGACCTTGAACACTTCTAGGGATGGGACATCTACATCTTCTCTGGGCAACATGTTCCAGTGTTTCACCACCCTCATAGTAAAGAATTTTTTTCATAATTTCTAATGTAAATCTACCATCTTTCAGTTTGAAGCCTCTCCTCCTGTCCTATCACTACATGCTTTTGTCAAAAGTCACTCTCCAGTTCTCTTGGAGCCCCCTTCAGGTACTAGAAGATGCTCCAAGGTCTCTTTGAAGCCTTTCTTCTTCAGAATGAAAAATCCAAACTCTTTCAAGGACAGGTCTTCTTAGGAGAGGTGCTCCATTCACCTGATGGTCTTTGTGACTTTCCTCTGGACTCTTTCCAACAGGTTCATCCATACAGGCCTACTGATAGTTTTGTCTGAATTTCTCAGGATATGTCACTCCTGAGCTTGAAAGAGATGTCCCGCGATATTAACCAGCCTTCTTGGACTCCCACTATAATGCTGCCTTGCCTCTGCTTTCAATGGCTCCTCATCCATGCCCAGGTGGAACTCCATGAACTACAGCAGGCCACTGACACCGAGCATGGCACTCCCTCCTGGTTTCCCCTGCCTGTCCTTCCTCAAGAGTCTGTATCCTTCCATTCCAACACTCGCCATCCCACCATATCTCCATGATGCCAGTAGGATCACAGCCCTTCAGGCATGGAGGGCTGGCTCCATCTCTGACTCCTTTTGTTTATTCCCCCTGCTATATATGTTTGCATAGGGGCATTTAACTGGCTGACAATGAAGCTGATTTGCTGGCTGAAGTGGCTGGAATTCCTTTATGCTGCACTACAGGTGCTCTCCTGACTTTCAATCCCTCTCCAGCCTCTGGGCATTTCTCACTAGCCCTGGCATCAAACTGATAGGAGTGGTGTGGATTGAAGTTCCCTATCCCCAGCACCTTCAAAGCTCTGTAGTTTGACAGCATCAGCCTCCTCTATTGTTCCTTCACAGATATATATTTCTCTCACAGCTGGAATTTTGGACTAAATTAAAAATCAAAACTAAAGTAATAGTAGGAGAAACTGATGCTAATCTCCATAGGCCCCATTAGCTCAATAACTTGCTTATTCTCTAATGTGTGATAGCAGGGTGCAGGAGAGGTTGTTATAATGTTAGCCTGGCTTCCTGTGTATCTTTTTGTCTTAGCAGCTCTGCAGAAATGCCAGCATAACACAAAAGTAATTGTTGTGCTGTGATAATCATGATTGCTGCCTTTCGTCTGCTCATTAGGAAGGCAAATATATCTCATCTACAAAAGACTCATTTTTGACTGTTGATTTTAGTACAGGATTGAAAGTCAGTTACCTAAAAACATGTTTCTATCTCTGTAGTATTGGGGGTTTCTATATGTCTTCTTTTTTTTTTAATTTTTGTGAAAACTTTGTTTAATCATACTGTGCCTCAGTTTCCTTTCAGGTACAAGGAAGTTAATATATTGGAAACTTTTGATTGAAAATTTAATGTTTGTCAGGTACTTTGACGTGTTAGATAAAAGGGTCTCTTGAAGTGCAAATTACAGAGGTAAGCGTGGCTGAGGTGCAAGTGCCCTATCCCTATTTTGGTCCCTATTAATCCCTTTTAACTCATTTTTTGTGAGAGCCTGTCTGGCAGCACTGTCTAATGTTCTGTTTCTTTTTTTTATGTGGAGAGAGCCTTGTTTTGCTAGGAAGCCATTGATTTGTTTTCTTTTCCCTAGAGAAAAGTTATTTTTATGGAGTGCCTAAGGACCTCCATAAGTTATGTTATATAATACCTATTGTATATTAGAGGTCTGGAAGAAGTATTTATATTTATTGTGCTAACTTCCCAGCATGGAGGTAAAATGTCAGATTATAAGGGTCAATTAGTTAATGTTTAGGTCTGGGTACTTAAAAATTGAAATATCTTCAGTCCATATCTAGCCATACTTCAGACAAAATCACTGTTTGGAAACATGACCTAAAGATGTACAGTTGAGGTGTCTTTGTTCCTCTTGAGTCATCTCCTTTCTCAAGTCATCAGGTATCACCTTTGTTGGGTAGGATCTTCCTTCTCCATTTTGTGAGTAGGGTTTAGATAGGAAGTTGTTCAATGGTTCCTTCTCTTCAACGTTGCCATCGTGAGTTTAGATTGCAGGAATAACAGAAGTAAGTCTGTTAAGAGACTTCACTTTGTCCTCTGCCTTCCTACTAGCTTCTGTTTCTGGGTACATTCCCTTGGTGTTACCTCAACACAAATGAAAACTAATATACCCCACAAGAATTCTTCAAAAAATAAGGCAGATATTTTAAGGGGAAGGTCTTCATTAGGCTCTGTGAATAAACTCTTCATTTCTTTAGAGTTTGCACAGCATTAGAGGGAAAATTAGACCTTATCAACCAAAAGGGATTACATATCAGGGCAGAGAATATGTAAATTAGCCTTAGACTGTTTTATCAGAGGCTTTTTCATCATATCTGCATGATGTTGAGAGAGGCTGGAAACTAGGGGAAGCTATTAATCTTGCATTGTTTTCACTGTACCATGTCTATTTTTGAAAAATTACCTTTGATTTAAGTGCAGTACTTTGAAGAAATAATCATAATTTATTAACCAAAATCTTTTCCAACCATCCACATTGATGTAAGCGTGCATGTTTGCATGCACCCATATGGTCTTCTAGCTATAACTCCTGCAGGAATGAGTTTGACTTTGTGGACTTGGTGTGTCTTCTAATTGATGAGGTCAGCACCTTGTGGGAATAAGTTAGTAGGTCATCCACCAAGTTCACAGGTCATATTGAATAATCACTGTCTTACTTGAAAGGTGATAAGCAATATTTACAGTATTAACTTTAAACTATTTAATGAATATAACTGTTTATAATAAGTACTCTCAGCTCTGTCTCATGGAATGCAATTAGTGATTTCCTATTAATTATCATAAAACCTTGCACTCTCCTACATTTGAACATGTAGAATTTATCAGAGAGGTGTAGAGTTCCCAGGAATCTGCTCTAATCTGCAAAAATTAGGCATGCTAGGAGTCAAGAACACTTAAAGATCAGTGTATTTCAAAGCAAACGAAGACAAAAGGTAGCTCTATCAGAAGCAGAGATAAGGAAGCCTGGTATCCAAAAGGATTTGGTCATCTCATTGAATTCTTTGATCTAATTCAGCTGAAGTTTTGCGAGCTGAAAAATTCCTAACATGCATTTTTGACCACAGAAATTTCTTGTTGAGTCATATCTGCAGCTTGTCCCTTGGAGAAGAGAGGGTAGTAATGGACAACCTTTTTTATTTAGTTGCCCATTTATGTAAGCAAGATTTTTCTAAAATACATCTCCATTTTCAAAAACTGTAAGGGAAAGGACAGAAAGATGTGCATGCATACTTGCACTTGCATGTATTTTGATCCTAAACAGGCTGCAACCTAATGAATCAAGGCTGAAATTTAAACAAAAAGCATTAAAATTAAGCAAACAAATAAACAAAATTCCAATGCTTGCAGAACCAATAAGAAGTGTTCTAAAGCAACAATGAGGTCATTTTGAAGGCACTATGCCTTAAATGTTTTTTGTAATCTCTGCTGAAAACCTTTAAGTTGGTGTGAAGATAGGAAATGCTTGCACCTTCCTTTGTGCTTTCTTGCCTTGAGAGGAAAAATAAGGCCACAGAAAGGAAAATTTCCTAGAATTCTAGATTCATCAGATCCCAACATATCCTAAGCTGGAAGGAACCCACAAGGATCATTGAAATCCATGTTCTGGCCCTCCGCAGTGCTACACCAACAATCACAAGTGCCTGAGAGCATTGCCCAGGTGCTTCTTGACCTCTGGTAGGTTGGTGCTGTGACTACTTCCCTGGAGAGCCATTCCAGTGCCCTACCAACTACCTTCTGTGTGAAGAACCTTTTCCTTGTATTCAACCTAAGCCACCCCCAACTCAGCTTCAGGCCATTTCCTCAAGTCCTGTCACTGGTCTCAAGAGTGAGGAGATCAGTTCCTGCTGTTCTTCCCAAGGAATTGTCACTGCAGTGAGGTCTCCCCTCAGATTTCTCCAGGCTGAAGAGACTGAATGATCTCATTTGCTCGTTGTATGGCTTCCCCTCATCCCATCACCATGGGTGGCAGCAATCTTACTGCCTTGCTGTGATCCACTTGGAATGACTTCTCTAGCCCCATTTTTCCTGAAGCTGTAACCTTCCTTGCACTTTAAACCCAATTTACCAGGTATTTTTCAGATGTAATAAGTGTAAGAATTTGTCATTACTCTACTTTGCTTTTGCAAACTCTTGTAGGAAAAGTCAGCACCATTATGAAATCCATTATAATCACAAGTGCCAGTATGTCAGAGTAGTTGTGGGAATTGTTGAATCCCCTAGGGAGTGTTTATTTCAGTTGTTTCATTTGTTCTAGCTATTTAGATTGTCCCTTGTCTGTATTCTTTCTCTATTTTCTGCACATTGAAAGTAAATGCATACCTCAGAGTCCCACAAGCTGACAGCTCTCTTGAGCTTAACAGAGGAACAATATTTTTCTCCCCCACCCCATATTCTGAATAACCTAAATGCAATGATATTGTCTCTTGGGCTTTCATGTTTCCTAACTATATATAAATAAAACAGATGCAACTTTTTTAGAGCAGGGTTCCTGTCATTTTCCATTTGTCTGTAAATCACATAATTATTTATTTTTGGTGTTATTAAAAAAAAAGAAACAAACCCAACCAGACAAACAAAAAACAAACAAACAAAAAGCCATAAAAACAAAAAACCAAAACAAACCTGTCTTATATCTGATAAAGTACAGCAAATAAAAATTGTATATTAAAAAAATTAGTAAACATCAGTCTAGCTTTAGAAGTATCTCCAGCTGTCTCAGGATTACTAAAACATGTTTCTTCTTTCCATATGTTGGGGTTTAACTCCAGACAGCAGCCAAGCCCCACGGACCCACTTACTCACTCCCCCACCAGTGGGATTAGGGAGAGAATCAGAAGGGTAAAAGACAGAAAACTCTTAGGTTGAGATACAGGCAGTTAAATAGGGAAGGCAAAAGCAGCACATACAAGCAGAGCAGAGCAAGGAATTAATTCACTGCTTCCCATGGTTCAGGAGGTTCCTGTTATGCTAATTCCTGTAACACACAACTCAAATCACGGTTCACAACAAGTGAAAGGCACACCCATTACACTCTCCACCCCTGGCTGGTTTGGGTCCAGTTATCTGGTTTAAATTGCAATGAACTCTTCCCCTTGTTCCCAGCCTGGCTACCAAGGGATTCCTGCTGGACTCCACCATTAGTACAGTCCCTATCACAGTCCTCCATGGGCTGCAAGGGCACAGCCTGCTTCACCATGGTTTGCACCACAGGCTGCAGGGGAATCTTTTCTTCCCTTGCTCCGTTGTGGGGTCCTACACCCAAAAGACACTCCTCCTTGAACTCCTCCAACATGGGTCCTTCCCACGGGCTGCACGCCTTCACAAACTGCTCCAGCATGGGTCTCCTGTGAGGTGACAAGTCCTGACAGCACACCTGCTCCATCACAGGCATCTCACAGGTCACATTCTTCTTCAGGCATCCACCTGCTCCAGAATGGGATCCTCTGCAAGCTGCAAGTGGATCTCTGCCCCCTCATTCACACAGCCCAGTCCTTTTACATCAAGTTCACACTGGAGTTTCAGTCTGTCCAGTAGAGCAGCATAGAATTACACACCATGTAAATTACTTGATTACAGATACTGAATTTAACTCACTCACGACTTTCATACAATTTTTGTAGGGTTTTTAATGTCCTGGTTTAAAAACATCCCAAATATTCTTGCAACTCTAGCGAGTAGGTGGATTTTTTATTTTTAGTTGGATATTTATTTCAGCAGTGTATTTCAGTATCTTCCTGGAATTCATAGGATTTTAGGTTTAGTTATACTATTCAGTCACAAGGATTTCCTTAGGACTTCTATCTTCAGGCAAAAAAACCCCAGTCCTCCAGTGGCTCCTTACCAGCCTCTGAAAGTGTTAAGAAAGAATTCTACCTGATTTTAATGTTATCAAACTCTTCCATGACCATATTTCCCTCCAGTACATCAGCAAAATGTTACAAGAATGCTGGAATTCAAGAGAAATTTAACTCGGTTTGCAAGGGACTGTTTGATTTTGCTGTTATGCTCACTAGCAATAGTACCATGTGCTTCTGAACAGGGAAGTGATGTAACAAAAAACTGTTTGCATTTATAAAGCTTTAGCTGAGTACTATTTCAACCTTTTGCCTGGCAACTCCATATGATATGAGTATATCCTTACAGGATATTGAATTCAATAAAGCTATTCACAGTCCAGTATCTCTCTGTGATAAAGTGAGAACAAGACTACTTCTGCCACTCCAAAACATGATGCCAGAACAAAATCTCTCAGTGACAGCTACCAAAGAGCATCATATATTCTGGAAGTCATATCAATTATCCTGATAACAAAAGGTAACTTAAAATTTCATTTCTAGCTAATAGACTCAAAATCAGCCTCAAAATGTATATTATTCTCTATTAGTCTCTTTTTTTGTTAGACATTTCTTCCAGACAGATCCCAGTACTTATATAAGACACACAGTGCACCAAATTTCAGTCTTTCTGCAAGTAAAATCAGGAAAGATTTCTGTGTTGGTTAAACATCCAAGTCCAGTCCTTAGGGAGAATGGTGAGGGCAGTCATAACTTCTCATATATTGACAAATGCTGAGCAGCATAGCTCATAACATATTCTCATCAATATGACAATCCATCAAGATATGTATTTTGAATTTTTTTCTTAGCCAAGTCCATTTTTAAGCAGGAGATTTGATTTACTCTAATACCCACATCATTTGGTAATTTTTATTTTTCCTATATTGAACACTATTTCATTCTGGTACTGCCTTGACAAGTAAAAATGCCTGCTATAGAATCATAGAATCATTAAGTTGGAGAAAACCTCTAAGATCATTGAGTCCAACTGTTAGCCCAGCACCAATATGTTCACCAAATCATGTCTCTAAGTGCTACACCCCACTGTTGAACACTTCCAAGGATGGCAATTCCACTACTTCCCTGGGCAACAGTCAGTAAAACTGCTTTAGGGAGAAGACAGAAAAAATATTTTCAAGCTTGCCTGTAACCTTTCATTTTTCAAGTATTAATATCCCCTGATTTAGGTGACTTTAAGATAAAAAACATTATCTGAAATGAGAATGGAGGCTGCTATCCAAGGACTTGTGTTTGTTATTATGAAGTAAAATTTGACAGGTTCTGTCATGCTTAGAGTGTTACTTGACTCTTTAGAGCATTGCTTGACTGAAGGCTGCAACTTTGGATTAATCTGGACATACTAATTAAAAGAAGATGCTCCTTTTTTTGCTGTTAGTATCTGGCAAAGCTGGCTGCAATCCAGCACACGAGTAGATATCAACATGCATTATCAAACACAGGTGTTTAGATATTTTTCAGGAAACAATATTTAATTTTCTGCTTGAGGACTAAGCTTCTGTTTTCTAGCACTATCCACCAGTTTAGCATGATGAGTGTTCAGGCACCACCCGAATTTGTGAGCTATGCTTGTGGAGTTATTAGAGTTATTAGGCCAGGTATTTTGGCTTAACCAGTGGTTCTCCAGGGATTGTGTAGACTACCCTAATGGACCTGAGAGTCGCCACACCCCTCTCCCATCAGTATCCCTTCTCCATGGCTGGACCACATGAGCTTCTTGTACCAAGCCCAGCCCTGTGTCCACCTGCCCCACTGCAGCCTGCCAGCCCCAAGGTGTGAGGTGCAGCTGGGGCAGTGTGACAAAGCAAGTTGGGAGGTGCAGAAACTGGCTCTCACTGCTCTCTCTCTCAGTGTAGGACCCAGTGCTGACTCTGAGGTTAGTTATACTCGGGGGGTCTCTAGTCCTTTCCATTACAGGGTTGCCTCAGTAAGACCTAGATGAAGAAGTGCAAGGTGGAACTATGGCATGAGCCAGGAGGAGAATGGTGAGGAGCCCACTGATGTGCCTTGCTCTTTGGACCTTTTTTCATTCCTCTATTTTTATTTCACTCCATTAGCTGGAACTTTTTTGTGTGCTCCTGAGAGGAAGAAAGGTACAGACTGTAGCATCTTAGTGACCTTTCCATGAAATACTTCTTAATGTATTTTTTTGAGAACACAAAGGTGGTAAAATTCAGCTTTGCCTACAAAGGTGAGAAGTCTTGAACCAGGTATGCTGACTGATAAAATCCACAGAATCTTGCAAGCAGCCAGAATAAGTTATTTAGTATTTCTATTTCTTTTCAAGATTTTCAGATTCCTTCTGCAGGCCAAAGGAAAAAAATCCTTGTAAAATCTCATTGATTTGCACTTCTAAATCCTGTTCTTGGAAGTAATTTAGGAGCAAAATGACATTAACTGTCAAGGAGACTTATGATGCAAAATGTCTCCCCCTTCTGAAAATGTGCTTTAGCTTCAAATTCTGCTAGGTTTAGGAAGTCTAACTGAGCAGAATACAAGGCATTTTTTGAGAAAGAACAGATTATAAAGACTACAATATGTATGTTTTGATAAATATGTATAGCAAATATCAAAAGGCATTTTAGTTTTTCTTACAGCTGTGGAAATGCTTTCATTTCTTGAAAAATAACATAAAGTGTTCATAAATGTAATAATCCATGCTTAAGACCCCTAAATGCTGTAAGGGAAAGTAATCTGATACTGAAAATATTTATCAGCAATTAGTTTGGCCCTTTTTCTGCTGTATACGTGTTTTTACTACGGCTATCAAAATGATGCACACCCAGGGCCTATAGAAATAACAATTATTCACCTGTTACCAAGAAGACTTTTTTAAGGGAGGCAAAAAAATATTATTACTTTGGTTCATTTCTCTTAACTCTAAGGCTTTGTATAAATGCAGGGAAGAGATATATATCTCTTCATCTTGTCTGTATACTTGCCAACAGTTTCCAAATTTTTTTCAGACTTTCTACTGAAAAAGTGGTATTAGAGACCAAAATCTCTGTTCTTCATAACATATTCAGCAACAAAGACTCACAAAGCAAAATCCTTCTTTGTCCTGCATAACCTGTAGTGCGTGCACTGGCACGTCTGTTATCAGTGCAGTGCACTGTGCGACTGCAAACAGTAATACAATCAGGTTTTCATTTATATTAATGTGGCTAAGCTCTGTGTTTGATCATGTTAAAAGATATGCACTTGCTAAATGTAATTCCCATATATTAATATATTACCTACAAAAGGCCATTGTTTACGTAATGTGATTCACATGAAGATTCTGAATGAAAATTTATCTGTGAGATTGGTAAATATTCTCACTTAGCTTTCGGTTAGAAGAATTAAAAAAATAAAATCACATGAGATTGGTACATGTCCATCAACAGCAGATTTATTATCAGCATCTCAAGACAAAACTCATCATCATTTATGAACCAAATCCCACAGTCCTGTTCAGGAGTACATCCATTATTATCGAGAGAAAACTAAACTTTGTATTTCTCTTATGGAGAAATTACCTTCTTCATGCATGAGAAACTTTGGCAAAATAAAATCCAGATTTCAGCACTGTGGCAAACATGGCCCCTATATTACAATTAGGATTTTAGTGGTAATGGATTTTCCAGCAGCTGATATTCATAAGGTTGAAAGTCACCAGCAGCCTTCTCTACAGTAAAGCAGGAGTTAAAGACACATTCTCAAAAGGAGAAAACCTGTCTCACTGTCTTCCTTGGCTTGGATGAACTCAAACTCTCATTTCCCAAACAGTTCCATTTTGCATTTTTTTAATTGAGCATGAACAAGAGCAAAGACTTAGATGCAAGGATTCACATGCTGAGATGTCCTACTGTCTGTTATCATAATCTTGTGCTTTTCCTCACTAGAAATTTTTTTTTAGGTATCAGCACTGTCTTCAAACCCTTTCTATTCCTTTCAAATTGAAGGAATTTAACCAGAGACTAAACATGACCTCAATAAGTGCACTCCCCACGAGGTATGAGCAGAAAGGGATATATGCACATACTTACTGTAATTGAGCTCTCCTGAGAACAAAGGAAATTGCATTCTTCTGGATATCTCCTTATGACTTCTTTTCACATATCACAGGTGCTTAATTTGTAATAACTGGGGTCCTGTTAGTAAATTGGATCTCTGTTCCCAATTACTTCAAAAATGTGTCTGAAAAGTATTTTATATCAATGTTACTTGGCAGAGGATGTAACAATACTGATGTGATTAGTATTCAGTTCTCTGTGAACCTCCATTTACAGGTAGATATCATCCTGACTGCCCAGACAGAGTTAAAGATTTTAAGAGGTAGAACCAGAGAACAGGGAAAGCTATGGGAGATGGAAAAAATAACCAGTATTATACTATAGGGGTTTTTCTCTGGACAAGTTAGTTTTTGAGAGTAGTTTAACTAGGCTGAGAAATTTTAGTCTGCCTTACTAGACCTAAATTTCGAGGAGATAATAAAGCCCTAATGATGGCTGGGTTTAATGGGAACGAAGATGAATTAAGTAGTTATCAACAGGTGGATAAGAGGCTCTGACCAAGAAAGGGGTGCATAAACTAAAGGAAGTGTATTGAGCTGACTGAAATGTATCATAGCTTCAGCAAAATTTTCTTTGAGGGAGGAAGGAAATATGCAGAAAAGGTTATTTTATTTTTAGCTCTCTGCTCTGCATGTGTGTACCTTTGAAAAAGAGAGTCCTTTGTTCTGAAAAAAACATTCTGAAAAAACCGCAGTCAGCTCAGCAGTCACAAATCCCTGAAGAAAGAAGGGCTCACAGATGCCAGATGCACTTGTCATGCTACCAGAGCTGGAGAAATGGGAATGTCTGGCCAGTGATCCATTTCAGATTTCATCTTTTGAGAGAGTGGCCTGGTCACTGAGTACATGGAAGAAAGATGGAAACAGTCCAAAGGGAAGATTTCCCAAAGACAATAGTGCTCGGTGCTGTTCAGTGACAATTTTTAGCTGGTAACAAAGACAGCTGAAGGAACCTCTGTCCCCAGGCACTTGTTCTACATCTCACTAGCCCACCAGTTTTGCAAACATTACTTTTACTGGGGCTGCACTGCAACCTAAAGCATCAAAACCATCAAGCTAAAAAGAAACCACCCAGTATGGACTGGGGACCTTTTAAAATCACAGTGGGTCTTTCTCCTGACCTCCATTCAGCATGGCCACTCAGACACGCTCAATAATACAAAGAGAGAAACAGACAGCAGCATGAAGGTCTGAGAGAACAGCTACAAGTGGCGAAGGGGGCTGGCACCCTGTCAGCCCACCCAGCCAGTGTGGTTTACAGCCCTGTGATGCCCACATTGCCCACAGTGTGCACCAGGTCCGGCCATATATTGCAAACTGCTGCATCTGTTCCTAAGTTTCAGCACATATTGGTTGATGGTTTGCCATAGATTTGGGAAAGATTTGGTCAAATGACCTTGGGATCAATGGAGACACAGATTAGCTTTGTCAAGAGAGTGAAGAATATTCATTTTCTGAAAGCGTATAATACCCCTGATTTTTTGCTTGTATTCCATAAATCAGCATTCATTTATAGAAAAGCTCCAAGTAAAAGATCCTATTATCTTGGAGGTAATTAAAATCTTATTCTTATCCATGAGCAGGGCAATAACCTGGGAGGTCCCTTTTATATTTTATGGAGTACAACATAAAACCACTGAAGCAATATCAGATGACTCTTTGACAGCATATTATGTGGTGCCACCACATTACTGGAAAACTACTGACATTTTTTAAAGGGAAAGTTGTGGTGCAGTTTTCCATGAGATACTGATTAATATGCTATTGAGTCTATAAATAAGGTGCCAACCAGCAGCAGTTGTGACAGCATTTCTGCACCTTGCTAGGCTGGGGCTGAGATCAGTAAGTCAGTTCACATAGGCCAGTTATCTACGATGTAACAGTAATGAATGGTGAAAGGCAGGATATGAGTTGCTATTTAGAGGGAAGGTGTTCAGAAAAATAAGGACAAAATGAGAATTTCTCCATACAACTTTAGCCATGTTACAAACATACTCAGACAGAAAAATGAGAGAAGTGTCTAAGTGCAAAACAAGCAATAAATCAGAAGATAATAGAAAGCAGTGAGTGGCAGTCCAAGGCCACACACTGCATTTCATCTTATGTGCAAATAAAAAAAAAAAAAACCACAGAGAAATAAGACCCTAAACAACCCTCTGATCTTTGTTTTAGGTAGTTAGTCCTGTGGGCCTGTGTCGTTTCTTATTTATCCCCGTTTTCCAACAGACTCAATGAATTTTGAGTGCATAAATAATAGCATAACCTTTTTTTTCCCCCCTTTGTTCTGGAGAAGATTCTAATTTTGAAATATCTTCAGGTTCCTCTCAGAGGTTTATACTGTGAAAATAGTGAGGCTGCAGTAGGGACATAGGTGGAATGAGAGAAAACATTTAATGAATGAGGTCCCTGGGATGCTTTGATTTGGGAATAACTCAAACACATGGTTTGATCAGGCAGCTGTCTGTGTGCAGTTTGTCATTTCTAAACTCAGTTTTTCTAAGAGATTAATTAAAGTCCATACAGTGTTTTTGTCTCAATTAGAAGTAATGATATGGGGGAGCTTCCTTAAAATTACAACCTATAGTAGAAAGTCTAGAATGAATGGACACCATAAGAAAAACAGCTTCTCACAAATTATTCATAGAAACGAAACAATAACATTTTCAGTATTCCAGACAGAGGTTTATAACTAATGGTATGTGTTTTCTTATGGCAGTTGTGTATCCTAACCAACACTAGGTTACAAAAAGACTTATTCATATTTCAACAGTCTATATCAACAATTTTTGTGACATTTCTTTTGCTTAAAGTTTTGCCATTGGTCTTCTCCAAACAAACCATCCTCAGGTCTGTCTAGTGCCTTATCACATCCACGGCACTTCACTGGGCTCTCTCCAGCATGTCTGTGTCACAATTGCACTGGGGAGCCCATAACTGGACCCAGCATTCTAGATATGTCTCACCAGGACTGGACTGAGGAGAAGGATCACCTCCCTTCATCTCCTGCCAATGCTCTTCTTGCCAAAAGGATCTTCCTTGATTTCCTTCTAACTAAAAAAAAAAAACAAAATAAAAAACAACCAAAGCGCACACACAGCAACCAACCAACCAACCAACCAACCAAAAACCCTACCCTTTTTTTGACAAGCCTTTATGAAGCATTACATTTTATGCAACTATCAGGAACAATAACTCATGAACTTCAACGGAACATAGACGCAGCATACGAATTTAGGAATTGTCATACTGAGGGTATTGACACTCATTGGTTTTGGGCTGTGAGTATATTTAAAGAATAGTCTGCACCACATAGCAGCTACTACCAAATGCTTGTAGAATAGCAAATGAGGGTAGGATATCATCATAGGATATCATATTGTTCCTAGTATGTTTTCTCCTTCCAGATCAGCCCTGAAACTAAATTCCACCTCTTCATTTTTGTTTGCCCTTGCTGCTTGATGTTATAGCTGGACAATTTTATTAATAGGATTATGTGTAGACTCCCTTTAATTTTGCTGGTTTATTAATCTCAAGAGTGCCCTGTGACAGTCTGTTTAACAGGATGGTCACACTTTTCTGTTTGCCTACTCAATCAAACTGTTCTTATTCAAATTTTGAGTTGTTGTCTTCCAGTGTATCTGGATGTCCTTTCAGTCTTATAGAGAAAAGAATGAAGAAGATAGCAATTATTTTCCTCTCCACTATTCATTATTTACATTCCTTATTATTTCTTGCCTCCCTTGTGATTTAAATGCTTTTGCATTAAAAATACTATTTTCTTTTTGAGATTTTTTCCCCGTATTAATCATTCTTGTTGTCATAAGGGCTTTGTTTTTGCAAATGATGTCTGCAGAGTAATTTTATGGCATTTTAGCTTTATGCTTAATGCTTGTATATCAAAGTATATAATCAGTTATGTCTGATGATTGACAGATTACTGTTTTCTGTGTAAACATGCACCGAAGTATTCTTTGTATTTCACCCTGACAGTGAAATTGTAGGCTATTTTCCTTTGTTAAAGCATTACAAAACCCGTTTGCCTGCTTTTGGGTATTTCTTACCTTTCCTAAGCAAAAATTCCATTCTGTTCTTCATTATTTCCTTGTTGTTTACCAGTGGGACATCAATTAAAAAGATCAGGCATTATGAAAAGTCATTATTGCTTAAAGACTTTTAAATCCATGCTTTTGTGACTCCCTTGTAACCTATTTTCATATAAACTCTTCCAAATTTGCTAAGCTGATAGGAATTGAGATAAATTAGATCATTTGTAGCCTAGTCTTTACTGCCAAATTTGGGTCTGCAGTCTGTGTGCTTCCCTGTACAGACCATGGCATTGTGTGCTGGGTCCTCTTGGAGGATGAAATCTCAGATTTGCTCTCAGTCCAGACAGTGATTTTGCTTCCCCAGCACAGCTAGCAGTCATTGCTTCCCTCGTTTTCTTTCCACAATTTTCAGCAATTACCTCCCATGTGCTTGTTCTCTCCAGTGCTTTCTGTGCCAGCAGTTTGATTGTAGTATCCCACACTCCTTGAGAAATATTAAGAATACATATTTAAGCTCACCCCTGCATATGATGGTAGCAAGAATTCTCTGCTTCATAGTAGTGGCAAGGTACTTCATTGACCTCACATTTCTTGTTTACAAGGAAGGTGGGAATTTATTCATATTAAATGACAAACTTGTTGAAACCTTCCTGAAATATTACCTTGACTCATTTTGAGTCACATAGTAATTTTCAATTTGAGCATCTAATGAGACTCACATGGTGTGAACTGTGGTTGATGCAGTATTAAAATAAATGGTTGAATCTGCAGTATTTAGACCTTCATTTTGCACTTGATCCTCATTTTCTTTTAAGAAATAGTTATATTGTAGAGTTCAGTTCTGTCTGTGGGACTCTTTGAAGATTGGCATTTCTGTAATGTAAAGTGGAACTTCCCCAATTCTTATCTGAATTTTCCAAACTGCAATGGTTTTGAATAGAATCTGCTTTCAAAAAAGCTCCCTAGTTTGTCTTTGTAACAGTGGACAAGAGTTTAAACAGGAGGAAAAAAAAACTGTTGTACATCAAACTACCTATGAAAAGTACCAAATGTAGATTTTGGAGAGCAAGTCTGGAATTCCACTAGAAGTCCTGCAAGTTGCTGGGCATTTTTTACTATGAAAAATCAGATATCTTCTTTCTCATTTAAGAATTCGTGATAATGACAATGCAGTTGTTTACAGAGACCTGGACCCAAACTGTGTTTGTCCAAGGCTTCATTGACCTGCCTAAATTGGTAGGTTTGGTTTTATTTGCAAGACTCCTGCCTGCTTCCAAACACCACAGGTGCTCCAAGGAAATAGGTATGAATGGATGTTCTGTGGTTTGAAACCCTTTCATGAGACACCTTGCAGCATGTGTGTGAGGAGTTGTTTTAAGGTAGGTGGATCATGGCTGAGGCCACAGTTTGGAGGTGGGTGACACTGGAAGGAGTAAAGAAGTGCTGTTTAGTGTGTCTACAGTATACTGAAGCAGTACTATGTGGCTGTATTCATATAAATAATATACAAACTAAAACTTCATTTTAAAACTACTTTACAAATAAAAATTTTGTTTTGGTGTATTTCTATTTCTTTATAGCTTTTGGAGTGTTTAGGACATGACTGAAATTTACCTTCCTACACAGCAATTGTGAACCTACTCTCTACTCAAGTTAGGGCTCAAGCAATGAAAAATTACCATAAGTGTTTCAGGACTGTGTAGCCCTGAAACTCTGTCCAGAGTAGAGTAATAAAATGTCACCCTATGTGATGTAAATTCTCAGCATTAATTTTTCTGGGAATACAAGTATGTAGCTGTCATTTATCATCATGAGTTCAGGGGAAAAAGCATAAACACCTCAACCAAGCCACCTGAAAAATAAAAACAACTCTAAAATCTAGGCATGGCTGATATTACAGATAACTTCTTCTGAAGAAGTGGAGCACAATTTATGCTTCCAGAAATCAGTGACTAGAACATACACAAGAAATAAGTAGTCCTCATTCTAACTTTAATCCAGCCTAAAATAGGTTGAACACCAATCTCTGATTAACTATGAGAATGCTCTTCATTTGTTGGAGCATTTGGTATAAAAAGACTTAAAATTTCTCTGTTAAATGTATAGCCAGGCATGCAAGAGCTTTTTGAATAGCTGGAAAAAAAACCACCATCCAACAGAAGAAAAAGCAAAACAAAACAAAACAAAACAAAACAAAACAAACAAACAAACAAACAAAAAAAAAAAACCACCAAAATCAAAAGCAACAACAGCAACAAAAATAAAAACACAAAACAAAATAAAACAAACGAACAAAAAAACCCAAAACAAACAAAAAAAAGGCACACCAAAACAACAACAACAAAAAAAATCAAGGAAAAAAATAGGAAGCTATTCTTTAGCCTTGTGCCTAGGACACTAGCCAAAGTGATAAAAATCAACTTAGGGGTTTATGTATTACACTTATATCATACCATGAAATGAGGAGCAGACTAAAATCTCCCCATTAGTGTAATGCCCTGAGAAATCCCCTCTAGTGACTAAATCTTTGGAGAAGTTACATTCCTTTCTGTTGAGTCCGAGGACCTCCCCTTCTTGTTGAAGTGAGACCTTTTTGCAGTACCCCTGTCACAGGGCTCTCCTCCCTTTTGCAGAGACACTCCTGACACCAAATCCTGACCAAAGAAGGGAGGAGCACTCAGTCTGCACTGAACTGACAGCCAGTTTCTCACCAACATCTATTCTTCCCTCTCCCATCCTGCTATCTTTTCCTGTCGTTGCTGTGGGCTGGGTGACAGGACTCTGTCTCTCTCTTTTTCTGTATCTGTCCTTGACTTTCTATGGCTCACACACCACAGCAGGCAACAGAGCTGCTGGGCTGGAGGCTGCTGTGAGGACTTCAGCAGTGTAAGGGTAACAATTGGGCTCAATGACCTTAGAGGCCTTAGAGACATGACTTATCCTATGATTCTATGACTAATGAGAATGAGAGGTGGTTCTCCTCTACCACTGGCAGCAGGGGAACCTCCAGCAAGCCAGCAAGATTTGGAAAATACAGAATTATAATAGCCTAGATTGTGACAGTTCCTACATTATGGAGGCTGCAGCATTCAGAGAATTTCAGGGAGATCTTTTCTTCTGTAAAATGATACGCTGGATCCTCCTACAGCATGTGAGTTTTTTCTGCAAATGCACCAGCTTCACTTGGAGGTGTATTGTGCTGTGCTGAACAGACCTCACCAGTGACATGGTGATCAACAGGGGAAAGCTGTGTGAAAATCACTGGCAAAAAGGAAATACTGTAAAATAGACTCATCTAGGCTATTCAGAAATAAGAGCATTCCTGCACAGTAGCTGCTGGAAGGGAATGTGATCTGAGCAGCTCTGCAACACTAGAATGGAGACAGGACTGGAACACAATTTTACAATGCCTGTTCACAGCATGTCAAACTGATGCAAATAGACAAAATGGGAAGACTTTCTGACAAGAACTCATGCTTCTGAAGACATCATCAACTGTAGATTTTGAAAACAAAAGTAGTGGTCAAAATGACTAAAATTTGGACACTTTGGGGGCAGCGGGGTATGAAAGGGAAAAAAAAGGCAAAAAGCCCCTGTCAAACAGTTTTTGGATGGCGTTGGAAAAGGGATAAATCAGATGGCTCTGAGGAAAATGAAGTGCACATGTTGCATTGCTCAGAAGGGATGGAAGTGAGGCATACCATGTGCCAGTGGAGCTGAACGACCTCCACAGCAGATGTGAGCTGATATGATCTGTGAAGATGCACTGTAACAGTGCAGAGCAGGACTGAAAATTCCACTCTTTGCATATATGTTAGAAAACCTTAGAAAACCTAGTGATACATGCTTTCCACTGTGCAATAAAAAAGGGAAAATAAAAGCATATTACAAGGCAGAGATTGGTTGCCAGAATGAGAATTGAACTGGCATCCTGTTTGCACTCGCAGTGTGAAAACAGTCAGTGCCAGATCAATCACTTGCTCAAGCAGAGTTATGGATCTCACTGGGTGTAAAATGTAGAGTGTCTATCCAGGAGGAGATCTAACCACAAGACCAATTATTTTTGCTATCGGAGTAAAACTGACCTAAAGACCAATTTAGACTCACTGGGAAACAGGATATCACTTCCTTAGTGTGGTTGAGTGGATGGCACTTAGGAATAAAAACACATTATTGTTAATTGACTGTGAGTTCCTTCATTTAACAAGGACCCTCTCAGGCTACAAAATGTAATAAATTGGATAGGCAGAACCACAGAGGAAGCTGGGGGATTGTTGGAAGGATTGGGCTGGTACAAACCCCTGGAGGTGTTTTTTGTCTGTCCTGTGCACTGTAGCATGGTAAATTAATGAGATAAATGTAAGTCAGGAAGTGCATTCATCCTCCTGCTCTGGAAAAGCCCACCCTCCCTGGAGTATCTTGCACTGGTGTTTATCTAACCTCTTCCTTGAAAACCATTGATGATTAGTGTCATGCCTGGGGGAGAAGGGGGAGCAGTTAACTATACATTTTATGATATTTTTCATCTCCAAGAATGACAACTTGCTGCACCAGTGCTGACTCCCTGTAAAGTGTATTCACCAGCCACTGAACCCCTTGAAGACTCAGATCTCTGCACTCTGCCTTAGGATGATCATTTCCACAGAGGCAGTGCTTCCCATTTTATCATCTCCACCCTGGTTCATCCCATGACATTTGGCTCATCCCGTGAAACTAGGCTGTCTTTGTAATGAAACAAATTACAAGTGTAATTATCCAGTTGTCATATATCAAAGGAATAGATACACAGGCTGAAAGAAACAAGATTATAAGTGAAGTAAAATTCATCTTAACAATGGAATACATCCCTTGTTTCACTACTGGCCTGAGATGCAGACTGCCTCTTGTTTCCCCTCATTTTAGCAGAAGACCTCCAGGCTTTAGGATTAGCTACTTCTCTCCCCAGAGGAGTCATACCTGTCTTTAAAACCTCTTAGATTTACAGCACTCCAGGCATGGTGTGTCGCAAAAATGTTGGTTGTACATATGTTCAATTGGGTCAGTGCCCTGCAGCATGGTCTCATTGTTTTATTATTAAAAAGGTACCACGGGAACAGATGTTGTCTCATGGATTATCTCTAAGGTCAGGCTGTTCCTTCAGCTACTCTGGTGTAGGGGCACAGGGAGACTACAGCATTCTGTCATACCCAGTAAGTTGGTGATATTCAAATCCACTTTTGCAGTGTTGTGACCTGAGTGAATCTGACCCCATCTTTTCTTTCAGTGAGTTTGGTCAATGACTGGCTTTATTCCCTTCATGTGTGTGCATAAGGGTAGGCATAAGACAATCATAAAGTATAAGCATACACAATAAGTATGTGTCTGAGTGAATATTCAAATAAATGCATCCCAAAATTCCAAAAAAAGGGCAAATTACAATGGTGATTTGTTGTCTCAAAATAGGATTTTTTAACAGTACACTACTGTATTAATCAAGCTTTCCACATTTTTATAGTTCTATTAATCTTTTTAAGTATTACTCTTTGTTTCTTACTGAGTATCATCATGCTTATTTTATACTATGTCCCCAATTTACAGAATAATTTAAGACTTTAATCCTATTATTCCAAATGCTTGCAAGACCTCATGGTCAGGTACCATCTGTACATTTTCCAAATGTAACCACTCCTGCATTGCAACCAGTTCAAAGTAAATTTAGCATAGAAGTGGATCCATGGTCAATCTCTCAGATCAATGGATCTGGTTCTCCTGAAAAATGTTCTCCTCGTTTTATCAGTGTATTACTTGGAGCAACTCACTTGTGAGGCCTTTTCTGAGCATCTATGAAGTACCACATGGCAATTTCACTTAGATAAAATTACATGGGTTTTAGTTATAAAAAGTAAACTAGATTAACATCAGAAGCCCTAGTAAAGTCAGAGTATCTCAAAAGGCATGCCCCTTCTGATCTGCCACATCCTGTCAGAGAAATGACAAGTCTGTCACAGTTTATCCTTCACAGCTCTCTGTTGGTTGTCCACCCCAGCCTCAACCTTTAGGCTGTCAAACTGCTCTCGGTCCAGGACACCACTTTAAGTGGGATGGAGCTGGTCCATGATTGGCATGGGGTCCTTAAGGGGCCACATTTTTTGTTGTCCTCTTCCCAGCATCCAGCCTGACGGGTCTCACCTCAGACCTACCTGCTCTGCTCTGTGACCATGTCTAAGGAGATAACAAGGGTCAGGAGTGCTATTCCACTGCTTGTCAGTTGCTCTGTAGTCATTTGTTCCTGTGTGTCATCATGGATGAAACTAACTAATTATTCTTGGTTGTCCAGGCACTTTTTGTTTAACCAGACAGGGGATATATTTACCTTCCTCTTGATCACTTCAACCTGCCTTGAATACACAAGTTCTTGAAGACCATGAGGATTACAGAGTCTGTTTTCTCTCAATTCTTCAGTACCTTAGCAGGCATTTCTTTGAGGAATACTGACAATAATTCATGTAGACTATTTAAATGTTATTTCTCTATTCTATCCCTCTCCTAGCTTATGTTTCTGTCTCCTTCTAAAACCATTGCTCTAGGCAGCTCATCACACATAATAGTTTTTATGAAGACTGTTGCAAAAGATTTTTCATACAACTTTGTGCCATTAATTATTGCTGTCCTCTGATTTGAATAATCAGCTTGTGTATTCTGTTGTCTTTTTTCACACTTCTATTTTATTTCTAATCTTTCTCTAGTTTCCTTTTATGTTCTTTGCTCCTTTGTAAAATTACTTTTTCTGATTTTATCCCTGCATGCTTTTCTGGTTCCTTAATACTGGTATGAACAAATAAAGTGGTAGGCTCTTGCCTGTAGTTCTAGAACTAGAGCGTTACTTATTTCTGTAGGCAAACATGGAAGTCCAGATCCAAAATCTGATCTCTGAGAGATGTTGAAATGGAATCTTCAGTGCTGACATTTTATCTGAACATCACAATGAGTGTGGTCTTTAATGCTTAAAGAAAATTGGTTTGGACCACCTGGAATTTTTTTATTTCCTACAAGTACAGCGTGAACTTACCATGTTGTAGTAGAGAGGGGAAAAAAAACTTTAATGAATAATCTTGAAAAGTTTCCTATTTAAATACCAACTGAAATAATCATTGCATTATCATTTTCTTAGAGCTGCTGTGAGTTTGTTACCTTTCCAAAACACATAGGTATAGCACAGCTGAGGTGCAGCCAACCTGCAGGGAAGGGCAATAGCCAGGCAGACTGTTGACAAGACAGAGAAAATGTTGGTGAAGGACAATGGGACAGTCCTTCTTTTCATGAGAGAAGTGTCACTCATTCTTTAATATCCTTGCAGAACAGACAAGGCCTCATTTTTTACAGTCTCATATTACCATAATGGCTCTCTGTTACACACTGAGGAGTCGCTAACAAGGCCACCCCCTGCCCTTTCTTTATAATTACTTCCAGGTTAATGCATCATGTTTCATTTAGGTTCAGTTGCCCAGGCCGTGTTTTTTCCCTTCTGGATGCTCATTCTAGCCTCTTTGTGCCTCAGACCCTGGCAATATAAATATCAGTCTCAAAGCAAATTTTTCTGCCTCAGACAACTCTGTAATTTACATTTAGATGTATTTAATTTCCCAGAGTCTGCAAGTTACAGAACTGGGAACATTTTGGCCTGCAAAACCTTTTTCAAATAGCTGAAGCTGCATTCTTATCCTCCTTTCAAACCATCAGACACCAGGTGCTGACCCAGTCCCATTAACCAATTACTCACACGTCTCACAATTAATCTTTCATTGCGATTCGATCAAGTTCATTCCCATCTCCATATTATTCTTTACAATCCCACTGTGTAAAACCTGCACAATTTTGTCACTGTTCATTTTGCCCTGGTCTGCACTGCTTCAGGCTGGGAAGTGAAGTGACTGTAAATGTAATTTATAGAATCATGGGCTGTATAGAAACTCTTTTCAGTATGACCTGATGAGACAGGTTGTAATCGTTTCTTTGGAACCACTCTGGTTTGTCAAGTAGGCAGGCTTCTTTCTTTAAATATCCAAAATAACAGATTTGTTTGAGCAGGATTAGGTGGTGTTCAGAGCTCTATTGCTGTCTTATCCTTTGTCTCTTTTGTTTCACACAAACCCTTTTTCATGCAGCCTTCTGCTCATACTGAGCTTTGGAAAGAAAAGGAAAGGAGTTCTGGCAGTCAAAACTTTGGTATAGAAATTGAAATCTCCACCCTCACCTTCACCTATTTGAACTGAATTCAGTAAAAGCCTTTGCTGTATTTGGGGAGTAGCACCATGTGCTGCCTCTTGTGATAGAAACAGTCCTCTGTTCCCATTTCCCTCCCACATGCCAGGGACAGGGCTCTGCATTAGCATCACATCTGCTGAGCACAGGGTAGTCAAATATTGTGGTTTGGTTCCAGAGAAAGAATGTCAATGAGGGACATACATCCGGGGGTGATCTGCACCAGCAGATCAGCTTAAATGTCAGAGGATTATTCTGACTCCCATATCATGGAGGAGGAGGAGGATGAAAGCCCTGTTTTCTTAGATGGACAAAAAAAACAAGAGGGCAAGAGAGATTGTTTACTTAATCCATCACCCTGCTATATGTCAAGTTCAACTCTAATTATGGAAATCCTGATAGATGACTGACTAAGCAGTTAAAAAAGCATCTAATGTGGGGACTGCATACCCTCTACAGTGAGAGGTGGGTGTGATGGTATCAGGATGTATGGTGGAATCACTGCCCTTCTCCATATGGCTAGAAATTCTTTTTTATTGTCTATCGGAAGCACCGTCACTTTAGTTTGTGACTTTTGTCCTATCCATTAAAGGTTTGAAGCACAGAATAGTCCTCTTTGTCATCCATTTTCCCTACATTATTTTGCATCCCTCCTCATTTTTATTTAGGTAAACAACCCCAAATTTTTCAATCTTTCCTTCTAGGTAGGCTTTGCTAGATCTCTGTTGTCCTTGCTCTTAAGACTTGGGCCTAGATTTATTATTGAAATGCAATGCTGGAAAACCGGACACAGCTTTCCCAGGATGTTTTGACAGGACTGGACAAAATGAGTTGGTTACTTTAAAGGTGCATTATGCTGTAGAAGGATCTATAAGTCCCAACAGGGTGATTACCTTTTTACTGAGGCAGTATGATGACTCGAGTTCACTTCTGCTTGCTTTGGTTCTACAAAACTCTCACCATGTTTTTCATGGTGACTGTCATGGAGACTACATGTAACTACTTAGACTGGTTTCTTTTTTCTCTGTTTGTACACCAGATTCCCTCTGCCTACAACAAAATACATTTTTCTAACTAACTTTGTAACCATTTGGAACTGGTTTTGCTTAGTCATGTTTTCCTGCAAGAAATCTCAGGAGCATGGTGTGAAATGGATTCTACCACATGGAATCCAGGGTATACAACATTCTAAGGTGGTGCTGTAACCCTATTTTCTGTTAGGCATCATGATTTCTTCTTCCTATCTTGATCTCTGATCCCTCCTGAACCCTTAGGAGTTCTCAAGGACGGTCATTGTATGAACTAGAGTAAAACTCCTGTGACCAAATTGATGCGAAAGGATTTAACTTCTTTATGCCTTAAATGCTTCCTTGCCCATATTTCCCTGCTAAAAAAATGTGGCATTGTCCCTTACTCACACCTATGAACTGGCAGCCACATGATCAGTTCCTTTTCAGCAAAGGCATGCAAGAAAGTTAAAGAGCTTTCCTGAAGCTGTCTCTTGATTGCTTTCTTTCTCCATTGAGTATCAGACCAATAACTTTTGTTAATCTTGGTGATAATGTCAGTATTCTTACAAACTAATTTCTTACCATCTTCCATGTGCTCTATTAATTGAATATCATGTTACATTGCTTCTTTTCTTTTCCTTCTGTGTCTTTGAATTTTTCTTTTTTTTTTTTTTTTGGCATTTGAAACCCAAGTTATGTTTGTCCCATTGTGAAACCTCTCTGATTCTCAAATCCAACTTACTCATATTTGTATCTGCTAAAATTTTCCTCTACAGATAGGTACCTGTTCCCATGTTTTGTTTGTTTCACTTTGGTGGGATATTTTCTTAGGAAATGCTATCTTTAGCACTTATTTAATTTGGATCAGAATCACAGATGATTTTACTTGCAAACCTCTAAATTCATTAAAGTCTACCTCTAGAACCCTAAAGGTTGTTTTGGTATTCTCGTTCTTCTGGTAAGCATTATCCATCTGAATGTGTTGCACTGATTCAGTTGCAGATTTGATCTTGTATCTACCTTTCTGTCATGTCCTGTTCAGGTACTTGTAGAAGAACAAAGGAACTGAACTGCTCTGACCAGTTTAGCATCCTCCTCTTGAGCCGTATGGCATATCCTGATTTCCCCTCATTTTTAGAGCAACCTGTTTATAGAATCATAGAATGGTTTGGGTTGGAAGGGACCTTTAAAGTTCATCCAGTTCCAACCCCCCTGCAATGAGCAGGGACACCTTCCACTACATCAGATTACTCAGAGCCCTGACCTGTGGAGGGAGCAGAAAGTGCTCCCAAAACAGAAAATCTCCCTGAATCAGGCCCTCATGGAGAATAATTTCATAGAGATAGGAAACTGCTGGCTAGGTGACGATTTAGAAATGGAACGTAGACCCCTCTGTTATCTTTCTGCAATATTAGTGGTCCATTTTCTTTTAGCATCAATAGGCTGACTTTGAATGTAAAATCCCTTAGGGATTGGTTAGGTTTAGAATCCCTTTAGTTATTGGTGCAAATTGTAAAGCTCCTAAAATATATATAAACCTCTGGAAACTTTTGAATAGTGAATATGCTAGTAGGATCCCTTTGTAGCTAATAAACTGCAGATTTGTGCTGAGTGCGTATCTCATCTCTTCACTCTGCGGGTCACGGAGCTCGGCAGGCCAAGGAACAATCTGAGCACGGCCAGCCGGGTCTGTGTCACTGAGGGCTGCAAAGCAGCCTGGGGACCCCCGGGGGCCCCCAAATCACAGCAACACTGACCCACCTCACCGTGACTGTTTCCTGGGATGGGTTGTCTACCACATCTCTGGGAAATCAGTCCCAGTGTTTCACCAGGCTTTTCATTAAAAAAAATTCTTCCTTATGTCTAGTCTGAATCTACCCTCTTTCAGTTTAAAATTATTACCCTTTGTCCTGGTGCAACAGGCCATGCTAAAATGTTTCTCCATTTTATAAGCCATCCTTAAGTGCTGAGAGGCTGCAATAAGTCCTTCTCACAGCCTTCTCTTCTCCAGGCTGAGACCCAACTCTCAGCCTGTCCTCTCAGGAGAGGTGTTCCTGCCCTGTGCTTGCCTTCATGCTCCTCTTCTGGGCCTGCTCCAACAGGTCACTGTACTGAGGATCCCCGGCTTGGATGCCATCCTCCAGGATGGGTTTCCCTCTTTTCACTATCCTCTATTAAATGCAAACACACTCATTAAGTTACCTTAATCCTTACCCAGCTGCTCATTAAGCAACAGCCCCACACATGAGAAGCCAATACTTCAGGGCCACCCCCAGAAGCCTGTTTCTGCTGTTACCCAAAATATGATTCTTGTTAGGAGCAATTGGCACGTGCAAGGGTTCCCACCCATGCTCCAACTCCTTGTAGTCACTTTTGTTCTGCCATGGTCATTCCTGTCAGTATTATTAATACCACAGGGATGAGCAGCACAGGAGCTCTTGCGGTTAGTTTTCACTGGATGCCATGTCAGGTTGACAGATACATTCCTCTGTTGCCCTTAGGAAAGAGGCAGCAATCACCACCACTGCTCTTTTGCTTCTTCCTGGAAATTATGATGAATTGCCGAGCCTTTGGAGTGCGCGGTTTTTCCGAAACTGCCAGTGAGATTGGCGTTATACCTGCAACATGAGGATTAGTGCCAGCACATGGTGTCAGCAGGAGTCAGGTTCAAAACAAACAAAAGGAGATGCTGAGGGGGGAGTAAGAGAGTTGAGTTCCTTGCCAAAGGACAAGAGATGTTTACATGACTGGAAAAACAGCAGAAAGAGAGATCAGCTGGGTACTAGACATGTTTACAGGACTGAAGCGTTTCCACAACACCTAGCTTCCAACTGCTAGACACAGGTAAGTCCCTGCATTCCCCTTCAGGGATCAGAGAGGGTTTGTTTTAGTTGCTATGTTCCTTTACCAGTATTCAATTACCTTTAGAAAATCTCATGGTTTCTTTTGTGAGCTGCTGGCAGAAAGGTTTCTCTGCCTTCAGTAACGCAGCGATCTTTGCTTAGGAATAAAATCTCATTGCTTTTATTCTTGACACCATGTCTGCAGCAGTCTTGGAAGATTGTGTGTTTTGCTTTTCCCATTACTTAAAATAAAAAATATTTTAAAAAAAATTAAAAAAAAAAGCAAACATATCAGCACTAGATATTTTGCCATCTGATAGCAGCTGTGCCTTTCAGAAGCCCTCTGTGCAAAAGTAGCACTTTTCACCCTTTTGGAACATGACACTGGATAATCCCCTTTTGCCTTCCCTGAAACAGTGCAAATCTGCCATAAAGCCAGAGGCTTTCAGTGTGCTGCTGCACCTATGATCTACAAAGCATCTTGGAATGCTGTAGCAAAGCATTATCCAGTTCTGCATGTCGATATAATTAGGTGAGATAAAGGTGAAACTGGGAGGTCAGCATTCCCTGTTTTTGCAAGCTTTAAGTAATTTATCCTATTATGTTCACAGGGCTTTCTGAGATAAAGTCTCTAAAAACACAGATAGTGAGTCCTTTGCTATGTAACACTTAAGTTGTACCTTCTTTTTGCTTTTATAAAAATCCTAGTCATATTATAAACCTGCAAGATGAAGTTCAAGGAGTTATTGTTGTCATCAACAGCCTGAGGTGAAAATAAACCCTTCCATGTACATTTTATATAGATTATTTTTAAGAGAGAATTTTCATAGCTGCAGAATATGAGACGGAAAACATGTGATTGCATGCAAGTGCAATGCCAGGACATTTGTGGAAGTTGATTATTTCAAATATACATAGGTTATGAACAGCTATTGTATCAGTCAAAGTCTGATGCAAAGCACAAAAAAACACAGGAGGAAGAAAAAAACAAGACACATTCTTGTCTGGTGAGTGCTACAAATTTATGCTGCTGGGTTTTTTTGACCTGCAGTGCCTGCTGCTTTGATGGTGGGTTGGTTTTAAGTGAATAATTGTTTTGCCATAGGCTTAGTGAGTGACTGTTGGTGGATGGGTCAAGAGTGGAAATTTAATTTCAAGGTCTAAACTGAGCAGAAGTTCCACGGGACAACAGGCAACACCACAGGGCTAAGGTCCAGGCTAAAACATACAGTCTGTGTGATCATGCTTTAGGTGTGGTAGCCTCCAGCATACCAATGGCTGAAAGACAGACAGAAGGCCCTCGGGGAAAAGAATTGTCCAGGTAGTTGTGTTGGGTTCTGAAAGGAAAAAAATTGTGCTAATACCATTCAAAGAGAGAATTTTCTGCCAAGAAGACTCAATTCACCTCCTTCTTCTGTGAGCATGAGAGACATCTGCTGTTTCAAGCCTGGCAAGAAAGAACAAAGCACATGGAGTTCGTGACATGATGCTGAGCAGGGGCTCCATCTTCCCTTTATTCTAGATTTTGGTAGCACACTGGTCTCTCTAATCATTTGCAAATGTTCAGTTTCATCTGCCCACACGCGAGCTGGTCCCCTCAGGCTCTCTCCAGTAGAAGGAGGGAATAGGCATGGCTGCAGACTGCCTTCTCTTTTCCTGACATATGCAGTTGAAAGAGTTCAAATTGGCCTGTTCTGTGTAGGAGGAAAGATGTGATGAGTGATAAAGAAAAGCCGAGATGAATGATGATCTCTGTTGGGGATTTTTACATCAGCAACATCTGAAGTGAGGCTATATGAAGCCTGCACAAGAGACTGTGCATTGTTCCAGGCAAAAAAGAGCTTTCCTTTGACTTTTGTTATTAGCAAGAGCAATTTGTATAAAACACATTTTGCTCTCCATTATAGCCAGATTGTGCACAGGGACCCCAGGCTTCAGTGGCAATGCTCCCCTGCAGCCCTCAGCCTGATGCTGCTAACAATAAACATATTATTTTGTTCATGACATCTCCCAGGGAAGCATGGAAAGGTGTCATATCACAGACTTCTGGGCCCCATTTTTATATAATTAACTGGTTTGCCACCTAAAACGATGTAATTAAGCTTTCATGTGTAAAGCGGGAACATATGCTACTGTCAAAAGAATGTGAATGAGACAAGTCAGACATTTCACGTTAATTTAGCTTTATCATGATTAACTCTTTTCCACTTGTTAGTGGTGACCAAAGGCAGAAACTACTGGTGATGGCTGTTGCTTGCACACAAATTTGGCAGGGGTCTCAGTGAGGTGCACTGTGCTAAGCACTAACAATGTGATCTACCTTAAAGGTAAGAGTTGTTTCTGTCCAATGGGACTGATCTGAGTGATGCAGGGAAACTTTCTGTTACTGGTCAGTAATGCATGCCTGAGGTAGCTGTGGATGGACAGGAGAAGTGTGCTAACATACTTTGTTTTTCTAAGAATACTAGATTGTGGATTTCAAGTTCACAAAGTCTCTGAGTATAACAGTACTCTTCAAGGAGTCATAGCACGGGCTGAGGCATTGGCAGTACCCCCAATACAGTTTGTGGAGTGACACAACAGCCAACACAGAGACCGTGTGTCCTGGGACATGGCCTTCAAAATTGCTTGCCCATTGCTTTGTTCCCCAGTTGGCTCAGCCACTGACTGGAATGCTGCCTTGTAGAACATGTGTTTTCTGTTGAGTGTTCTTTATGATTGTGGCTCATTTAAGGAACATCGGAATTGTATACGATCCTGAGTCTTGCATGACATAAGAAATCTGATTACAGGATCATTTTTGCTGGTTAAAATTTCAGGCAGTAATTCAACTCTCCTATCCAGCAGGATATTTATCAGGCTGGCAACAAGAAAATTATAATTATGCTAAAAAACTACGCAGATTGAGCTGGAAGCAATCAAACAATAAAGCCCCACAGTATCAGCTGTATAGCTGCCTCCAGGCTAGAGCTGCACTTTGAGTCATCCTATTTAGGAGCTGTCTCCAGCACTCACTGAAGTCAACAGGAGCCTTTGATTTCTTCTCAGTAGGTGCTGGATCAGACTCTTAAGAGTCTCCTTTTAAAGTCTAAGAACAAGGGGGCAAAAGGCAAACTTAGTGAGCCACATTGTACCGATGAAATAATATCACTTTAAGAAGAAACATTCTCCTTGGAGGAACATAAAATTTGCAGGAGGATGAGAGTTCAGGGCACTGCAATTACTACATAATAGTAAAATTTCATCAGCGAGCAAGGACAAAGCTGCATTTCTGGAGTAATACTTGGTGTGCATCATGGGAGAGGTTTGTAAAAACCAAAATCCATGGTTGGAAAATAGGCAGCATTTAGAAATAAAAACCACAGCAATTAATAGTGCAGTTTACATGCAAGGGGCTTGAAGTTAAAGATGTTTTATACATCAATCTAAAACTTCATGGTGCTTTGAGATGTATCTCCTGTATATATGGTGGAAAGTGCCAATCATTTAGCAAAAAATTGCCCAAAAGTTCAGTGAGTGAATTAGTTAGTTAGAGCATTATCCATTTCTTTCTGAAGGCCAGTCACACAGGGGTCAAGTTGTTCTGCCAGGAAAATGTCCTAAGGGGAATATTTTATTTTACCTTTGTCAGCACATTGGAGAGGATTTCACTCAAGTCACCTTTGTATATTTTATTCATTAGGGTGTGATCCTGAAAGGCTACAGTCACCCTTTGATCAGAGTAATTTCATGCAGTCTGAGGATGAGGAGTACTTGCCAGGACATACCAGGGACCTCACAGGATTAGGTTTAGGGCATCTGTGTTCATATATTGGACTTCTGCTCTGAAAATGGGACAGGTTAATAATTTGAGACAAGGTAGTGAAACTGAGCTAATCAAAGCACCGGTGAAAGAGGTATAAGATGAACACAGAGTCTTCTTGGTTTTATCTAATTAAAAGCAATTTTAACTTTAATATAGGCTTGTGTATTTAGTATTAAAGATATTGGAGATGGAAATGGAAGAAATGATCCTGCACAGCCTCTTTCATGAAGGAACTTAATTTGTTCTTGCCTGCTGATTTTGATGCTCTACCTAGGTGCTATTGAATTTTAACTGTTTATTAGATAATGGAAAGATTTACTGTAGCACAGTCCTTCTGAGAAAAACCCCGAATGTCTCCTTGGGGATTTGGTAATCAAAGAATAGAAAATTGTATTCTGGAGCCAAAGTTAATGAGAGCTCATTCTGTTCCTTCTAGACAAGAGGGCCCTACGTCCCCTGCTGAGGGGACAGGGAGAAAGCTGGCTCTTCCCAATCATCATCCAGAGGCTTGAGCAATTAATCTGTGGTGTGGAGTGGCAGGCTGGAATATATTACATCCCAAGTGAAAAAATTCTCATACTGCTATGGTTACTGTTCCTTCTGATTCTCCACAATCTCAGTGGGTTCCAGGGTAGAGATGGAGACAGGAGTCTGGTTATCTTGTCATGATGCTGCAGTACAAAAAGGCAAAGTGCCACCAACTACATGGCAGGACTGTATTTTTTTTCTGTCTAAGTGTTTTTAATGCAGTGCCCAGGCACCTTAGAGATAAATTTGTCATAACCAATTCCCCTTCTCAAGGAGTGGAAATCTCTCACCCCATTTTTAATTTCAAACCACTTTTTGTGGTTCCTCTACCTCAGTGGTTGTCTTTCAGGAGCAGTGCTGATGGGTTGTGCCCCGAGATTCATTAGTGAAGAAGTCATGAGTAAAATTGATGGGTCTTGCATTCCACTATCAAGGTGACTTGTTTGACGGGACTGCTCTGCTTTTCTATCCATTAGCAGAAAGTACCCTTCGTTAGTAAAGAATTCGATCAACAGACTGCATAATTGCCATTTCTGTCTTAGTTAATGGAAAGAGTTGTGTTGCACTCCATGTTTTCAACTAACAACCCTCACATTAAAATACAACAAATTAAACAGAGCTTTTACAAAAGTCTCTTTTTTAACTAACAGTTATAGACTGCAAAGTTTAAAATGGCTTGCTTTGAACTGAAAATTTCAATTAAGGGGAGAACTATATATAAGAAGCCAAAATAATTGAGAGTTTAAGCTCCTTCTGTGCAGTTTGAATGGAGTCATCAGACTTGGAGAGTGGATGTAATAGCTGTCTTTAGGAGGCATAAGGAATATGTGCACATTCTGGTGCTGTTTTGATACCTGAATAATTTAGAAGACTATCTTTTTTTATTACACTTAATGTGTGGCTCTAGAACCATGGGGTCTTTTTATGGTGATCCCATGATTTGAGGCCACGTCTGCTGGCCATGGTTCCTGTGTCTTTCCACAGTCTGAAACACTGGGAGGGCAGAGTGGCATCTGTGCTGCCTTCACTGTGCCAGCCAGGGCAGCTGCCAAGAGCAGCTTTGTCTGGCACAGCCATAGGGAAGGTATGGCCACCATGTGGACTACTCTCTCTCCTCATGCTCTTTTAGCTACCAAAGTGAAGAGGAGCAGGGCTGGTGCTTGGATTTAAGATTAAAATATTCTCAGGTTTTATGGTAGCTTATATTTATCTCTGTCAGACTTTTCCTTCCTTTGATTCATTTGAGGGCTTCAAGAACTAACAGTCCAACAGCATTGCTTATTCCGAGGATATTCTGATATATGTCTTTGAAAAGACAAGACACCTGTGGCCATACCAACTCTGGATCACCCACTATCATTTCCTTCATGACCTTTACAGATGTCAGATGAAACTGGGTTTTTTTCCCCCTAGTTCCTTCATTCTGCACTGGATACAATTTCAGGTCCCAGAAGTGAAATCAGGCAGCACATTAATCAACTCTGCTTCCCAGCCTCTGCACTTCTGTCTTTCCATAGTTTATTTTTTCTGACTAATGTAACACAGATTTAAAAATAGGGGTATATTATCCTCCCAAAATACATACAATTCTGGTATCAGCAGTGGAATAAGCTCATTTAGATGAAAGGAGCCATTTTCCTTCTGTGGAATGAAATACCTTATCTGCCTGTTTGGGTTACATTTCAAGTGTTATGCCTCCTATAGCATATAGGGCTGATGTTGCATGCAAGTCATCTGCTTAGTTTCCTTTTGGTATGCTGCTAGAAAATATTTCCCTTAACAATTCTTCAGTGTATGCCATCTCATGGATCACAAAAAGAAAAAGCTGTGTTATGAAAGAAGCACAGAGGAGTTTAAATGTACTCAGCTAACATATGAAACTTAATGGCTATCTCTGCAGCTGGGAGGGAGAAAAATTGTGTGTGAACACCTCTTGTTTATTTTTCATTGTCAGAGTGACCAGAATGCTTTATGAAACATGCTTTTACAGTGAGATGTAGAGCCCTGTTCTACATACTACACTACAGCTAAAACACACAATAGTGCAATGGAGAAAGTGTATTTGAAAAGGAAGAAAATGTTCTTGTTTCATGTGTTAAAAAATGTAAACCAAGTTCATTAGTTGGTGCTGTAGTTAACTTAATAGCAGATGGTAATTTTAGAATTTCTTAGATATAAGAATCTTGTAATAAAATTAGATAAAAAATTGATAAAGAGGAATTTGTCTAATTCTTTTTATTTCATAAACTAGACAAACAGTCCCTCAGACTTAAAAGAAGTTATTTTTCTGCTGCAGTTCAGTTGTGTAAATTCCATACATCATATAAAAAAAAACCCTAGAAAATGGTGTAGTAATGCTTTATTTTGTTCTGGAGAAAGCAATGTTGTCATGCAATTGCTTTTTTGCTGAGCTCTTTCACTTGACCCTGCTTGTTTATTAAAATGTTTTAGGTGCCATACCTTGGGGTTTATTGACCCTTGTTTGTTGCCTATTCATTTTATAGTTACTGAGTATTATAAGGCTTGGAAAGATTAGTGTAAAAATTATAATTTGGTCCTGCTCATTAGAAATGGATGTGGCAAAAGTGTTAGCAGTAAATGTCGTCCTTCTCAGCTTTCATTATAAAAGCTTGAAGGGCTGCAACACCTCCAGCTGGTCAGCATTAACTCCTGCAGTTATGGAGAGTGTGATTTTTTGAATGACCAGGCTGAGGAATGGCTGTATGAGGGAAAACTAAGAAAACTGTGTTGGAGAAAAACTGTTTGTAACAACTGCATCTGAGACTTTTTTCCTACATGTGGTCCTGTCAGTCTCTTAAGCAGTAGTGTTGCCATAATAATTTGGAACTAAAAGTAAGTATTTTCAGGTTGCTGGTCCATGCTTCTTCATTGACGTGCCCGATCCAGAGCAGGATCACATCTCATGGCAGCCACCAGGTGCTGGCACTGTTGGACTTTTTTGTAATGAAGGCACTTCCTCCACTTTTCCTTCTGGGCTTACACACACTAGAGTATTACCTACAGCCTGTGAGTCAGGTGTCAAGCTTGGCTGCGAGCAGCTTGAAGAGATTGGTCCAAACATTCCTGCCTTGCTAAGGTCAAAACATCAGAATATTTCATACAAACTTAGACTATCACCACAAACAATACGGTGTCTACAGGAAGTAAAAATTAATGTAGTAATCAAAATTCTTTTACTGAGTGAGATAAAAAGTCATCCAAAATGCATATGAAGAATCAAAAATATGTGTTAGACCTTTACAGTTGTACTGGCAAGAAAAGTCATGGATGTTTGTGCCTTCTGTCTGCTGCTCAGGTAGGGAAAGAGCCTTGCAAGATTACTTCAAATGCTTTTATCTGAACAATAGTGTTTGACTAAATCAGAAACTCTTTTTATAAGGACTTAATTTTCAGGTATGAATTATAGAGAGGGTGTGGCACAGTATGTGAAACCTTTGTCCATATCTAACAGAAGTGGTTCATGGCTCAATCCCTCAGTTGCAGGAGTAAACTCAATACCTACTAAAAATGACTAGCACATACCAATAAAGGTCTACCCTAACTATTCTAAGATTGAGTTAACTTTGAATTTTAAATTGAATAACTGAATTAATTCTTAAATTTAATTAAAGCAATTTACATCATTTACAAGCTGAGTTTTATACTTTAATAAAAACATAAAATCATAGAAATCATAGCTGCAATACTTTCAAAGTTATGATTTTCCTGAACTCATAAGGCAATACTAGCATTTTTCATATCAAATACATCCTGTGTATGACTTTGTGCCTAATGGAAATTAAAGAAAGAAAATGTAGAAAGAAAACCTACTGTGTACTTCAACTGGACCATGTACTTTAACTCTGAGAAGATTAGTTATGATGGTACAAAGAAGCAGGAAAAAAGGAGAAAAAAAAACTGCACACTGTATTTACATGGATTCTAAGAAGTTGCACAGCCTTTTATTTGCCTTGATACAGAAAAAAAGCCCTCTGCAAATTAACTTGATGGCTGCTTGAAAGGATTAATTAAAAAACACAATACCTTAGAAGGACTAAAGCCCTGGAATACATTTCTAAAACCTTCCCAAACTGTAAAAAAAGAGTAGCTTCAATTCTGTATAATTTAATGATAAATATTTATTTTAAACTCAGGAGATGCTAGGCTTGTAGCAGCATTTTGTTAATTGCAAAATTCAGTAGATAGTTTTGTAACTTTTCTTTGCTTGATCAGCTGTGCAGCAGTGTCCTGAACTGTCAGTTTTCTCAGGTAGAGTATCATCCATTAATTCAAATGAACAAGTTTATAGTGATCATGAAAGTAATTTGTACTTCCACCTACACTTGGTAGGTCATCCTCCTAATATTTAAGAGATGGCTCTCTACTTTTAGCCCTTTTATTTTAGCATCCCTGGCAAATGAAGAAATCCAGTGAAATGCTCACTTTTATTCCCCTTGAACAGGCATTTTCTTTGTGTTTGAAATGTCACTTTATGTAGTCAGTCATATTGGCCTTTTTACATAGTAATTTTTACTGCACCCTGTAAATAGGGGTAGTAAGTCTTAATACTGGAGGTGCTGAAGACCTTAGTGGAACAACTATCAGTCACTGTATTTTGAGTTATATATTCAAGATATATTTCAAGTTACCAAAGGTGTCTCTGTATGACAGCTGTGCCCATTGTTTGCAAGGGAAGCTGAAGAAATGTCTATCTGACAGGCCTGCTCTGAATCCTTCCCTGACTTGTGTTTATACCTCTCTTTTTTCATCAAGGGCGGGATAGTAATTAGTGTATAACGACAGCTACAACAGTCCCAGAAACAGGAGATTGATTCCCATGATGGCTGAAAACCCCCTTATGCTGTGTGTGTAATCAGGCCCAGTTTTCAAGTTCTAATTAACTTTATTAATGTTTAGTGCAGGAAGTACAAAGGCAACTTAAACAAGAATGTAAAAAGCACTGGAGCATTGAAACACTGGTTTCATGTAACTGGCTCTTATTGAAAGAAATATTTTTCAGCATTTTGTAAAGAAAAATAAAGTAATTTAGAAGAAAGATATTTGATTCTTAATACACTCTTATAATAAGGAAGCTTTAAATAACGGAGCAAAGAGACTAACAATAGCTCCCTACTTGGTAACATTGGTAGCAACTCTTTCTGATGTGCAATTAATAAATATGAACATGCAACGCTGTACTATGACAGTGGGATAAAAGAGATGCAATCACTTGCAAGACTCCTGTTGTGCCAGCAAGTAAGACTTCGTGGGCTACTGGAAAATGAGTTTGTGAAAAACCAATTGAAAAAATCTTCCCCCTTACATGTTTCTTTTCTAGAAACATATTAATTTTCATGTGAAAAGATAAAATATTACACTAGTAAATAACTGTGAAGGCATTTTGCCCCACTAAAGACACAATTGAAAAGCCTTGCAATCAAAGCAATTGTATATATTATTTTGATATAATAATGATAATAACCTTAAAAGCAGTGATATATTAATTACACATAAACTATATATTATTTGCATAGATTTTTTGTTTACTGCCCATGAATTACCATGTGGTAAATACATCTATAATTCAGCAAGCTTTGGTGCTCTTTGATGAGCTCAAACTGGAACATGGCTGATATTGTATATTACTGTAGTTGTAAAGGACACTAATGATACATTTTTGGTGCTTTAGCCTCCTAAATATAGAAATTACAGTAGAAAATATAAGAATACCTTTTCTGTTATTTATTGACCCTATTCCCAGGCATGATGATTTAACAGTACTTAAAAGACACTTCTGATACTTTTCATATACTTTTTAAGTAAAAACATATAATAAAAAATCATCTTGCAGTTATGCAAAACGATAGTATCGTTTTGTATAGTCTTGCAAGTGAAGTTTAGAAGCAGATCATTCATCAACAGAGAAGTTAGGAGCTCAGAAGTATGTAACATCAAAAGCAGAAAATTACTGTTTCTTTAAAGATGTAGTGTAGGCTATTGTTTTTAACTTTTATTAAATCTGTTATATGATTATTCTATAGTGCTCGCAGTCTTGCCAAGAGAGCTTCTACTTCTGGAATAGCTTCTCTCTTAGAAGGGGACCCGATACGATCTATTTTCTTTTCTTTGCCACCTTCTCCATGACAGGCTTCTTTTCTCCCAACAGCCTTGTTCAACACCTTAGAACTTGTTTCCACATCATATGTAACTTCTTTGGTGACTGGACTTCTTGTCGAGTTTAAACTGATGCTGTGGTGTGAACACGGCTTCTCTGGCTGTCCTTTCTGGTTCTCTGCAGAAGAAAAATCAAGGAAACCTTGTTTCACTATTAAAATACTCAGTTTCAATATTCTGTAATATAAAAAGACCTCTTGATCAGACAAATTTTACATGCAGATGATGTATTACAAGGAGTAATGATTGCCAAGGAGGCAAGACAAAATATATTATCACTTCAAAAGCAGTGGACTCGGTCCCTTGAAAGTGATCCAGACTTTACATGTCTTCATTAGATTAACATCCATATTTCTTACAAAATCACAGATCTAGCCTGACAGGATCCTCCTTTCTGACTGGAGTCAAAGAGGTACCTACCTCTTAGTGTCTTCCTAGGTTCTACCTCGCTAATTACATTTCCTACATATTTTTAATTGTTCAAATTTTAAAATGTATTAGAAAAATCTATTTTAATTTAATTATCTGTCGTAATACCTTTTCTTTCCTTTATGAACTTTTAGGCAGCTAAGTAATTTCCAGAAATTGCATAATTCACTATTTTTTTGCTAAACATTACTGGCATTGCCTGTCACACAAAGTTGCACTCAGTTAATATCCAGGCAGGAGTTTAGCAGGTTTGGCATGATTAATAGGTAGATTTCTTTTTCTGTTGTTCGCCACCCCCTTCCAGATCAAGTGACTGTTTTCCAAACCAGCATATGAGTGGTTTCTCTCACAGATATCAAACTTTTTAAAAACGGGCCTACTCAATATTCATGTAACCTTGAGCAAGGCTTGAAAATGCCTTCAACACACTTGACATGACATTTAAAGTTTTTTGGTTATTCGCTGAAAGATGTTCCATCATCCCAATAGTAATGACTTTGGAGCACAGGCAGTCATTCATGACAGTGTGTTTTATGTGAGTGCTGAAAATTCCTACCAAAAACAGCTTGTACATTAAAAGGCAGCTGCTGAAGATATTTACTGCACTGTCATTCCCTGACCAGGGGCTCTTCAGTGATGGATGAGGATTTTACACACTTTCTTGGACAATCTCAGCAAATTTTGTAAGTACAATCACCTTTTGGGAAGTGGAGGAAAATAAATACTCTCTTTCCATCATCTTCTAAATCAGATAAACAATTCTTAATTAAAATTTCTTAAGACAAATTTGACACTTAGCTGAAAAACTTATCTTTTCTTTTACACTGTGGAAAATAATTTGACCTTGAATATGCAGCAGCACAGTGTTCCTGAATCACAGGAGGCCAATGACTGGTTATGAACATATCTTCATAATTACATGTAATAAACTCATGATATATAATTGAAATATCCTTTCTATGTGCACTCTTAAATATCCCATTCTACTTAAATATTTATGCTTATTGATTCTGAATACATATTTACAAGCTGATAAAACCACACTACCTGTGCTAATATACAAACTACCAGCTGCCCCACAGATCTTTTTGTCTACATTCAGTCTAGGGGAAGCCGGAAAAATAGTTGGTGTTTAAAAATCAACACTTTAAAGTGTAAGAAAACACATTGTCATATCATCAGAGATGAAGCATAGCTGTTGGATTTTTAAAAAGTCTAAAAGAAATTAGGCACTCAAAAGAAGTTAAGCTTCTCATATGTGCCAACAACCAAATTTTAACTACTTTGCACTTCAGCAGTCTTCACCCCAAAATGTGAGGATGAATTAGGTGTGGTGAGCTAGACTGTATAACAGAGATGGGGAACTCTTTATGAACTGAGGCCTCAAAGTAAAATTCAGTCGTAAAATTCCACATTTTCTTATAGTGTACACAGGGCAGAGTAGAGGTGCCTTAGAGTGAGACTCACAACTGCAGCCTAAGCAGGGAACTGCCTCAAGCTAGCTATTAATAAGTCGTAGCTCAGGGGATCTATCCAAACTCTTTTAACACTCTGAAACTCAGTAACTAATTGAGGCTTTCACTTCAGCACGTCCCATAAATTTCTTCATATAATCTGGAATTGTTGCGTAGGGATAGGACAGAGTAAATGTGAAGACAGCTGTGTTTTTTATTTCCCCTCAAAACAACAGCAATTGTGAATTTCTAGGCATAGACTAATAAGTGCAATATTTAACTCAAATGACTAGCCTTTCCCTTCACTCTGAAGGGAACAATGAAACATGGCATTAGGAAAAGTGCCTTAAGCAGTTTTTAGCTTATATGTGTAGCTCTTGTTTCATCTCCTTTGCAATGATGATGTCAAGATTCACAAGAAAAATCACAACACATCATGTTAGTGATTAGCAGCATTCCGTAATAATGAGAAGACTTTGGTCTCAGCCACGTTACAAATAATATTGAGCAGCTAGATTACACTTAAAAAATAGTACTTGGATACATATTTTATCTAAATCCAGTATTACAATCTCAAAGTTGATATTTCAGCTGCTTTCTAAATCAGGTGGCATCTTTACTGCTTATGTTCTTCAGTCAAGAAGCAACTTCTCCACAGAGCATTGCTATGCCTAAGTGCAAGTCCAGTATTTGCAGATGTGGAGGTAGATAGCTCCCTGCTAAGGAAACTGGCTGATGTGAATTTCATTCAGAAATACTGAACTTTGCGAGGCCTGGCTCAGCAAGCATACAAATTTACTTAGAGCCTTAGATTTCACTTTAGTAAATGTGCATGTAAAGAATTAACAGCTGTATTACTTCAGGTATATGTGCTGCTTGTGGCATTCTTATCAGAGTGAAAGATGACTTCTCTTTAAATCAAAGTGTAAGGTTAGTTAGGCACTATCAAAGTAAAAAGTCTCACTAATTCCTCAATTTTTTATTTTAAGACAACAGAAATTAATTGGTGTTAAATCCAAACTCTTAAGCACTCTCTGTACTGCTTCACACTGATTCAAAACTCGCATGCATTGGTGATTTGGTACCATCCATTCCACTGCCTTGACTTGGGATCGTAACCTCACCTCCCTCAAATCCTGTGCTATCTATAGTGGTGAAACCAAAGAAGTTAATTTTCAACCTGTCAATGTTGAGGTGAGTGGTTTAAAAAACCCAGTGTATCTTGCACATGAATTCAGAACTACATGGCTGCAAACTGCTGCAAGTTAGCAGCATTGACCACAACTGTGGAAAAACCAGACTTCTTAGTTTGGTATGGTAAAGGCTGGAAAGCATATAATTGTTACTTGCAAGAAACACCAGAAGTCAAGATTAACTGACAAAGTAAGTACAAGAATAAATAGCCATTAATTTACTCCCTATTAGACATTAAAACCTTGAACCAACAGAGTAATGAAGTTCTGGAATTCACATATATACATGTGAAAGCAAGAAACCATAACCAGTCATAAGCAGGAATTTGATCTGTTTCTGAAGACAGTATTTGATATAGCTGCCCAAACAGCCAGGACATGGCATAGTGACATTGGCTACCTATGTTTCCAGAAAAAGGGAACATACAGAAAATCCACCAACCATACAGGTGTTAACAGACTTTTCCTAAAATGCTTTGAACCATTACATCATAGACATACACAAATTTTGTGCTTTTGATAACAAACTATATTTGAAACAAATTATGCATTTACACACATGCATTGGTTCAAATACTACTATAATCTAAAGAACTGAATATAATTAAGCACACAGAAGGTTAAACAAAAAACTACTCATGGAAAGGCACTTCTGCATGTATTCTTGTTAAGAAGAAAGCTTACATTTCTGGAGATGCACTATTTGTCCACCTACTGTAGCAAGGCGCACCTTCCGCAAGTAGCAAGACAAAAAAAAATCAGACATGAAAAATCACTGGATAAAGACAGAACATATTAATTTCCTGTATATACTGGAAGTAGTTGAGACAAGTTTCTACTATTTGGTCACTTTCAACAATCAAAATATGTCATTTTCCTGTATTATAACAATCACAATGCAGATGGAAAAAAAAAAAGCAGTAATTTTGAATTCATTATTAAGTTTTCTAAATGCTCCGGTGATAACCCAAAACAGTTTTGACTTTACTGCTAGTGAATACTTCCAGTCACAGGTTAGGCAGAGATCACATTATACACTACAAAAGTCTCAGTGTCCAGATTCAATGATATTTAAATCTTTTCTTTCCCTTGTTCAATGTTGAACTTTTGTGAGTCCTCTAGACCTCTTTAAATGCTGTTTTTGCAGATATTAATTGCTTGAACATTGCTGTTAGTCAAAAGCATTCCAAAGCCGTATTCACAAAACCTAAAGCCAAATACGATCATCTAGATACAAGACTTCTAACAGCAATGCTCAGGAAATTCAGTTGACAGAAAATTATGCTTAATATAGTTGTCCACAGTTTAAATGATATCATAACACAGAACAATTTATAACAGTATGCTTATAATCTATTAAAGGATACATCATATTCAGAAAAAGGAAATAGTACACTAGCATCTGAACAAAAAAAAAAATCAGTAGTATTAGACGTGCCTGCTGTGAACTTGGGGGAAAAAAATGATCAGTTGGAGATTTTAAAATTCTACACAATAGTGTTATATATTACCTTTAATAGAGAACAAAAATTATTGCAAGAGACTCACTAAAGTCGAGGTAGTTTTTTTAAAACAACTAATAAATATTTAACATTAAAAAGAATGTTGAAAAGCTTTATTTCATCACACAGTTTCTGAGTAAAAGTCTTGATACTAATGACATATTTTGGTTTTATGTAAATACTTGTAGACTGCTTGAAAAATAAAGTTGCAAATACAATAAAGAGAACAGCATTGTGTAGCATTACATGCTCCGGATTACAGTCATACATCTCAATGTAGGGCATGACAAAACTGTAACATAAAAAGAACAATTGCAGTTACAACCTCATTACATCTCTTACCAAGTTAACAGGGAAAAATGCTCAAAAACCCAGTGGAATACTTCTGATCTTGCTGACTTGTGCTTCACATGCTACATCATATTCCTGAAGCTATGTCTACACCAACATTTTCTAAAGCCCACCCATACTGGAAACGCAAATTACTTCTACATTTTAAGTCATGACTCATCATTTAGGTCATGTCCTAGACAATGAAAGAATGCCCCTATGCCAAAGGACTTCAGCTTGGAAAAAGTAACAGCCCTAGCCATAACTCTTACCACTAGCTCTCCAGTTTGGTGCCATAGTTTGTCTCTGGTTCCTCATTCCTGAGGCATGGAACTGAAATTCTCAAAAAGCTACACCCTGCTGATGCTGTGCTCATGTATTTTCCCAGCAAAACATCAGGGGAAAAGAACATGCATTTTTGACAGCAGTGCCATGTGCTAATTTTTGATGCAGCTGTATAGCATTCCCACAAGCTGAAATGCTTGACACAACCCAGTCTCTGTCTGGAAATCCTGTTGACTTCTCACTGACCACATCTTCATGCATGTCCTGGTGCAAACTTAACCAGTGAAGTTGTACTTAGACAGTGGTCACATACCATGGACGTCATGAGGATATCAGGGTATATCCTCATATGTTCCATCTAAATAAACAGATTCCAAACTCTTGGCTTCTTACTATCAGAAATGCCAATAAGAAAATAATTAATTAATATTTTCCTCTCCGTTTTGAAACTACAGTCTCGTTTCCTGCACCAACCCCTAGTAGAGCCCCAGACACCAGACAGTTGTGAGCCCCCAGATTTTTCAGGCACCCAATTTCCTTTAATTTTTACAGCCTAAAGACAGACTTCTGAAATCCATCCCCAGACCTTAGCCCCAGTGTGAGAACATACCAAGACTTCATTATCCTTCTCAAAGCCTGCCTTATCCCTCAGAACCAGAATTTAGACACAATATGAAAGACTGCTATAGCTAGAAGGTCCATCTGTATCACCTAAGATCATTCATTAAAAAAATGGGACAGCTCCTTTCTGGATGGTTTAATGGAAAATAGTTTAAATACTTTTAATAGTTTGCATTGTTTTTCAACAATATTTATGACTAGCAAGGGTAGGCTTGCAGAATGTCCCTGGTATAAGGAGCACTGTGTATTGTTACTACTTATTTCAGTTTGAACCTGCAACTCCAGCCCTAACACATAAAGGAGTGTAAGTTGTACTCAAAAGACCTTGGCTTGATAAGCAATTTCTTACACTTTTGTATTTCATACTAAATGCTCACAACTCTACTAATCTTAAGCAGACAAAAACTCGTAAGACATGAAAAAGTGTTACCGATATTTGAAACATTTCTTTTTTAAACTATGCACATTTCATTTAATAGTTGCTGCTGTTCTTGAGTGTTGCATTAAAAAGGTGTGAAACACAAGGAAGAAACATTATCAGTAAGCACAATTTAGATGAGACAGTTTTCAGAAATTGTGAATATGGGGGTTTATGTGCATTTCAAAGGCAAGAAGTGAGTATATCAGCACACAGTGTGACTAATACAGAGAATTTATAGAAACTAAATTTCAAAGACAGTCAATTATAAACTGTGCGCAAACTAATTTTTGACAACAGGAACTGCTGGACCAGCTCCCTTTTACTTGGCCCTAAAGTAAAACCTTTAAAAATTCTTTTAATCCCTTTCCTACCTATATCTTCTCAAAGACAACTTTAAGTTCCTGCTCATCACTCCATTCAAACTTTTACCTATCTTTTCCAAAGACACATTGCAATTGCAATAAGTTGGAACCAATTTCTCTGTTTAAATTAATATATTCCCACCTGTGATAAGACACTGACTTTTTTTTACAAGAAATGCAACTTTTACTTACTGGCATTTTAACAAAAGTCTTGAGTACCTGTCAAGATAATAAGAGAACAAGAGTATGGATCAGGCTGCTGAAATCACCCAAGGTCAGTGAGAGACGAAACCTCTTCAGGTGTCTTCTAAGATGACTATTTCAGACTTAGGAGTTTGGCATCCTTCCTAATTCACCCTGAATTACATTTGATTTCCTGTGTTTTTTCATGCATTTTTCCTCAAAAGGAGGCACATTTGGCAGTTTCTAGGAAAACTGCAAAATGGAAATTTCCAAAACAGAAATCTGCTTTGTGGTCATTAACGTTTTTTAGAGCATGTGGTTTGCAACATTCTTTAAAAACTAAATTCTAAATCTCTTAATTTCAAAATGGATAAATCATAAGTCATAACTTTAGTATTAATAACTAATAAAATAATCTTATTTATGTCAGGCAAAAAGAGTTGGAAGGCAAATATTGATCTACGTGAATACCAGTGGCATGGGGTCTTCAGGCCCCAGTGGGTAGAAAAAATCCACAGCCTAGGTGTTTATGGGATTTCTCTTAAAGTATGAAAAGGACAAACATCAACTTTTTCTCTTCTTTAAGTCAAGGAAAAAATGGGAAATGACAATAATAAAACTGGAAGCTAACACATTTTAGAGCATTTTAAGTTTCTGGAATGTGGTTTATTACTTGTTTTATTTTGTTCACAAGTATATTGTAGCTTACATTCCAAATCATCTTTAGAGTTAACAGTCAAAACTTATGACTACCTAAGTTAGTGGTCTGTGACAAGATACACAGAGGTCCATAGTCTAAAGCTACCCTCTTCAGCTGATGATAATTAATGTAGATTACACATACTAAACTGCCTTCAAGCAGTAGACACATTTAGTCTCCAAACCTGTCTGCAAACTAGCTATCTACAGATGAGTACTGCTTTCAAGGTGCAGTTTGATAAAAAACTTCAGGAATATGCATATAGACTGCTGCCATCAAAGGAAAGCCACTAGCAGATGCAATGGGGAATGATAAGCAACATGCTGATGAAAATAACTAAAATGGAAAAGAAAAACACACAATTTTGTCTTCTTTTACCAACTGTTGAGGAAAAACACAGTAGAAATGTGGAAACCTTGAAAGGCACTCTCAGTTAGAAAGATACAAGAGGTCTCTCCCTCAGCTATCTCCTTTTGATAATGAATCCTAGTCTATCAGGTCAAGACAGCCCTTATTCTGTTCCTTAGGACAGCCCCCTGCCCTCTCTCTGTCTGTCAGCCTTTGGTCACTCCCACCCTGGTTCCCTGTTGGCCCCTACACCCTAACCCCACCCTTGTGAAACCCCCATGTACTTAACCTGGACTCTCAAACCAACGCTTTTGCCTTTGCCTCTGAAGTCCAGGACTGCGCACACATGTGGCTGAAATAAACATTTCTGTGAAACCTCACAAAGGCCATTCCTGTTTCTTTACCTGCTTCACCTCAACAAGAATCCCAACAACAACATAGGAAGCTTCCAACCTCTGGAAAATAAAACCCACAACAAATCCAAACAACAAAACAAATCTTAAAGACTGACCTTATATTTATGAGATCTTACTCACTTCAGTTCTAAATGTTGTTGTTGCTTCTGTTCAGTATTTACTATTTAGCATACACATAGGAAAAAAACCCAGACAAACAAGCCAAACCCACAAACCCGCACAAAAACCATGCCCCATCCCTGGAGAGGTTCAAGGCCAGGCTGGATGGGGTTCTGAGCACCCTGATCTAGTGGGTGCTGTCCATGCCCACAGTGTGGGTGTTGGAATTAGATGACCTTTAAGGCCAATTCTGACCCAAACCATTCTATGATTTTATGTATTGTTCTGGGGTGACTCTATGATACTTGTATCCCCAATTGTCTGTTCTGTTTATGCTGGGTATTAAGTTCTGCACCTCTAAGACTGGTTCTGGGAGAGAAGCGGGGGAGAAGAACACAGTTTGTTTGCAGAAAATGCACTTGCTCCCCCACATTTCCTCTCATGGACTGTGTTTGTAGCATGGACAGCAGGAGATCTCCTTTGCTTTTAGTTTTTAGCTAGCCAAGGCAGAGAAGTTCCCCAGATTGTGGATTTTCTCTTTCTTGGAACCGATCAGCCTGCTGTGGACTGAAAACCCAGAAGAACACTGGGAGCTCACACCTGTGGCCCACTGGGGCTGGGACACGGCATTTTCCAGCCAAGGAGGGATTGGTAAGAGACGGAGCGAGCCGAGCTACCCCCCATGGCAAGGACTCTCTGAATCTGCCATCTCTTCAGAACAGAGAGAGGTTCCATTGATTATTATTACTCATTTTTCCATGTTTGTGAGTGCTTGCTAAATAAACAGTTCTTTCTACTTTTCTCGAAGGAGATTTATGTCTCTTAAACTGGTAGGGGTAGGGGCTGATTGAATTTGCTTTCTAGAGGGACCCCTTTGGAGGTTTCCTCCCAGAGTTGCCCTAAACCAGGACATGTATCTATGTCTGGTAATTGCCTTAGAAGTTTAGCACTATTATTATTTCTTATCTATTACTCTTGATATCAAATGTTTACAAGATATTCTCCAGCTATTCCAGTTGCTGTTTCAAATCCATACAATTTTTATTTATTATTTTTATCCCAATCTTCCATTTCCAGGTGTATATCAGCAATCAGAGTACTGGCAGGTTGAACTCCTTTAAGTTTGAATACAAATACTTTGTAATATCAGATCAAACCAATGAGAAAAACCTTTCTCTCATCATCTGTTGCTCTTCTCTCCTAAGAAATCAAACTACTTCTAAGCAAAGAGAGATCTACAGAGTCCTGGAAATACTTTTGGGAACAGCATAAAGAAGAGAGACTAGAGATGAAAGTAAATTAGGTGGGTATTAGTTTTAACAGTTGAATAGAAACACAATCTCCTCCCATTGCTGTTTGCCCACACAGGTCACAGTCACAGTGGTCTGTCATTCACTGTTATTCAAAGATTGCAAGAATAGTGTATGGCTCTCAGGCTCCTCTAATTTTAAACATTTTTAAAAGAGGTGTCTGGAAGAATAGCAACAGAGAGCACTATGTGCTATCACAGGGAAGAGTGTAGTAATTTACTAACCTGGACAAGTATTTATGAGAACTCTGAATTCTAATCTGTGCTTCTTTATAGCATGGGTGCTTTTTAAGATGACAGAAGTTTAACTTGTGTAAACTAACATCCAAGATTGCCTTCATGAATACACTGGACAGAAATGGAATGAAGCTGAATCATCTTAGTTCATGTAACTTTCATATTATTATTGTTATGGTCCTTACTTTCCTCTGACAAAGCTCTGCAGAAAATAATTGATAGCGTGCTAATGAGCAGACTGAAACCGTGGAGCAGGAAATAGTACATATTCAAGAAGATCCTTGTGCAAAAGTAAATATTGGGAAATAAAGGCAAAGTGATTTATCTCTCCCTCATTCTACAAGATTGCATAAATATATTCCTTTGACAATTCTTCTCTCTCTTTATATAATGATCTAATTAATGCTATGTGCTTTCACTTAATTATTCCTTCTCTTTGGGATGGACTGTAATTTGGCCTTGTTCATATGTGGAGGGAGATGGAATATACAAAAATGTTTCTACACTGCACATGATCCAGCCATATGTGTATTAGACACCAACAACTGTACTCTGCAAATGTGACAAACTGCTCTGAAAAGAGATGCTGATTTCAACAGTCTCTGAAAGAGGAGATTGTTTTATTATTTAAAAATGGCTTTTACTGACTCCTCCAAATACCACGAATTATCACAAGACAAATTCAAGCTACATTATCATGGGTAATTAATCCAATCATTGTGAATTCAAAATGCTGTGTTTAACATCACAAATGGTATGCATTTTTCACAAAATGAACATATTTACTGCCCTATATTCGACCAGTTAAACTCTTAGCAGCCACTTTGGTATGTTAAAAATAACAGAAGCTAACTGTAGCACTTCCTCCTTCTATTCTTAATCAATTGACCTCAAATACTCAAATAGCAATCATCAGCTAACAAAAGTTCATCTTACCACGTAGGAGGGTTTCTTTTTAAATTTCCAAAAATCTAAAATGCAACACGCCTTTGCACATAGAGACAAAAAAACCTCTCTGTCGTGGAGGAACTTAAAATATTACACAGAATATGAAAAACTGAGCGACTGAAAACCTGAAGCCTCTATACTCATTGAGAAAACAAGGCAGAAGGCAGTAAGACCTCCCAAGCCATGGAAACAGAGGATTCTTAAACATAGACTTGTTTTTCCTTTGTCTGTTTTGACTTATGAAGCAGTCTTGCAAATGTGTTTAGCTCAAAAGGTGATATTAAAAACAAATGGTGAGAGAGCATCATAGTATATTAATTATGCAAAAGAACCCAAACCAAATTTAATCAGAAACAGGAGACTCCAAACAGGAAAAATTCTCTCTCTCTTTTTTTTTCATTTTCTTTTTTTTTTTTTTTTATGACAGAGACGGTTAAGAAAACATTTATGGTAATGCCAGAGCATCTGCTGATTAAAGTCAAAGCTGCAGGATGCCAACATTAAATCACTGAACCATCTTGACAGCTTCTGGGTACTTGAATTTCATTCGAATAATAAATTGCTGTGAAATTTACACAAATCGGAAAATTAGCCAGAAAATGTTTACAATGACTATAGGTAAGAACATATAAAGCAGATATCAAATTGATTTGTATCTGAAAAAATGAGCTAAAAAAATGTTTGGCACTCAGAAATTTCAGAGCTGCATTTAATTGGTAATTCTCTAAAAGACTAAGTGCTTTAAGAAAAGAATATATTTTATCATTCATTTCCTAATGATTTTGACCTATCTCTTTTGTTTGGAATTGTTAGCATGCTTGTTTGTTTAACGTAAACACAGATGAGCCATTTGAACGCAGCCTGCAACATTTAAAATCAATTTTTAATTCCTGACACCTGAGGATTCCACACAGAACAATATACTTCATTGTAAAGCTTTAATTGATGCATCTATGTGCTGCAGAGGGTGATTACTTGAATAATAAGTATGAGACTTGTGATCTGGTTGCTAAGCAAATGTGAGAAAGAGGAAAAAGTCCAAGAAACAATGAAACAATGAATCAAGGTGAGATGACAGGATAATTATTCTGTGAACTGTCATGTTGAAGGACTCTCAGAACATTGACCTGCACTTGATCACACATCAGAAGATTGCCTGAGAAGTAATTAAAATAATAATACACAAGTTCAGTCACTCACAAAGAAAAAAAAACATATGCTTAACTTATTTCTTTGTAGCATGCATGGTCAAATACATTCTCATGTTAAATGTAAATGCTTGAACAGTGCAAGAATTCAGATAACAACATATTACAGCAAAGACCACTGAAGTTTATCTGAATTAGCATGAATGCTTTTCTTTCTTCAATTACTCTGGCCATTCAACTAAATATTATTCATACTATGACACATAAAAGCATAAAATCTGTGAAGGCGTTTTCTGAAGGAAGCTGGGAAAAATGTAGTCCTTTTAAAATATGCTTAAGGTTGTAAGGGAGCAGGTTCAAAAAGAACTTTTGCTCCTTTCCCTGAGATGTTATTGATGAGCATGACATCATGTGGTAGAGCCTCAGCCTGGGTCACCTGTGCTGGCTATCCCCTTCCAACCTCTTTCCTACTCTGAGCCTCCTGGCTCCATGTTTTGTGGGTGAACAGACAGAAAGCCACGACGCTGTGCAAGCACAGCTCAGCAACAGCCAAAACACTGGTCTGGTGGCATCACCAGTCACTGAGACAAAGCATAGCAGTTTATGGGCTGCCGTGGAGAATGAGGGCCAACCCTGGCACTCCCAATAAAACTGGAGATAGTGTAACAACTCTATGCCATTGCATAGATGAATTTGATAGAAGCTGTTCACATGACAGATTTCAGACTTTAAAGGCAAACTTTTACACAATGCCATATTTTCCTGTTTAGGCTTTTGTTCCCTTGTTTACTGTATGAGATTATGTTGGCATGCACTCCACTACAAGCCTAGACTTCAGTTCCAAGCCCATACGTGATCATATCTAAGCAATGACAATTCCTTCTCAAATGTGGATGCGCAGATGCTTCATGGCCTTTAAACCAGCCATTGCCAGTCTTGTTTAGGGGTGAGCTTTGCTAAATTCTGTGAAATCACTGGTGTTTACTACTTTGCAACTGTACTGACTATAGATGTGAACTTGGTGTAGACTAAAAACACCCCAACCCATGAAACAACTTATTTCCAGATCCAGGTTAGTCTGTGATGGAAATCACTTGACTGCTCAGAAATCTCCCCAAGTTTCCCTTCCATTATTCCATATGTAACTGAAGAAACTAGAAGACAGCCAGGAGAAGTTCCATGGATACTCTTAAAAAAAAATTAAGACCACTCAAAAAACTTGAAAATATTGTTTTAAGACACAAGGTACACACAGTTCAGGCTGGAATGTCTATAGGTTACTCTCAGTCATACACAGGCACAATCGCCACACAGCTCTCATAAAGAAAATTCTTCTTCTCCCACCATGTTCTAAAGAGACGATAAAAACACCTCTAAGGAAACACAATATACTTAATAACTATTAAAATAACACTTCTTTCTAGAACAACTATATTGTGTAAACTCATTGCTAGCTCATCAATTAACTTAGTCACTCATGCTAAACACGTCAGAGATATATTCTCAAATCATTTCTAGCACCTTCATTAGTGCTCATTTCCAGAGAAAAATGCTACACCTGAGGAAATTTAAATGCTATGGAAAAAAAAAATGCTATTGAAAAACCTCACAATGTTCAGCAGTTCACTATGATCTAAGGAAAATTTATTAAAATGCAAATTTCATGCATGTTACTATTAATTTCAAAGCAACATCTTATAGAATAAACATAATTTTCAGTTTTGTGTAATAGAATAATGCCACATACAATTGGTATTATTATCTAGATTCTCAATGTTAGCCAGCAGTGTTAAGAATAACAATTCAGCTGACTCTAAGGAGATTTATAAAAATTTTGCAGCAAAAATAGTAGGCTAGATATTTATGTATTTTTATTTCAGAAAAATAACTGAGGAAGACTTTGGGAAGGGAATGCGAAGGGAGAATATCCTCTACGTCTAAGAATTTAGTTATGGCACTTGATCATTTATCTTATATCTTTTAGAAACCTTTGCCTCTCCTGAGCATATTAGCCAAACAGATTTTTTCCAGAATTTAAGCTTAAAATCACGACAGTTTCAATAAGCTGAAGCAGATGTATAAATTTATAACTCTTTAGTTATATAACAGAATACAGCTTAAAGCAAAAAGTTTAATTACATTTTTGTAGGTGCATTTCCTATTTTTTTTTGTGGTAATGAATACTTTGAAATATTCTCAGTCACATTTAAAACAACAAACTACAAATTTAACTGGCCTTATTATAAGTACAACTATGAAATAGATAAAACTCATTGACTATGGATACATATGTATTGCAGGTACAGAAACAAACCTAACTCTTTTCTTCCATGTTATATGAAATTGTGTGTCCTTGTGCCCGACCAAAGGCCCTTGATCCCAATGTGAGATTAAGTGCTGGATGAATGAATTAGTGCTGGTTGCCTCAGGCTCCTTTCACATTCAGTGAGAAGAAACAAGCACTTCTAAACTGTGCTTTATTTCACCCTAATGTATATACTTTAAACAGGTAAAGAGAGCCCACACTGCAGATACCTAAAGTAACTTCTGTGTATCTGGAAGCTTTAGACTTTTGACTGCAGTAAAATCTGCATAAAAGGTGGATTTCCTAGTCTGGACAGAGACAAGGGATTGTTGAGATGACACCTCCTCTATGAGGGAGGAAAGGATGCAGATTTGGTGGTTTTAAGGCCTGATAGACTATTTAGTATATATCTCACCACTTAACAGAAGCTGTAAAATTTCACAAAACTTTTTCTGGCTATATGAAGAATATAATTAAAACAAATTACAGTTGTTATGGTGAACAGTTTGGATATAAGCAGGGGGACTGTTTACCATGCAATATGCTGACAAGAACTGTAGATGTGAAAGACACCATTACTAAATATGCTGCCCAGCCATTACCTATCACCATTTTTTCCTTTTAAAATATCCTTCATGTTCACTAACCTTTACCTGCAGTAGACATAGTTGTTATAGTTGTTTAGGCTCTTCTGTCTGACGGATTTGTGATACCCAAACTTTTGTACAGCTTTGCAAGTTTCTGACAAGCTTGAAACATATTCCAAATTTAAAAATTAGCCTATAAAATAAATGATTTCTACTTCTGCATTTGTACCTGGAATCCTACCCTTCAGGTGAAAATCATCACTGCTTTAAACTGAAATTGGCTTAGATTTAGTCCTGGCAACGCAAACCGTACAGACTCTAGTTGTGTACACCTAAACTTAAGAATTTCACATGCATAGAGGACTAAATGTTCAAGTTTAGTCTTTAGAGATACTTTGAATGGGAAGGCAGCCCTGTGATTATTAGATATTAGTTCTGCGTGTGCACTTTTGTTAAGATAGATTAGTAGGTGAAATAATTAAAGTAACAGTGATTTGAGTTCCATGAAAATGAACTCTCTCTCTAAAAAAACAAAAAACCCCAAAACACCCATAACACTGCTATTGCAGAGTATGAACGATGTTTAAAAAAAAGGGATAAAAATAGTATGCAGTGACAAAAACTATAAGAGCACCTACTTTAATTCATATCGTTTCATTGTCATTCAAAATAAGCAGTAAATAAAACATTTTGTTTGGGCCTTATCATTATATTTTATGCATATATTACAGAATATTTGTCTCTTACTTGTACAACCTACTAAATAATATGCTAAATTTGAATTATTCCATTTTGCTAAAGAACTAGAAAAGAAAAGAACATTAAGGTTTCAACAGGGTGAAAAAAAAATAGTATAATAATAATAAGATGCCAACACACAAAGCTATTTTTGGTATGAAACAAAAACATGCCGTTACTTGAGATCAATCATTTGAAAAGACTGTTTTCATCAATCCTTTAATTGTTTAACAGACTTTAATATATATTTCATCATTCATTCAGAAACTAATCCAAATGACCTATGCCCATCAGAATTAAAATAGAAATGCCATTTTCCTCATTGGATTATGCACAGCCCCATAGTCACTGGTGCATATAGGAAGGACTGTAATACACAAAGATTCAGCTGAAGGGTATTTCAAATTTAGGAGACAACTCATTTATAGGAAAATCTAATTGTGGGTGGCTGAGGTTGTTTTGTACTGTACTAATAACACAAAATACAGAATTTCTGAGAGTAATACAAAGTGTGGAATGTTATTTATGGATCCTACGTACCCACTAGTGCTGTATTTCACTATAATGAAATCATTGTAGAGCATGGTAGTCCCGGTGCAGAATCATTATGCCTGACTCTGCAGAACAATAATGGCAAAGAGATTGCACTGTCAAGGGACTAGTCAAGGGAAAAAGGCAATCTTCAGAGCACAATTAAAAGCACATACTTTAGGTATCTATTGGCTTCTTTCGATTAGAGACAGAGCCTAGCTTAGATTAGTTTTAAATAGATAGTGAAGGCAAGCAAAACAGATCCTATGTAATTAAGTGGAATATATCTACACCTGAACATAAAGTTTATTTACCTGCTTTACATGTGTCTATACCTGTCTGAGAACTGCCAGCTTTGAACAGTAATTTCCCACCAAGAGTCTTTAAAAGATGTTTTTCTCCAAACAGAAATGATGTAACTTGGAAAGAGAAGCAGGCTGAAGTAGCTAAATAGAGTCTATGAGAGACAGACACCTGTAAGAGCAGCACTGTAGGCAGCTGGCTGGCTGCAGATTTCAGTGACTGGTAAATCTTGGACTGGGAGTTCTCACCTGCCTTGGGAAGACAATTCTGCTGTTCTGAGAACAGCGACTCTTGACTGCTTTAGGGGTGATGAGACCATCAGGAGGAGACTGTACTTCTTGTCTGAGTTCAGTAACAACAGAGTAGTTTCAACTGCACTTTCTTCTTGAGAATTTCATTCTAAAGCAGGTCCTAATGAGATGATAGGTTACTCTCTAGCCCTAGGACCCTCACCAGTTCTAGGTTCTACTAAGTGGTTGCCTCTATAGTTTCACTTGTTTTTAAATGACATTTAAGTCTTCTTTAAGAATACAGATTAGTAAACTAATGGTAATAAAATTACCATTACTGAAAGATACAGTAATTTTATCTATTTATATAAGCATTGACTACATGTGAATCTGCATTAGATGAGAAAGTATCTTAGAAAGAATTGAGCACTTATGATGGATGAGAGAGTTTTGGAAAAACATTTTCATCTGTACCCAAGAGTGTTCAGGCAAATGAAGGATAGGGAAAAGCAAGATAATCAAATTTATGATTGTGTAAGTCTAGGGCACAGAACAGCACTTGAATTCTGTGCACTTATGTGACTTGTAATAATGAAATCCACTAAATAGGAACACGTAACAACAGGAAGTTACATTAGAATGGGTCCAATTAAAAAAACTATGCATCCACCTGCACTTTGTGAAAAAAAAAAAAAAAAAAAAAAAAAAAAAAAATGTTGAAAAAATGTTTGGGTTTTTTTTTTAAANTTTTTTTTTTAAATATAAATTAAGAAATCACACAACTATAAAATAAACTCCTTGATGTTTTGTATTTTTTTACTGATGATAACTTCTCTTTAAGTTTCATTAAATGTCCTTTTATTACCAAACCATGAGATTTTTTTTTATTGGATGAAACAATTTAAATCTAGATATAGCATTGGTTAAGCATTTTATTCTCAAAAACATTGATTACATTTTCTTGCTATATTTACAAAAAAAAAATTATATATAAAAAATAGCTATAACACAGTAAAGCAGAAAATTCACTAATGTGAAATCACCATTCCTGAAACTAAAACTGTTTTTCCTTAAATGTAAAAAATTGAAGGTTAAAAGCTACAATTATACATGGGTTATCAAAGAAATATACAATCTCCATGGAGAAAACCACTCGCTTTCTTAGCCAAAATTTCAAGAGTTTTTAAATGAAGTCTTTGCGCAAAATGTTTCATTGAGTAATTGCCATAATATTTCACAAAATAACAATGAAATGCAACAGCAGAGAGAAGATAAATATTGTCACATTTCATTCTTACAATTTGGAGGAAATGGTATTTTTAACTTTGTAGCTACTTTACTAACAGGTTTTACTCCCATAAATACAAAATATTACATTTGTCCTCATTTGCAAATTTGGTCCTCATTGTATAATATCCTTTGTGTGATAAATTGGAACTCAAATATACAGTACTGTCCCTTTTACTTCAGAGAAGCACTATTTTATAGCATAGTGCCTAGCATTATGACTCTGGCACATTTATCACAATGCGTTGTTAGAGTTTTCTAACAAAAGCAATTGAATAGTAGACTTTATTTAAATCTATAAGGAGTAGCTAAAAGGACAGCAGCAATTAACAAGATATGCAGTAGAACACATTTTAGAAACAGGTGTTAGGAAATATCTAGTGACCAGTGTTTGTTAGAGACATCAGGCATCTTCTGGAGAAATGAAAAAAATGCAAAACACACCCTACTCTGCATGATGCTGTGTATGAAGAATCATCAAGTTTTTCAAGATCAGCTTTCTGCCCATGAATCACTTTTTTGTAACTACCACTGTGCTACCTGATGATGAGGGAAAAAAGTATTCTTCTCATTTTCACTGCATTTATTGCTTTTAAGCAGTTAAAAGAAAGGCAATTTTCTAAAATAAACAAACCCATGCATGGCTACTTTCTTTCTCCGTGCCCTGAAAAACACCCCCAGCAATGCTGTTTAAATAGCTGTTCATTTAAAAATATTTGATTTAGGCTTTTTTAGATATAACTTTCAGCTGATTTCAGTTAAAAGAAATACCAGACACTTATTAATGGTGCATTGCTAAAATATTAAAACAGGGGAAGTTTAAAAATCTGTCACTTGGTGCAGGTATTGTTTCACAACACAAGCAGTAATTTCTTGTAGTGACATGTTTCCTTATGCCATGGCTATTCTTCCCTTACAAAAGCTGTTACTTTGAGGAGAGGGGACAAATCCTATTACCATGCAGTCCATTACAATGGGTTCATTCATATTTATAATACAACCTGTGATGTTGATGCATCACTTTAGACTTCACTGTTATTTCAAAAAAATCCATAACTGAGAAAAAGGCAGGCTGCTGACAGGAGTTAATGTGGGTTTTACTCTGTTTACAATTGCTTTCTAATCTACTAAATGGCTGTGAAAATTGATGCACTGTTAGAAGTGCTTTTATACACTACTACAGATAAAAAGCTGTTATACTACAGTAATCTCTGTAATGCTAAATTGAATTTTTGACAGTGTTTTTTTTGGTTTTTCCAATTTGAATGTGACAAGGTAGGCTACTGCATTTACAGTAAGCTTAATTCCATCAATGCAAAACATTTTCCCATCTTTATTGAGATGCCTATTATTGTTATGAAGAAAAGAAGTTATGGATAAAACTTGTAACTATTGCAATATGTACTTCAGGGGAAAATCTCTTAGTGGTCAAAGTAGGCAGTCACTAAATTTTGCTATCACATTTGTGATCTGTTGAAGCTGTGCAAGCGAATCCTCAGGAGATAAAACAGTAGTACTACTTCCAGAACTGCTTGCCATGAAGGTAAACAGATTCTCCTTAAACATCACAAAACAAAATTTAGGAATAGGTGATTTCCTAATAAGTAACTTTCCAGTGGGATTTTAGGGAGACATGCAAAGATAGTTGTTTAGTTACATGACCAATGAAATCAGAGTTATAAAGAAGTCCAAAGAATGTATACTTCAGCTTATCAGCCTAAAAACAAAGCCAGAAATAAAATAATAAAACCTTTTAAGCCTCAGATTTCATTGATAAAGAGGGTGGAAAAATACCAAGGCTGTTGCTGACATGAAGTACAAGTACGGAAGACTTAGGTACTGTAGAACAGGTGCCCAAAAAATTCCTGACACTTATCTGAAATGTCTGGTGCCTCCCTAAATCCTGAATCTGAGGGATGCAAGACAAATGCCTTTTTATGTTCATCACGGAGCTTCTAATTTTTTATATGGAAGCAAAAATATTTCTAAAAATTAATGATCAGAACTTCTACAGGGCTCCTGGTGGAAACAAGTTCTATATATTCAAGACATTTACATATGTAATAACTTCAAAATTTACTTATGTGTGTTAATTCACAAAATTTAATAAAGAGATACAGCTCTCTCAGATAATAAAAAAGCTTAGGTTGACGAAGACCTATAGAGGTCATCTGGTTCAAACCCAGCTTCAAAGTGAGATACAGTTGTTAAGTTGGATCCTAAAATTTTTCAAAGGATACTCTGCTAAAGATTCAAACCTCATAATTGAACCTTGGTGACATTTAACCACATCAGCTGAATTAAGTAGTCAAAGATAACACCAAAAATGCCCATCCATTCTGTGTAGGACAGCATGTTTGTCTATGCAGAGCAGCAAGTAAAGTTCACCTAAACAGCCTATCAACCAATGAACACAAATGTATAGTAACAAAGCTTCATGAACAACAAAGCTCACAGACCAAAATCTTTTGGGTTTCTTTTCCCTATATGACATATTTCTTTTTTTTTCAATGTGCAGTTTTTCTGTTGCTATTTTCAAAAGAAAAAAAAGCTTAGGAATTAAATTGTAGAATTCTTACTGATTCAATTGAAGAAAACCTATTAAATTTTGGTGCTACTGAATAAATTGAATAGATTCTGCAACATAAATGAAAGCTTTGGATGTAAAGACAATAATTTTAAAAGATTACAGAGTCATAAGAAGTTACTTCTGGAGTTGCTTGAAAATGTGCTAGGTATGGTCATCACTTATAAGCAATCTAGCACTGATTGTTTAGAAGAACCATGTTGATTGCAGGTCCAAATGTTATTTAATACCCTACCAAATTTAAGAAAATATTATACAAAGGGTTTCTACAGAAAATTTATCATTTTGCTTGACTAGGGCTAAGAAAAAGGAAAATCTGTTGCATACCTGTAATTTTGTAAGATTATTTTCTTAACAGTTAATGCAACCCCTTAGCAAGAAAAATGTTTCTTCAGACTAGTGGTCATCTTCTAAATGGTGCTAAGAATAATTTCATTCTAACTTGTAGTTACCTCAAGAACACAACCAAAGAAGCAACCTAATTTAGCACCCCAGCTTACTTCAAATACTGTCATTCTTTGCAGAAGTTGCTAATGTTCAAGTCTACAATTTCAGTTCTGGTCTGCAACACTGCTTTGAACAATGTTGATTACAAATTTTCAAACATCTAAACTTTCCCTTAAAATGATACTAGAACGACACCTCCCCTACTTATTATAAAAGCTAGTTTTATATTTTGGAAAATTTACAGAAATCAGTAAATGTATCAAACACAAAGAGAGGGCTAGAGTATCTCTCCTGTAAAGACAGACTGAGAGAGCTGGGGTTATTCAATTTGGAGAAGAGAAAACATAGGGGAGGCCTTAAAGCAGAATCCCAGTACCTAAAGGGGGCTTATAAAAACGAGGAGAGGGACTTTTTATGCAAGCAGATAGTGACAGGACATTAGCCAATGGCTTTAAACTGAAAGACAGCAGATTTAGATTAGATGTTAGGAAGAACTTCTTTACTCAGAGCGTGGTCAAGAATGAACATGTTGTCCAGAGAAACTGTGCACGTACATCCCTGAAATATTCAAGGCCAGGTTGTCGGAGTCTAAGACATCCCTTTGGGAGTCCAGAGTTGCTGAGACCCTGGTCAGGGGGCTCTGAGACCCTGGAATGATGCCCAAAACATCTGTGGGTTTGATTATAGCCCTTGAAACAAATTACCAGCTTTATATGAGAACCTGAAAGTCACAGTAGTTTAAGTAGTGTTATCATAAAGTGAAAATATAGATTTTAGGATTTTCGGGAATGGAATTTTAGAACACAAGATGGAGGAAAAAGCACGTGTTTGGTCTTTCTTTGTTCTTCTTCTTCATCTCCATTTTCTATTGTGGAGTTGGCACTTCTGGATTGGTTTAGAGTAGAAGTTCACTGTCTAACATAGATGATAGTAATTGGGAAATAATTGTAAACATCATGTACGTAGTTTTTAGTATAAAAAGATAACACCGCCCTGAAGGGGCAGAGAGTGTGCCATGGCTGCCCTGCACGACAGACCTCGCTGGGCTGAGAAAAAATATTACAGATAAGAAAATAATAAACAGCCTTGAAACCGAGAAAACTAAAGAGCTCAAATTTATTCCACCTTGGGCACACAAACTGCCAGACAAGAACTTTTACACATCTCGGGGAAAAAACCAAAGCAGATTCCGAGACCAGGTTGGATGATATCCTGACAAACCTCATCCTAGTGAGTGGAATCTGTGTCCATGGCAGAGGCACTGGGACTTGATCATCTTGAAGGTCCCTTCAAACCCAAACTATTCTATGATTCTACAATTAGCTGTTCATTTAATACTTCACAACTTTCAGCATGAGTCTGGGAAAATGGATTTCTTATTTAAGTCCAAATGTGAGAACAACTTAATAGAAAACATTGCTTCTGTGAAAGTACAAGCACCTCTGCTCTTAGCAGGTTGACATGCATGTGACAGACCATAAATCTGTAGAACCAGACTTACAGAAACTCTACCTTACCATACACTGGCAGAGAACTTCTTACTGGTAAACTGTCTTAACTGTAACAAATCTGAGGTACTTGCTGAAATTAAAGTTATTTTGAGCAACTTTATGTTATATATAAAGTTTGTATCCTTTGTGTTAAACATAAAATTCAGCTGGAGCAGAATTTGAGCATATTTAACAAAAATAGCCTTGACCATTAGAGAGAAGTTTGACACATATTTCATAAATATACCTACTTGTATATTACAGAAATAGCATAAGATTATAAATAACTGTACTTGCAAATGAGATTTGAATTTTCAGCTAAGGTGTCAACATGAAAGGGGCCTTTTCTTGAACTGCATCATATAAGTGTAAGATCCTGATTTGTCTGGAGAAGAAGAGATGGAAATATGGCAGTCAGGTAATTAGATGCATTTTTAAAATTCCTACTTCTGTACCAGCAAACTATGGTTTTACTGCCTGAATGTTTCCCCTTTTAATAAATTAATTTCCTGAAATGCTATTCAATAAAAACATATGGGAAAGGGTGATTTATGGGCAAATACAATTAAAACCACAATAATATTTCAGCATGTAATATTGCTAATGTTTAAAGATAAGGACACATACTTTTGTCAATAGCATTTGGTAAAATTACTTTGTACAAAATGCTATTTCTAAAATACATATAGCAAGGTGGCTTTTAAGTACTCATTCCTGTCTAAATTTTGGGTTCACACTATTTAAAAAATAAAATATCAGATGAAGCTGGTCTTAAAAACTATAAAGTTTATAATTTAGCATCTGTGACAATTGCCTTTTCCCTATATATCTTGCTTATATAAAAGAGAAATTGGAATTAAATACAGCTTCTATAATTTCTGTTTCTTGTAGTGGTGTCTTAAAGACAGAAAATGGAAAAAATAATCAATCACAAATGTCAGCAGTGTCTTTTGAGATACAAATTGTTAATACTACAGAAGCTGTAATTTAGAAGCATACAATTTAAGTCCAGATTGCCTGATTTACTTTACTGACTCCCTGATCTAGTTTAGTTGAACGCTGAATTTAAATAGAGGTGCTTGAAGTCAGGAGGGACTTATGTATGTGCTTATATGCTGTGCTGAATCAACATCCCATTGCAACAAATCACAAGTACAGTATGTTTAACAAGCATAACACAGCAAGCATATTTATCTGCTCATATCAAAGCCAAAAATGACACCTTCTCTTTACATTTTTGTGAGTTAGCAAGAATCAGCAGGCAGGAATAACCTTACTTGTCCTTATCTACTTTACCTTAGAAATAATTATTTAGCATTATAAACCAAGAACAGAGTATATGTTTGGAAGTTGAAAAGAAAAGGTCCAAACTGGCATGCTTTAGCTGTTTGTTAACTGCTTTTCTCCTAATGAATTGCCCTGTTGCTCTGCATCACTCTGATTGCAGTGTAACAGCTTTCATTAGTCATTATAAATATGGCTCTGTGCCACTTTATTTACATTCTTATAGTAAATAGCTAGAAGTTCACACTGTAATCATTCAGACTGTTTCTTCACTGGCTAAAAAATAATCTGGCAATGCCTAATATATGATTTTACCTTAAAAAACCTAAAACCCAAAACTGTTTTTGGGTTTTTAGATTTTTGGTTTGTAGGTTTTTTGATACAATTTTACCACCAGTATAATTCCACTATGGCCAAAATTCTTGCCAATAACAAGGCTAAGAGAATAGGAATTTCACTGTAATTAGACTTTGCAAACTGGACTTCTCTTCTGGTAGAACTGTCACAAGAAGAAACTGATATTCAAAGCTTAAAATATGATTAGTGCTTGAAAATGAACTAGCACTATAAATATGCATAAAAATGAGCTTAAGAAAAATCTGAATCACAAATATGAATGATAATAAATATTAATCAGTAATAGGATTGTTTTCATAATACACAACTACTTTCTAGATATTATGGTAACATGTCATTAAAAAGCTTCATTCTCTTTATCACTTCTTTTTTTGTAAAAAAAAAAAAAGACAACAACTGTTATCTGAAATATTGTTTGATGGTAGAGATTCTTTGTAAACCAGTTTTCTATTAAGCACGTTATTTTACCCAAGTCAATTGAAAGTCAATGAACTGCAGACATAACTGACCTCCTATGAATTCCAGCAAGTCATTTAGGTAGAAAAGTAGAAAATTTTACAGTTTTTTAATATACTGTTTTAGGAAAACAAACTGTTTCCCTTAAGTTGAAAAAACATAAGCAACAGAACCCATATCTACATTGAATAACAACTATTACAGAGAATATTTTTCATTACTAGCATCTTGAAAGCCCAAATTTTGGTACTATTAAAAAATTAATGCCTGATTCTAACAAATATATAATTATTAAATATATATAAAAATGATGATGTCTATAGACATTTTATACACATGCAGATATTATGCATATTATACATTACATCCAGATTTCTTGACTCAACAGGCTTTAGTAAACCTATTAATGCCAATACAAGTTCTGTTAGTAGTCTACACTAATACTTCAAAACAGTGACTTTGCAAAATCCTAGCTGTCAGTCTAAACTCAGTTGCAAAAAGGCAATTCACCTTTTAACTAATTTATTCTAAGCAAAAAAAGATTTATCAAGTGCATTACAAGGATTCAAAAGTAATATTTACATATTATAATGGGAAAAAGGACAAAGATATGAAAAAATGTCTATAAATGATGCTGAGTCAACAAAAAGGAAAATAAAAGATAACAGAGTTCTTTGAAAATTCATTTTAACCTTCCTAAAATAAGAAAGCAAACTTCTTTTGTTCAAATATAAAAATCTTCTAAATGAACAAACAAGTTTTATTGTATTTAACATATTCCTCTCTGTCTAGTTAAGTTTATACTAATCTTCTCAAATTCAGATTGTATTCAGTATCTCCCAATCCAGGCTGGTGCTGAAAACAAACCTTCTACAGTTTTTTTCCAGCTATTAGTTTTCAGCAAGTAGAAAGCATTCTAATTTGATGGATTTGATATTAGGTCCATTTAGTTTGTCATCTGGCTGCTTTTCTTCCCAATTACATGTTGGCATCATAATCCTTGAAGAGGATTCTTTCTCCTCGTAACGGATTGTGAACCATACATCACAAATGTGCCATCTATGATGCATCTATGTAATCTCTTTGGCAACACAGCCACTTAATTCCATGGCAGAAGTTATTCTCAGAACTGCTTTTATATTCTTTTAAATATCTGAAATGTTTATCTGACAAACTTATAGATACAGACTTTCTCCTGAATGCTAGTATCATCTTTCACCCAGTGAAGATGAAAATCACAGTGTCAGTGCTGGTCAGCATTAGGGTTAGGATTAGGGTGAAGTTGGTTAACTGCTCAATTATCAAACCCTCATAAGCTAACTTCAATGAAGAATATTATATCTTCATCTCTAATTAAAATATTGTGTAGTTATTCATAACAGTTCTTTGTACTAACAGTGAGACCAGTTTTACACCACTAGACCTCTTCTCTAACATTAGAGGATTACACACAGCTCAGGAAAAATACCCTGGCAAACAACCTCCCTCCATCAACCTACTGCAAATATTGTAGAATACATGGGACAATAAGTATAGAAAGGTAGGAAAAACATATGGATAGGGAAATTCTTCACTATATTCAAGAAATAAGTTAAATTTTTCATGACAAAGATAGTCTTAGGTCAAAATCAAAGAGAGCTTAGTATTTTTGGTGTTCACATTAATCATTAACTAAAATGGCCTCAGACTCAAATAATCTGAAATGTTCTGCATTTCCCAAATGCCACCAGAAATGCAGTTTTTCACCACTTTTCCCATTTGATATATTTTAAAAAAAATTCAGTTTACTATCTACTTTCAATTCTGGTCTAGCTGAAGGCCAAACAGATTGGTATGAACAGCTACCTACCTTAGCCACTTGACATAGGAAATGAGAAAATTTATCAAGAAGAAATTTTATGGGAAAATAGATTTTGAAATTCCCCAAAAATCTGAACTGGTGTCAGAAAAGCTATCTATTCTATTTTTTGGATTGCAACTAAGAAATTAAATAAAAAAAATGTTGGTTTTTTTTTCAGAAGAACATATTTTTCTTTTGAAAAAATAAATTTTCAAGTCATTGGATATAGCACTTGGCTCACTTTTCTTACTGCTGCTTATTAATATAAATGGATTGGAACACTAACATTCCAATTTAGATTAATGCTAGAAATTGTTTATATCCTCAAAAGAAATGCTTTAAAACAGGAGATATAAAGACAGGTTTTATTAGCTTTTATTGTAAACATTGTCCACATTATTTTTTGCACAGAAGAAAGTTCCAACAGCAAGAAATACTAGGAAAGAGCGGACTCAAAAATATTGGCATGTTTTAACAATGCAATATAAAAGTAATGAAATCCCATTATCTCAATGTAGAGAAAGTACAGAAAAAGTAGTAAGAAATCAACTTGATTGATTCACAAAGACTTCTATGACTTGAAATTCAGAAAAGAAAAGCAGAAACCACAGTTTTTGGAGAGAATTAGTAAGGATGAATATAGACAATTGCTTAAGGACAAAATAATCACATCAGCACTCAGAATGAGATATAACTGGCAAAGAAAGAAAAAAATCATTCTATAAGTATACTGATAAGGAGGAGACCTAATAAGGATTTGGTTCATTACTCAAAAGGGAAGAAAAGCTTTGAGTGGATGAGACCACCAAAGCCAAATTGTTTAATTACTTTTTTATTTCAGTATTTACTAAATTTGCATTTTGAATATAATTAATGCATGTGACAGAGCAGCTGACTGACTTTTTATACGAAGCTCCCCCAAAACCCTAATTTGGATAAAATCAGATCCAGGGCATTAGTTAAAGTAACCTCAAAGCAAATTGCAGCTACACTTGAAAAATTTTTTAGAATAAATTTGATTTAAGAAAACTGAAAAAATGCGAAAGCTATGATTCTAATAATAACAAAGGAGAGAAATGTCACCGAATTGCTCAATGCAAGTCAAAACATCAGGCTATTTCTAGGATGTAGGAACAGGAACATCATCTTTTAAAAAACATGAACCATGCCTTAGTTCTCCTGTTCATCAGCTTCAGGTTTTTGTCCAATTTTAGACACTGAACTACAAGAAATAAGTTGACTTTTTCCTTTTACATATCTGAAAATCCTGATCGACAAGAACAGTCAGAAAAAATGTATCATGTTGTTATGTCTGCAGTCAACAAAATACCAAGGAAAACACAGAATGATAAAGGTATTTCAGAAGTCTGCATAAGACTCTTATTGCCTTGATGAATATTGTCTGTCTTCCTCTGCACTAAGGCACTCCATTCAGGAAAATTTTTTCCAAATATATATATAAAGAAGCAAAAATGAAACAAATATGCAAAAAAGATGCTGCTCTTTTTGTCCAGTGTGGATGTGTTTGTCTACTTTTTTTATAGAAAGCTCCATTGAGAATAGCATCTGTATCCTTGGACTCACAATGTGAAAGGGAAATAAATTAAAAGAATTCTTAACTATCCATGAAGTTTTATGATTCTTAAATATAGTGAAAGCAAGAAGAGGTATTTGTCATGTGTAAAAGTGATATTATTATTTCTCCTGAATAATATAACCATGTTATTTTACTCAAAATCAAGGTATCAAAAACAAGGAGCAGAGTAAGAGCGCTAATAAGGTATATATGGATTTGTTAAAAAATTCCCCTACAGCTCATCTGTCATACAGAACATGACACTTCATGTAATTCTTCTTGTATTATCAATGAGAAGATGTGCTAACAGTTAAATTACATCTGTGAACCAGCTTTTTAAAGTAAACGTATTTCTGACGTTCATTTACAGAAATTCCACAGTGATAATAAATAGAGGTAAGAGATACAACTCTAAATTTACTTATATCTCTAAAATAATTAAATAACTCTTAGTTAAAACTCATTTTTCTGGGAACTTGAACAGATATAAAACAAGGACATAAGAACAGACTTGGACTGCAGCATCCCAGTGAAAGCTTTCCATAAGCCTTACAGTCAATGCAGTCTAGATTTTCAATTGTAGAACAGACAGACAGTGATATTCTAAGTATCTTACAACTTGAGTTACATATTAAAAAACCCAAATTATTTCTTTTTGAAATGGTTGCTATATTGACATTAGAACTCTGAATGAGTTTAAAAAACAAGGAAATGAATTAAAACTATGAGAATTTCTATAACAACAAACTTAAAATGCATTTATATGCAAAAATTAAGTACAAAATGTACTACTGTGCCAGTCATGCCTATCAGAAGCAATAACACCTCTCCCTTTTATCCTTGCAGTTTTCTTCCTGGCTCCTGAATTTCCTTCTAAGCACTATATTTAACCACTTGTTTCATTAACTAAACACCCAGGCATTTACATCTACAGATCAGACCATGTATTCAATACCATTCCCAGCTACAATACTTTAATGTATAGTTTCTCAAACAGTTGTTTTTCACATGTCTATGACTGATCCATAGTTTAGGATTACCTATCCTAAATTAAAATTGCCAGTCTCAATCAAAAATGACAGATTATTTTCTTAACTAGTCAGAATTTCAAACAGGATTATTAGGAATAATTATGATCCCTTTCTGACAGGTTTTCCCTCAGCTCTTCCCCCTGAATGAAGATTTTTAACTGTAAAGTCTCCATAAATCAGGTGCCTGAGCACTAGACCACTAAGAAACAGCCCTTCCCTCTTTTTTACTATCCATACAGTACATTCAGACCCTTTTCTAGCAACACACAAATACACAGTATATTATTTCATAGCAGTGTTTGGTACCACAACCTACACTACTTTTCTAAAGCTGTTTCTTTTCATTTGGAATTTATCTTCACACAGACATGCTTTACGTTAACACACTGAAACTGATGTGGAAGTAAATAATGAATTGTAGAGTCAAATACTTGAAGAATTAACTCACAGGCATCTGAAATTAAAGACAATTTTGCATGGCAAGGGCATATTTTAAGATGCAGATATATTTATAATGCACAAATGTGTGTTTTAAGTGCGTGCACATGCACACAGAGGCAGATGAGAAAAGTCCATTGGCCTGGTGAAATGTCTTATTGTAAAACTCCTGTGATAGGTGATCACCATGTTGGCATTTTCAGGTTTGCAAAGTTTCAGAACACAGACTCTTAAATAACAGTGTAAGAATGGAGAGTCATTGTTTATGTTCTCCTTTTCTTTCAGGAAAACAGAAAAAAATGGTGAAAGGGAAAACTGGAAGATTTTAGGAAGATAAAGAATGATGGAGATTGTTTCATATCTCAGTAAGATTTAGCTGGCCATCAGTATCTGATTAAATGTTTTCAAATGCTTTAGAAAAAGGACACAGCCAACTTAAAAATCACATTTACCCAACTGCAATTCAAAGAAATAAAATAAAGGAATAATTCTCCTCTATAAGGGAACATTCTGCACTATTTACCCTGCTTAACTTATCCATTTCCTCTTTTGCATTGGACTTTTGCAAAGCAATAGTGGACAGAAAACCATGAAAAATATAATAATGAAGCCACAAAAAGTAGAAATGGCATACATAATTAAGCATAAATGCATGCAATTAAAATTTCAAGCTAAAATGTACCCCCTGAAAACTCCAATACAGAAGTATTAACCTGTAAATATATAAGCTATGGAGTATAATCTGGCCTTACCCTCAAGTTAGGAAAAGGGGGAGTAAAACTAAGAAAATAGAGAACTACTGACAATAAAAATATTTTATAAGAAAGAAATTAAATGTAACCCACAGATTCATGGACAACACTGCAGAGGCAAACACTGAAAGCTCTCTTTGCTCCCCTCCCCACCAAAGCATCATTTAAGATTTGGACACCTTGAAGTGATTCTATTTATCTTTACTTATTTCTTGATAATAGCGTTATATAGAAAATAGCTGTAAAGTTTGCTTGTTCACAGTTCCCTGCATAGGTGCAGTAACAGCCATTTTGTGAAAAGATCATAGCAGAGGGGGAAAGGTTGGCTGTTTGCAGCTGAATTTGAAGTTTCTGGAGATGGGGCAATTTGCTTCTTGCTTGAAGAAGTAATCATGCCCAACTTCAGCCAAGTTTCTTAATGCAGAATAGAAGGGGATGAAGTAGATTAACTTTTTTTCAGAGGACACTGAGGGCAGGATACAAATGGGTTCTGAAGTTTTTCAGGTCATCCAGCTCACCCACCAGTTTTGATTTTTTGCTACATACATAATTATTTTATTCTTTTTATATTCTTCTACAATGGGAAGATAAATAGGGAGCCTTTTTTGTCTTTTGGTACACTTCCTTCAAAGCTCTGTCTGAATCGCAGTCCCATCATTATATTCTAGCTGAAAAACATGCAAGTTCCTAAGGGTTTTTGACACACAAGCTTCAGAGGCAAGAAGCACCTTGGGAAATCTCAGAGGTGATTTGGTCTCATGCTATATCAAGTCAAAGAACAGTCTGATGAGATACTATGTAAATGTTAATGAAATGCTCTCTGAAATGTTAATAGTCTTATCAAGATGACCAGAAGGAGAGTTACTGAATTAGTACACTTAAGGAGAAAACAGTAGCTATATATTAGCTTCATAACAAGTTGCCCAAGTAATAAAATTCTACTTCTGGAAACATGCTACTCATTTTATCCATCTGTAACTAAGCTCAAATATAGTTTACAGGATATATAAAAGTAAATATTACTTTATAATGCTTTCATATCTATTTAATACAAATAATAGTTTCAGAAAAAAAAATATTATGTGGATCATGTCAAATACTAGAATGTAAAAAAGAAAGGGCTCGCAGTATCTAAGGATATATGAGAAATTCCCAGAATTTTTACCCTTAACGTTAGAGGCTAGAGTACTGATGTTACATTCTAGTGAATTGCTTCAAATTTTGTTAAGAGGACACAGGAGTCTAAAGTAGCACATAGAAAATAAAAATTGCAGAGTACTGGTGTAGAGAAATGCAAGTTTAATATCTGAAATTATTTTTTTCAGATACTTTTTTAGGGGAAGGCAAGAGGTAAAGGTTAGAAACCAATAGTATAATGAGCATACCAAGAGTGCAAAGCAGCCACTCTTAACTCTGAGTCTCAGTTAGCCTCCTCAGTGCAGTGCCAGCTCCATAATGAGCAAGCAGTCCACTCAACTGGGGAACTCAGTGTATTAAATGAATCACAAGATACAGAAATGCACTGCTTGTGGACACAAGCACAGAGATCAGCATTAATGATGAAGTGAGGCAGATAAATAGTGAGACAAGGATGCAGACGCACCACTAGTTGAGATACATCATTAAGCACAATCACCTTTGACAGAAGTGGTTTTGATATTTCAATACTCCACTTTTGTCAAAACCCATGAACTTCAGCATGTTGGAATGGTGTTTTAAAGGTTGCAGCTAATTAACCCAGATCATCTTCTGCAAGTTTCAGACTTGCTGTGGAACAGATCTTTCAGGGTATTTTACAGCTTAAATTGACTGGAAGTATAGTGTTACTCTTGAATATAAATATGGCATAAAAGTAGAGCAATCAAATGCATCATTTTCTATGTCATAATTGTATAGGGTTTTTAGTCAGTATTTTGACATTTAATGCAGTTGCTCAGTAATCTGCAGGAGCTTATTACACCTTTGTTTGGATGCCTTGTGGTGAGTGTGTCTAGGTAAAATTTAAGGTGACAAACATGCTGTATGAACTGCAAATAATTTAGATCCAAGTTCTTCAGAAAATTTCTTCTCACAAAATTTTTGGGTATCTCTTCCTAGAGTAACATTTAGGAGTTGAAAGAGTGAACTCACTACAACTTTTCCCAATTGTAGAAACTCAAGGACTTCAAGATTATTCCCATATTTCTGCCTTTACCTATATCTTTAATCCTAGTTGTTTCAATTTTCTTAGTCTCTTCAAGTTCCTTGCAGAATTCAATATTCCTTTTGTGTTGTCTATAAATCTTACCTTTCAGTGTTTTATCAAAACACCCATGTAGTTGAAGTAGCTTTCTATGTATTATCCACTCGATATTCTCTTTTTTAGAAACAGTATGAAATATGATCTCTCTTAACATCCATCAGTTGTCTTCACTTTCCTCATCCTATCTATAATATTACTCTGCAAATAATATCCATCAACATAAATGAAATAAACATTTTTTGCTTTCTTTGACTTTGAGGATATTAACAAAATTGAAAAACAATTAGGAAAGTTACATATATTTAAAAGATCTAGCTATATTTGACATTTGGAATGTAAAGATCTTAATTTTTTTTTCTGTAATATAAACACAACCAATGAACATCTCTTTTTGAGAAAGCAGCTTATCTAAAAAAGATAAGCCTTTTAAGCAAACAGGAATTGACTGTGAAAAATACAAATTAGTATGGAGAAAGTCACAGTTAAAATATAGGATATAAGACTTAAAAGATTCCAGTTCCTTAATTATTTTCAATGATGATGCTAATATACTTTCACTTGCTGATTAATAGATGAAATTTTAGAATGTTCCAATGTAAATGGGACAAACTACCCATCCTACTAGAGTGCTGTTTTCAAAACTACACTTGTTAATAATCTCCACTTGTTCTTGTGTTTATGCTGTTAACACTTCTTCTCCAACATTTACCCTCCCAAACATATACAACATATTATATATAATTATATGTATATTTACATTGCATGCAATACAGATCTGCGTGTATTTTACACACACACACACACACACACACATCTATGTACACATACACTTTCTTCTTGTCTTCCTTTTTGTTAGACTAAACAAGCCACACTGTTTCAATCACTTAATTTTAAATAGTCTATTTGTCTGCATTAACCTAGCAGCCCTGCTCTACATTAACTCTAGTTGAATTAATTATTTTTGAACACCTGTGGAGGGCATCAATATCTCACTTCTTATTTGCAAAAATACTTTCCTTGATCCAGACAGAGAATTACTGACTTTTTGCACAGATGCACAGCCATGGAATTTAAAATAAGCCTGATCTTTACACTTACTTAACTGTCCAAGTCCTTCCTAGCTCATGAATCCTCTGTTTATACAAAGTATATGATGCTCTCTTATCACTCAAGTTCTCATATACATAAAATAAGTATTGTTACAGAGTTTTGTTTGGGGATAAAGTTTGTATCTAACTGGTATAATTAATGCTTAAAATAAGGAAGAGGCAGAATGTATCATGACTCATATTTCTTAAGATAATTCTCTGCTGTGTGTTTTCCAATTCTATAATCCTTACCCTTGTAGGAAATGGCAAAGAAGACAATCTGTGTTGGCTAATTAACTCAGCTGGAATCAAACTTGAAACTGTTCAGAAATCAGAAATTCACAGAGAAATAAGTAAGGTTCTCTGGACATTACATTACAGATTAATTTGGGGTTACCTAAGAATTAAATCCCCAAAGCTTGATTCAATAGGCCTATTAGGTCTTCAGTAGCCATCATTATTTTATTTCTTTGAAACACAAAACCCAGCCTATTACAGAGGATCAAAGTGTCATAGTGATACTCTACAATCACACTAGGCATAACTGGGATAGATACTATATCAGGGGAAAAGTTTCATCAAAAGAGCAAATGGAATGAAATCATGTAAGCTATTCTTCAATGCAAAGAAAAGAGAAAAAAGAAGTCTCTTTACCCACGCAAATACTTTTAGGTCATAAAACATCTATTAAATTAATGCCACAATATAAAATAAGCCCATTTCCTAGCTAACCTCAAAAATGCTATCAATAAATTGCCTCTAAGTCTGAAAATTCTGATTTATAAAATGTTTTGACAAACAAACACCTTTAAATCATACAACTTGGCCTCTGACGAGTCATGTCACTTCTTTTTCATGTCAATTCTCTGAACTGCTGCATTGCCATGATCTGCGGTGGCCACTGGAGCTCAAGTCAGACAGAACTATCAAATCAATTATAGCACCCTGCCACTGTCTTACACCGACAACAAATGATTGATAACAAAACCTGCCTACTTTCAGTTCTCATCTGACAGCAACAAAACAGTCCCTGCCTGCTTTTACTGGCATTTGTCATAAATCAATAGCAATTTCATCACTCAGAAAGGTGCTGTCAACTCTACTCAGTCCATCTGGTTTCACTTTACTGTTATAATTTTTAACACATAAACTATTCAGGAACGTTAATGCATAAAACCAGTTTTGTTTAGAATCTCCTATACATTGGCACCAGAGAAACACTCAGAAAATATAAAGCATCGATCATTTTTAAAGTTGGGAGGAGGAACCAAGAGAATCATGCTCTGTAATCTTAACAATTTATTGACACCTAATTTTGCTGGGAATTTTGTCTTTATTAGGTAATACTATCATCTGATCCAAAAAGAAATTGCTCTTTTGACCCATTATTATGGCCTTAAAGTAATTATACCTGAAAGTTGAACAGTGAATCGTTTAAATGAAACTCAGATTTTCCAAGCATGAGATGATAGATAAACTCTGTATTCTTCCTACCACGCTCAGCTAGGATGTTAATACTAAAAAAGATCTTCAATGTCCTAAAAAGATGAAAAAGAATAATTATAATATTTTAAGTTATTAGAGTATTTTAAAACATCATCAGTAGTTACAAATATAAGTTTGCTTTATATTTCAGAATCCACTGGTATACTAAGTGGCACAAAGAACTGTGTGGCAACAGAGATGCTACATATCTTAACACATGGATCTGCTTCACAGCTAAGTTTCCGAGGCTGAGCTGTAAAGAACTGAATTACTAAATTAATTGCAATCTTCCTTTGCTTAAAGCAGTTGGTGAATGGTTCAGCTCTGTGGTGTGAGTGAAGCTCTAAACCATGGTATGTATCAGGTTACAGTGTATGCTTAAGAAATAAAGGTCTATCACACTCAGTTTTCTAGCAAACCACTGTTCAGATGTTTCTGCAAGGGAATGCTGTTTTAATGGTTTATATCTGTGTTTTGGGATAAAAAACATGTTGTATTTCTACTTCAGATAATGATACTTCTATAGTGGAACTTTATAGCAGTGCTACTGTTTGAACTGGTAATACTTGCATTGACTAAAATAAATCCTTATTTAGATCATTTAGAAAATTTATTTCTGATCCATCGTATTAATATTATGTACTTAAATCACAGAAAATAGTTCCATTAGCACCTAAGTCTTACAGAACAGAACACTAAAGTATGTACTTCTCTTGGGGCGAATATTAATTGATCAACATATAATTCCATTTTTCCCTCCATAAAAAAACCTCACACTATCACAAGACATTTCCAGGAATCCCTAAGCTAAAGTGTAAAGAATTCATGAAAGAACACAAAAAAACCCTCAGACTGATTCCTGGCAATTTTTGGGACATCCAGTTCTACTAAAAAAGCAAACCAACAACACCCACACCAACCAAAGCCACACAAATCACCTGGCTGAAAGTCCCTTTCTGATGTTCCTTTGAGTGCTGTGTCACTTTTAAAAATTTGTTTTAACTGAATATCATTTGGGTTCCTCCATTTGTATTTATTGCAAGGTTATGAGATTATAACCAGTTTCCAGAGAATTTGTCTTTCTGGGTTTTCCTTCCATGGATACTTAGGGCAAATTATACTTACAAAGAGCGTTCTTGGATACTTTGTATTCAACAAGATGACCAAGCTATCAAAGAATCCGCTGGTTTTAAAGGAAGAAATGACACTCAAATCTAGAAAGCCACAGGCGAATTAAACAGAGGCTCCTTTCTTTACAGTACAGAAAGTAAAAAAATTTCACCTGCTATCAAATGAACACTTATGCCTACAATGTTATCTTACCATTGCCAACCAATTACTTCAGTCTTCAACATGCAGCAAATCCAAAAGAGTAGGAGGTTTTTGTTGTTGGGTGTTTTGTTGTTTTTTGGGGTTTTGTTTGTTTGTTTTTTTAATGTATCACCATGATAGATGTACCAAACCCTAAGAATGCATTTAGAGAAATGGGTGGGTTGTTGAGGTGATGGAAGGTGCTAACATAGCAATGTAAAACTCAAGAAAAAACAAATTCATCTTCTCATAAATTGTATAGACCAGAAAGAACATGTTCATTTGGGATGAAACCCTAACCTAAATGCTATTTTATATCCTTCTGTTAGTGTAGGAAAATATGGTAGGGACATGAAAAACATATACTGTGCTCTTCAATGCTTATCTTAGCCATAACTAATGGAAAAAAACTATGATGAAAAAAATAGAAATAGGTGAAATATCCAGGAAACGACTAGTTAGTACTTGCACACCAGACCATAATACATGTTGATGATCATTTGACAGAAAAATACAAGAGACATTTCCCTGAAAGTGTAGCAGAATTTATCTTGCTTCTGCCTAAATTGATTCATCATCCTTTTAAAACAATTTCCCCCATGAAGGCCCCCCGAAAAGGGCACTGAGGGAGATGATCTGGAAAAACATGAAGTGAAATTAGAACAGCAACTTTTTTCAGAAGTCACTGTGATAATTTTAATCCTGTGAGCCTCCAAAAGAAAAGAAAAAGTGGGAAAAAAAGCATGAAGAAATAGTATTGGTACTATGATCTCAAGAACTATGTCAAACATGGTAGCTTTTATTCCCAAGGTATTCAGGGAAGATGCCTTGGGATTCTGTCTCTCTAAAGGCAGATAAAAAATTGCCACTTATTGTGGCATGTTTTCACAGGTTATTACAAAAAGAAGGGTTGTATAAAAGATGTGAAAAGAAAGGCTTCAGGCATGTTTTCTTTTGATTCTACTAGCACATTACCCACAGAGAAAATCCTGCACCTCACACAAAAGGTGCATAGATCAATCTATATCTTCTTAGATTTTACACCCTGACCTAAGGGTTATCTAAACTGTAGTAACTGAGGCCGTAAACCTTGTAACTTCACCTAAAAAATAAGCTGATGATCCAATGCAGTGTCTGGATGTCTTGATTAACTCTGTCAAACCCATTTCTCACTGAGACTTAAATTAGCCTTAATCCACTGGGACTGTTCCACTACTAGTAGATATTCACAGCATGCAGTGATTGGGAAAGAGTAGCTAAGCTTGGTGGCTAGGTGACTTGTTCATTTCTAGAAAATTCACAAACATTCTCACACAAAGGAACAAAACTGAATCTGTGTTCTCATCTCCTGGCTAAATGATGAAGTAATCTGGGCGTTGAGCAAAGGCAGTAACATCCATCTCCTTCTTTCTGAATTGCTTTTCTTTCTTTCTCTCAGAAAAGCAAATATTTCATGCCAAATGGAAAGAAATTTCAGTTTTCAATACAATGCAGAAAAATGTACATTTGGGATAAAATTTATTTTTTTCTCTTTGTCTTAGCAACAGAAAAAAAAACCCCAAGAATAAGTATCACAGCTCTGACAGTATCTCTGTCTGAGAGACATTTCTCTCAGACAATACGTTCTCAGACTCCCCATATAACCCATTCCATTACTCCCCCCTTTTCCAAAATACATCTATTGTGTCAGAAGTGTTTCCTCATGGCAGTCAGCCTGCTGTTCAGTGACAGACACACTTATGGAAGAGTTACCACATTTATTTTCAGCCTAGGATTTCTACTAAATCTTTCTGGGTATTACATTACAACTTTAACAACAATACTCTCCCTTATTCCCCACCACACAAAAAACCCTGAAAAATTCCAACCAACCAACCAAACAGCCCTCTGCCCCTCCCAAATTCCCAAACCTAAGCTCAACAAAACCCTCATTTAACAGTCAAACATTTTCCTGGAGTTGAAGAAAATAATCAAGTGATAGGATTGGATGTTATAAATAGGTATCTGTACACAGACAGGGAAAAAAAAAGCAGAAAAACATTCTGCCTTTTAAGCTAGTTGATATGGTACAAGGATAATACAAATCTTGGTCCTCTAAAAATACTGTAACCAGTTCTAACTGTGAGCAATTTTAACCTTCCAGAAACAAACACAAATGATGTCCTTCTTTGATGAAATTTTTAAGGTTGAATGCAATTGGATATTTTAGGAATTCTTTTCTGGTATGCAAAGACACGTGCCTTAAAATCCCCATTTAGAGGTAAGTATAACTTACATTTGAAACTACAGATAATGCCCACTTGTGCAGGAAAAATGAAGCGTGCTACTACTATCAAAGTGCATTGTTATGCAATGACTTCTTGATAACAAATAAGAGGGATAATATCAGTTTTATGTTATTTTCCTGGGAGGCAATTAGAGTGCCTGTGCTATTAGTAGTCACCTGCATTACAAACAAATAAAAAAAATAATAATTGCATCATGGCAAGTTTCCCTGATATAGAAACAGTGTTTGTTTTCCATATCTACCTTCTAAGCCCTACTTCTCTTCATCAACTGCTAGAAAGAAACACCCATGACTGTAAAGTTTTGCTGAATGTGCAATAGCTTTGTAAATCCAGCAGCAACTTTGCTTGGTTCTCCCTTCAGCTTGGAACAAAGGCATTTTGCCAGAACAAGGTTTGGGGAGTCTCTAACACTCATCTGGTATCTGCAGTCCAGGGAGAGCCAGGCTGTGGGAGCTGTACTCATCCCTCGGTCGCTGCTGCCATCGCCATGGCAACCTGGGTTGCCCAGACGATGTGGCGGCAGATGCTCCCAACACAGCAGGCTTGGGCTCGTGCACCCGTTCAGCCACCCTTCACATCACCCTTCATTTTACACTTTGATTCATAGGAACCTGGTTTTCTTCATCCTTCCATTCCCCTTCCTCCCAGTCTGTGGTACATCCAGGTCAGTTTTAATAACTAGGAACAGCTGAAATACCTTTATTCGCTCCTTCCCTTAGACATAAAAATATCTGGAATACAGCCAGACAAGCAAACACAAGAAGTCAGTCCAAATATGCTAATTTTTTTCACAGGTGGCTTACATTTCTTTCACAACAACTGATGGAGAGAAGAAAAGATTTATCCCTAAATAACTGCTATAGCAATGGAGTAAAAACAGCTATAGGGGTGGGCAATAATCTGCATGGTGAGCCAAGATAAGAGGAAACAGTAATTTAATTATCCCAAAGCACACAGAGTTGTTAATTTGAGCTGAATCTGAATTAACTGAAAATACTGTACCAGAAAATAAAACATGTAAATAAAGTGTTTCAGAAGCACTCTTCAAAACTTTTATCCCAAACAAAACAGCGAACTTTTCCTGTTGGGCCACATATTTAAGTCAGGAAGCTGCTGTGAGTTGTTAAATCTTTGAAAACACCATAGACTTGCTACTTTTTTTTTTTTTTTGTTAATGCTTATGAGTTTATCAAATGCAAACTCTACCCAAAATAATGGCTATAAACAGTCCTCAGGTGACTCATGCTAACACAGCTGGGCCACTGAACTGGCTAGTAATCAAATACCCATCCCAAGAAATTAGTTTACTTCAAGACTTCAAGAATCAGTTCGACTATGACGTCAGCTATGATGTCACATTTTTGATAGCATCCTGTATGTGAGGAAAAAGTAAAAAATGTAGATACTTCACCGATTTCTTTCTGCAAAGTAAGTGCTTTATTTTCTCTCTTTTTTAACACAGAGAGAATTACTATTATCAGAGCAGGTTTTAAGAAGTGATTCAGAAGATAAAACACAATCTGATTTCTAGTACCACAGTTTGTGTGAAATAATTTATTTCCATATTTCTCTTCATATTCAAAAGTATCAAAGGAATGAGCACAAATGAAACAATTTCTAAAAATTAGCAAGAAAAACCTATAAATACTTTTTCTTTAAACTAATAGACCTGTGACCCAAGTTCTAGTTCCAATTATTTCTATTGTATTAGAAATTAAACTTTTAGGTAAACTCCGATTGTAATGAAGAAATATGAAAATTTTTATCAAAAGTGTATGTAGTGGCACTTGGGTAATTTTTATATTATCTTGTTGTTGCTTTGGATGATAGTCTTATAAACTTGCTCTAAGGATTTATTTAGTTCAACAAATAATATTGGCTAGACCGCAGTATTTCTTGTTCCCTTACACTGCTGAAAATGTAATTTGCCAACAAGGAAGAAATAAGTAATATTTATTGGAAACCTATTTTGAAAAAAATAAAGATCCCAGAAAAATCACTGCTTCTGTTTGATTGATGCACCATGATCCAGGGAGTTTCAAGGTTGACTCAATTTTGTTAATAATTAATGGGATTTTATTTACAAAAATGTAAAATGGAAAAATGAGTACAGATACTTCCCATGAATACATATTACAACAGAGCATCTCTTGTGCATTGATCAGTAATGAGTTATTATATGCACTCCAATCATAAATCCCAGTGGAAAGTTTAGCTGATAGAAGTTCTATTCTTAGGCTGACTTAATAAGCCTGGACTGATTTACTGAGTAAATTGAAAGATATTTCAGCTTTCTTGGGTGAATTTGTTCAATTCCACATATCCACTTCTATGTAAGTTTAAGAACAAAACATCAAATCCACCACTGCTCATATACTTCAAAGTTAAGTAACTCCTCAAAGACAACAGGTTAAAGTACATCTAAAGTACCTAAAAGAGAGGAAGGATTTCAATATGTACTGAAAATGGCATAAGCTCAAATCTCAGATTTAATGTCTGGGATACACCAAATATGAACATGCTATAAGACCTGGAAATACCAATTATTATACTTTCAGTATTATGCAGTGTGAAAACTACCAAGTTCTTTTTGTCCTAAAGATATGCAGCAGAACTTAATATTGCAGAGAAGCACTCTGCTTCATCAGAAGAAAACCCTTCAAGGACAATATATTTTTCTCATCAGTATACCTCATGTAATTGTACAAAGTATATCAACAGCTCCAAAATCTGAAAATCTTGTTTAGGACAGCAATACTGCATCACTATTTTCCAAATACAAAGCACCTTGAAGTAGACTTCTCCACTAGCTTGCTCACCTTATTCCAAGAAAACTAACAGATTATAAAATTTTATTGCACTCAACTTAGTTTTTGAAGGTGGGCAATTTGATGTAAAGAGAATTCTACATTAATAACTAAAAAAACTTAAGGCTGAAATCTGCAGTTGAAGCCAAGAACATAAGGCAGTGGAGTGCACTCTTTACTAGCATATGCACTGGCAGCTTAAGAAAAGCTTTCCCATTTCTCATATTTTCCTTGTTCTTCCTAACTTGTTTAGTTTAGCTTTGCAAAAGCCAGGCCCTGGTAGATTAATTTTAGTAAAACTTTATTTCCTTATCAAATAGAGTGAGTACTTTTTTAAAAAGTGTTCTTGACCAAGTAAGTTTTCTTATCACTTGCAGAAATGTATTACTGTAATTCAAACATTGAAATAACTTTCACTATGTCAATGCAGGCTAAGGGTATAAAAATTTTTAGACTAAAAATAAGAAGCAATACTCGTTTGTTTGGTGACATTTTTCAAATGGGCTAAATTAAAGCAGAGAGGTACTAAGTATAAGAAAAAATACCCTGCAACTACTCAATGCATTGGCATTGCAGAAGTACAGATGAAGAAAATCTTGTTTGACTGTATGGTGCAACCCCAGAGCTAGCAAATCTTAAAGTGCATCTTGTAGCAATACCTGAGCAAAACCAGATTCAGAGTGACACCCAGTTTTGGACGGGAAGCCTAAGTGTATGATGTCCGAATCCCATCCCACCACCTTCTCCTCAGATCTTTAAAAGGACATAAACTGTACAGCTATTTAATGCAAAAATATTTTATGACTTTTGGACAGCACATTAAGGTATTGCTGACCTGTCTCTCACTTAGCTTTAAGCAGTTTGGACATAATTTTTTTTATTTCATCTCTTTGGACTTTCAGTTACTAGAAAAATAATAAAAGTAGATTTTGCATTACTACAGCTTTCCCAGAAAACATCAGCTGGAGATCCTTTGCAGCCTTTCTGGTTGCTTAGTTCCTTCAACATGCACAATTTCACCAAAGCTTTATTACTAATGTGAGTGTAAAAGACTTCTATAATAAGTAATATTCTAAATTTTAGACCACAGTGCATTTTATAGTTTATTGGCATAGGTCAAAAATGCCCTTTTTCTTAAGCTAAATCTGCAGTTACAGACTGAAATAAGAGTAAAATGTTTTATACACTAGAGTTAAGTGGTTCTGTTGAACGTACTAATGTGCTATAGGACTGATAAATGAGTGAGGAAGATGGGTTAGAATAAGGATGCTTCAAGATGTGGTCAGGGACGAGAAAAACTATCATTAGGTATTATTCATATGGTTTCTGATGTGAATAGAAAGGAAGAAAAAAGATCCACAAAGGAAGATCAAAACCCAAACCAAGAAAATAGGATATAGCCAGCAGTATCTGCAATTAAAAAGTCATTAACAGTTTATTTTTTAACTTCTAATGTTAAAGATAACCCTTTTTTTATTTGTCAGGTATTGGAATGTGGAAAAGGAAGAAATTAATTCCACTTCAACATGCTTTGTTTTCTGTCCCATAGGAAGCAACTATTCCAAATAATATAATCCAATCTTAGACTGTAAGATCCTGTATTTTTGACCCCAGTGAAACAAATACAAGATTTTATAATAGCACATCTCACTACATAACAAGTTTTCAATAAAATGATCTCAGCGCAACTGCTGTTAGGTGGATAAACAGAGACTGGGTAAGCTCAGCGGAGAGTAATTGGCTGTGTCCTGTTTTCAGTCAGCAGCTGGCAACAGAGAAAGAACAGACTTAAAGCACTGGGGTAAGCTCGGAGACTGATTAGTCAGGAAGCTATTGCTAAAGGCAGCGAGAGTAGGAGCTATCCCAGGAGCTCTCTCACAGCAGTTTTCTCTGCCCTGTGAGACACAACTGGAAATCCCTTAATGCACTCTGCCCTTCATTTATTTTTGCTACTGGACATTTGAGAGCATTTAAGAATGTTACTTTTTTGAGTAGTTGCCTGATGATGGATCACACAGAATTAAAATGATTTTATATTTCTTAGAGAAAGGGGAAGACTACCATCTACAGTACAATTATAAAACTAGGGATTAGCTGAGAGCAAAGTACTTTTTATTCTGTGCTGAATGGCCAAAACAGAGTTTGCAGCTACTCACACATCAATTCTTATTTACTCTTTATGCTGAAATTAAGAACTCACCTTGCCTTCCAGGAAGGCTGCATAACTTAAAGCCACTCTGCTGATCTATTTACTTTTAATCCAGCTAGTTAAATAAAGCATAAGTAGATAAAGAAAAATACTATTATTGCAGTAGCAGTGTAAGACAAATTATACAAGCACACTCCATAGTAAAGGAAAAGAGACAAGTACCAAAATTTTAGAATTTGGAAGCATAACAAAGTTAGCTATCCAAATTTAATGTAAATTTTGTATGTATGCATGTAAGAGAATTAAATTTATTTCGCCCCTCAGAAGCACTTGTATCATTGCCTAGGACAGAATATGAACTTAAAGAGCAGCTATTCAAGCTATTGTTTCCTCTGCAGTACTGAGTGTGCTGTGTCCTGTTTTATTAACTTTATTATACACAGAGGCAGAGAACTAAAACATGAATAATGCTTATCAGGTCTCTCAGCCTCAAGCACTTTAAATTGGAGGCATGAACTCATTGACTATTAACAATTTATATAACTCCTGTTTAGGATTGGTATGTGCCCCTCTCTAGCCACTACGAGGAGCCTAAACACCCTAAACTGTGCATCTATTTATGAGGTATTTTATCTCTTCAAGAGACTAAATACAGAGATTAATTTTGGAGGTCAGTTAAAAATGCTTAATACCTGTTTTCCCAGAGTAATTAGCATTATAAAGCACTTCATGTGTTTAGTGTTTTGATTCTACCTTTCAGTGCAATTGTAGGTATTTGTAAAGAGAACCTGGAGATCTCAGTCTAAGAACCAAACAATGGAAATTGTGACAAATTTCACCCATCTACCAGAAGGGTGGGAAGGAGGATTCTGTAAAATACAGGCCTGGCAGCCTGACCTCAGTGCTGGGGAAGGTTATAGAACAGATTATCTTGAGTGCCATCACATGGCATGTGCAGGACAACCAGGGCATCAGGCTCAGTCAAACTGGGCTTAGGAAAGGCAAGTCCTGCTTGACTGAACTGATCTCCTTTCATTACCCTGCTGACTGATGAAAGGCTGTGGAGGTAGTCTACACAGACTCAGTAAAACCTTCCACACTGTCTCCTACACCATTCTCCCAGAGAAGCTGACAGACCATGGCTTAGAGAGGGTGCACTCTTTTCTGGGTGAAACCCTGCCTGGACAACCAGTCCAAGAGAATGGTGGAGAAAGCTACTAAACCCAGTTGGTGGCAAGTTACTAGCTGTGTTCCCCAGGGCTCAACACTGGGACCAGTCCTGTTTAACATCCTTACTGATGATCTGGATGAGGGCACCAAGTGCACCCTTAGTCAGTTTGCAGATGACACCAAGCTGGGTGGCAGTGTTTATCTGCTGGAAGTCAGGAAGTTTCTGCAGAAGGATCTGGACAGGCTGGATTAATGGACTGAGGCCAATTGTAGGAGATTAAACACGGCCAACTGATGGGTCCTGCATTGGGTAACACCAATCCCTTGCAGCACTACAGGCTGGGGACAGAGTGGCTGGAAAGCTGCCCAGTGGAAAAGGCCCTGGGGGTGCTGGTTGACAGCAACTGAACATAATCCAGTGTGTGCAGGTGGACAAGAAAGCCAATGACATCCTGGACCTGCATCAGCAGGACCAGGGCAGTGATTAACCCCCTATACTCAGCACTGGTGAGGCACTCAAGTCCTCTGTTTACGGGCTCCTCACTACAAGAAAGACATTGAGATGCTGAGCGTGTCCAGAGAAGGGAAATTGAGCTGGGGTTGTTTATCCTGGGAAAAAGAAGGCTCAGGCTAGACCTTACCACTCTCTACAACTCCTTGAAAGAAGGTTGTAGCAAGGTGGAGGTTGGTCTCTTTTCCCAGGCAATCAGCAATAGGACAAGAAGACACAGCCTCAAGCTGCACAAGGGTAGCTTCAGGCTGAACACCAGGAAGAATTTCTTCACTGAATGGGTGGCAAGGCTTTGACATGGGCTACCCAGGGAGGTGGTAGGGGCACCATACTTGGTAGTGTTCGAAAAATGACTGGATGTGGCACTCAGTGCTGTTGTTTAGTTGATATGGTGGTGTTCGATCAAAGATTGAACTTGATGGTGTTGGAGGTCTTTTTGAACCTTAATGATTCCATACAAACCCAAGCAACATAAAACCAAAGCTCTTCCCATTCACCTCTATAAAAAAGCCAATCAAACAAACAAACCACAAAACAAAAAAAAAAAAAAACAAAAAAAAAAAAAAAAAAAAAAAAGAAAAAAAAAAAAAAAAAAAAAAAAAAAAAAAAAAAAAAAAAGGAAAGAAAAAAGTTTAGGATCAGAGGAAAGGATGGGGCACTCTATTAGCTTCTAGCATTTACTTTGACATAGATGTCATTTAATGCTATCTCACTTTATAAACACTGACCAAATTGCAACAATGTCCTCCACAAGCTCCTCCCTCAGCCTAATTGACTAATTTGGCATTGTCTTCATATGAGTTAATCAGCAGATTTGGAAGCATTAGATTGTCTCAGACAGCTCTTGAGCTACTGATGACAGAGTGAAAGATCAGATACCTTAAAGTTCACTTTCTCTTGGAAAAGATGGATCAAAGGAGATATTTATATTTTAAAGCATATGAAAAAAAATATATGCAGTCTCCCTTGTTTAGTAATGGCAGCAATAAAATGCACTTACTGAAATAAGAGTCTCTCCTCAGATAAATGTTTCTGTGCTTATGCACTGAAAAGAAAGCAATTTTGGCAAGGAATTTTGAGTATTTGCAGATTAATCTGCTTTTGAAATGAAGGCAATATTAAATAAAATGACCAAATGTAATTATGACTACAGTAAAAAAACTACCAAAATCAGAAAATGCCAGCCTTCTACAAAGCTATAAAAGCAGCAGAAGCCTATATGTATGAATAGGTTTTATATTCTGATCCCTTCTCCAGAGCCTGGAGAACACAATGGGAAGATCACCACCTTTAAGACTTATTTCTCTGACTAACATGTATCTGTAGTAACTCAAACAGCTGCCTTTCAGCTAATTCTGTCAGGAATTTCTTCTGTTGTTAAAAAAATCAGTTATCAAGCAAAAAGATCAGGAAAACTTAGTTGCCAAAGTTAAGCTGGGTAATGAAAGCTCTCAGCTGTGTTTAACCCTGGTTCATCAAGATTTATTGTTCCATCAAGGAGAGGATTTAAACCATGCTTTCTGTATCCCTGGAAAGTTCCCTTCTGTTCATTACTCCCTCTGCTCACAGAGTGTGACTATAAATAACAAATGTTAGTGAGTCTACTGATTCAAATACTCATAATGGATGGGGACGGATGGTAATGATTCCTGCCACATTCTTGGACGTTTCTGGAATTGCATAGCTCAATTAGGTGTAGTACACATATGCCCAAATATTGTCTGAAACCCCCAGACTGGGCTGTGATATCAAATTTGTTCCTGACCTAAAAGCTATCCTGCCTCAAGTACACAAAGTAGACTGTCTAGAGCTAATTCAAATACTTTTATGTGCACAGTATTATAATGCACCATGTACACTCATACCTTTTCAAATACAAGGAAACAGGCTTAAAGCCTAAGAAAACAGATAAAAAGAAAAACCTCTGGAATAATTATTTGCCTGTGCTGAAAATCTGCTGAGATTTCATTCCATTTCCCTGTTTATGACACTAAGTACTCCCGATGTTATCTTTTCAATTTCTTATTTTATCATTTTGCAATGCTACAAGGAGGAAGAAAATCAAAAAACTGCAAGTTTGGATAGTGTAGAATAAATTCACTCTTAGTTTTCCAAATCCCAGTCTTTAGATTTTTTTAAACCTATGGCAAATATGGTCAAGCTTATAGGGTTGGGTAACAGTTTTTCTTTTATTTCTCTGGTATATGGAGTTAAATAATATCGGGAGACAAAAACAAGCATGATATAAACTCTTTTCCCTGTGGAAATAAAAAACTTCACCATTACAAACTAAGTCTTCTTTTGAAAACATCATGACAAACTATTGTAACAGAAAGACTATGCTACAAACCACACAGTTATAGTCTCTCAAAGAAAGAAGTATATACTAGTTATCCTCCAGGAAGTAAAATCATCTAGGAAATTGCACAGACTACACATAGTTTTTCCATTTGGTTAAAATAATTTTGCTTGAAAAAGTTGTTGGCTTTTTTTTTAAAGCAAAAGATTAACATGCCAAGGATAAGAGCCAAACTACTTCACAGTGTATGCTGAAAAGGAATAAATTGATTAGCCCGCCCAGTATCTTCCAAAATCCAAATATTCTTTCCTGAAATTACTTAAACTGCAGCTTCCCATCTTGGATTTGTAACCTACCTCAACATAAGAAAAGAGGATTTGCAGACCAACCTGCTCACACTTTTCCAGATTATTCAGTGGAAGCCTGGCTATCACCTTTCCTCCCTGCCATTCAGGCAAGAGATGCATTTGACCCCTACATTTCCTTCCTTTATCACTCACATGATCTCTAGATTTGAGCCACCAAAATGCCTTCTGAGGCTTCAGATTATTTTGCTGGATGGTTGATGCAGATATTGCCTTAGGCATGTATGGTGGAAATACACAAGACTCATCTATTTTTTGAAAGAAACAAAGAAGATACTGGATTTATCAAGCAACTTACAGGCACAAGCACTAATTCTGATACAACTGAACTGCCAATTTCCCTTTAGAGTGTTCAAAAACTTAAAAGTAAATCTTCCAAATGTTCCCACCCCAACAAAAGGAAGAAGTTGAAGATAACCCTTGTTTTCTCTGCATGTTTGCACATTTTCAAAGGATTTGCTATAATGAAAAAAGTCAGGCAGAAACATAACTCCAGTATTTCTTCTAGACAACATTTTTGTTCTGTTACAGCAACCACTTAGGAAAAAAAATGAAACTAAATTTTCCCAAAGGGGGAAAAAACCCCACAACATTAATGGAACATATTCACTTACATGGCAAAAAAAGATGACTTAAGAAAAGTGCTTGAAAAATTTAATGGATAATGTTTTGTGGTTTCTCCAAATCTTTTGAATTCCTACTGATTAAACAATGTTACATTAACCAGACTTCACTAGAGTCACAGAACAGACCCAGGTCAGGAATCATATTCTGTTAGTATTTCAGATTTTGTCCCCAGTGAAGTCTTTAACCAGAGAAAATACATTTTTAATGTCATTCTGATGAAAATTTCCTACCTAATATTTCACTTGTGGTTTATTTGTGGTTTCTTTATGAAAGATAACCTCTTTAAGAAATATATATGCATGTAAATCTATCTAGCTACTTTAAAAACCCCACAATATAAAGAGCTTTATGGCTGTTGTTCAGTAAATCTGTTATTCAGATCAAATTTCTAAAAGCCTCTGAAGAATGAGGTAGGAGTTTAGATACTACTTGTTCTTAACATTCAGAAAACAGAAGTGAAACAGACTGGTAAATTTATACCTAAAATCTTGTTTAACAAATATGGAAGAGACTTGAAAAGTGCTCTGAGAAGTGACAGAATCTCTTTGCTATGCATATAAACTTGGTAATTGTCTTAGAATGGAAAGTTCTGTTTTACTATAAAATGAAAATACAAATATGGGTAAATTTCTGGTAATTTACAGCTCCCTTTGCAGATTTAAGTGTTTCCACTGATAAATTTTCAGCCGATTGCTTTGAATATATAACTTGCCCAGTGTAGCTTTTGGAAATCTGGTTACCTACCTAGGCAATTATGAGGCTGACATTTACTGTATGTGCAATTATGGAATATACAGTGTCACTGTTTTCAAATGTCACCTCTTTGCTACTGTTCTTATCTTGCAGAACGTGTCCTTGCCTCCCTTGAGAGCCATGATCTTATTCAACTAATACCAATGAACACTGGCAAAATATTTACAAAAGCAATTAGCTCTTCTGAGTGTCTAATCTGACATCTTCAAAGGGTTGCATTTTAGGAATGAAGTCGTCAAACCTCTGGAGAAAAAAACCCTATTTTAAGGTCCACCTTGTCTCAGGGTAGTACTTAAAATTTTTACTCTGAAAAAGCTTGGGTTTTCTTTTTTTGTCTACATTATGTTCAGATATAATGCTATATGATAAGACACAGGGTGAAGGATATATGTGCAACCTCACTTATGAGAGTTGATAAGAGAAATCTCACAGGACTTGAAATTAAATAGGGACATTTTTTGTAAGATTACAATTCCTCCTCACCTTTCTAAATACTAGTTTCTAGTGTGTGTTTAGCTTATACTAAGGGCAAGATTGCATTTTTTTCTGTCTAGATCAGTATTTTCACAGTAATATGCAATTACTACTAATTTTAAGTACCCTTTTCCACTCTTGACAGAGTCTTCAATAATTTTGCAGCATTTGGCATTTTTAAATAAATAAATGATTAAAAAAATGAGTGGTTTTTATCTCTCTATATCAGTCTATTTTAAAGAACATGTTGTTAGAAAAGGCCCCAAAAAATTTTTCTCATTTTTCATTCTAAACTCTTCTTGCCGGCTGCCATCCCTTCTGAGTTGGAAACTTTCTTCATTCTAACATTAATTTAGGAGCATGAGAGACTGCTAAAACTCTGCATCAAAATTATTCTCTTTGCTAGATATTTTGGAATGAAAATTCATCAGGGATATTTTTGTGATGGTACGTGTTTGCAACTGTGGCAATGCAGAAACAGTTCTAAAGAAAGAAATAAAAATGTGTAAATTCACTCTCCTTGTCTGGGTATTATTTTTTCTTTCTATACCTACAAAATTGACTTTTATGGTCAGTTGCTTTGAATTCTGTTGTATTGTCTAGGAAAAAAACTATTATAAGCTACTATAAAAAAGTGTAGATGGTTCCAGGGGAATTATTTCTGTTAGAATAAGCAGCAATTTTACTTGACCTATGAAGTCAATATTGAAGAGAAGGTTTGGTCTTAAAATGGCAACATCTGAGAACCATTTTTAATAGAAATCCTATGAAATGTTTTCCTTTCATAACAGTGCCTACAGTTATTCCATGTCTTCTACTGAGAAAACTTGTCTCTTGAGTAAAACTTCACAAAGCTTAACAAAAATTTTCTCCACCAGAGGTATTGATGTTTTGAGATCACACAGGTAAACACGCACAGTGCCTTGAAAGCAGTATCTGCTATGAAGGACTGCTAATGTTCAAGGGGTTGCCTTTACTGCTAACATGTTCTGGGGAAAAAGTTATCTTCATGGGTAGCTTCTTCACTGTTAGGTACTTCCTAATGTTCACTACATACAGTTGAGGAAAAGACAACATCATACACAGACTTAAGGCAAAATTAGGCTGAAATGCCAATCATAGTTTGCTGTCACATACAATGGAGAAATAAAAATGACCTCTACGTGGTCACACTTTCAAGAGCTAAGATGAGCTTGAGCTCACTGTCAGCTTCACTTGTCAAAAATAAGGTAGCAGAGACATTAATATGAGTATCAGATGACAGTTCTATTACATGGAAAGAACCCAACAAATATGAAAAAAAGGTTTTCTTATGCTTAATTGGGACAGAATGGCATTACTACATAAGGGTTTTATTTAACAGAAGTCTTTAAAATGCTTCAGACTACATGTGACATGAAAATTATTCTACTGTGTATAGAGTGCTGAACAAACAGCTATAACAATTACAACCATCTCTTACCATGAAAGTTTGATCTCAATACAGAAACAAGACCTTTTTGTCACCTTTAGAAATGCTGTCCACAATGCAATTATTGACTGTGACAGAAAGATTTCTTTCAACCTCTGCAGTCTCAAAAAGCAATCTGTATTTTTTTGCTTGCATTTTATTATAGCTTTTCTTTACTCACAGCATTTTATAATATGATCTGCTTAAGATCATATAAAAGATAAATTCTTTCTGATGCATTTGAGGTATGTGTTTATATGCAATCAAAGCTGCATCTCAAATTTGTATTCATGCAATTCAGGTAGTATTAGCTTGGCTAATGCTACTGCAAATAAATGCGTAGCCATAGCAGCAGAGAACTTGATGCAGGCTGCAAAACCTGACCAAAAACTTAGTGAATAATGCAGCCTTCTGTGCTGCAGTGGGCTCTGCCCTGCCTTGGATATGCTGCTCCATGTATCTGGACTTCAGTAGCTTGAAATAAACATACAAGCTGCAAATATGCCTTGAACTCTTGTAAATAATTGATAAACTCAGACCAGCCATAGCTATTAGCTGCTTGAAATGATCTTCTAAAGCGCAAAATCCTGATCACTGAAAATTAAGTGCTTTCTTCTGCTTCCTAAATAAAATAAAAGAGCTCCTCTGTTAGATGCTATTGAATCCTAAGCACACCACTAAAACTATACCAAAATTTTGCTTGTGTCAAACAATGCTCTGAATTGGAATTGCAGCAAAAGCATATGCCACAATATTTACTGCAGTCTATGGTCCTTTACAGTTAAAGCAAACCATAACATTAACAGGTAGTTTTGCACATAGGTATAATTCAGTAGGTAATTTTAAAATAAAAAAATACTATGGATGGGAACAAAATATAGCAATTGTATCTATATCCACGAAAATCTAGTATATGTTACTTGCGTTCTTAAGGCATTAAAACACTTCCAAGATTTAGCAATTCTAAATGTATATTATTTCTGTTAGTTATGCAGCAGGAATTTTTCTACACAATAAATATTATAACTGGATGGGCCTTGCCACAAGCATTAAAAATAGAGCTGGTAATTCTGATCACAAAAACAGAGCAGATTTAAACTTGAAAAAACCTACATATCATAGAATCACTAGGTTGGAAGAGACATTCAAGATCATCAAGTCCAACCCATCCCCCAACATCCCGACTAAACTGTGGCACCGACTGCCACATCCAATCTTTTTTTAAACACGTATCATGTAGAAAGAGGCAAACTGTTCAATAACAGAAGAATGCAGTAGGATTGAAAATAAAATAACCCACATTCAGCTACTGTGGAATGTGGCATGAGAATGAGTACTTCTTTTTAATTAGAAGTATCAGTTGAACACTGAAAGAGCTTTCAGCAGAGCTCAACAGATCAACAAGAGAAAAATGGCTCACACAATAGCTACCATTTCACTAAATTTATTGTTGCTCTTTTTTTTTCCCTTAAGCAGTCTATTCAGGTAAAGAAAACAATTTCAGTTCTCAGTTCTAGACCAGAGCAGCATTGGCTTGCTCCTCTGTATTGCTTTGTTTTACAGAATTTGGCTGAGCCTGAAAAGCAAATGCTAGTTTGATACCTTGTGGAGCATTGTACTGAGGGTGACATAGGGAATGGTTAGAAAAATTTCCTTCCTGCTTTCATTTATATGACAGCTATGGAGAAAGCGTGCATTCAAGCTGTATTTCTCTCCCTTGTCATAACCTGTGAGACATAGAACCAGTGTTTGTCCTGTGTTTGCGTGAGATAATTTCCTTCCTAGTAGCTTGTACAGTGCCCTGTTTTGAATTGAGTCCATGAAGGATGTTGATAACACACCGATGTTCTAGTTGTTGCTCAACAGTGTTCACCCTAAGTCAAGGAATTTTCAGGTTCCCGAGCTCTGGAATGCTCACATGCTCTGCATGTGCCCTGCTCAGTGGGCAGGGGCACAATAAACTTTGCTGGAGCATAGCTATAGCTCGGACAGCTGACCCAAACTGGCCATAGGGATGCTCCATACCACGTGCCATCAGGCTCAGCAGGCAAACTGAGGAAGCTGGTCAGGAGATGTTGATTGGTAGGAAGAGACTGGCTCAGCATTGGCCCAAAGGGGTGAGTAATTGTACTGTGTATCACTTGATTCTCTTGTGTTTCATTCCTCTCCCTCCCTCTACTTTTTACTCCTCCTCCTCATCCCTATTATTATCATTATTATTATTATTATCATAATTATTATTAACCTATTTTAATTGTTACACTGTTCTTTTCTCAACCCATGAGTTTTACCTTTTTCCATCCCAACAGACAGAGTGTGTGGCTGCGAGGTACTTAATTGCCAGATTAGAGTTATAACACTATTTATGCTTGGATCTGATTTGGTTTCCACTTTTTAAAGAAAAATATCTTTAATCATAAAGACTAAACTAGATTTTATTAATTTGGTTGGTTGTGTTTTGAAACAGAAGAGATTAGCTAGAACTTGATGGCACATGCACAACACAGATTACTACACTCTAAAGGATTCAGGACAGACATTTCAAGTCATTGCTTGTAATTCTTTTTGACTGTATGATGAATTCTACGTATTAATCTGCAGTGTGCATTAATAAAATATATCTACAATAAGTGAATCTGTCAGTCTCAGCAGGATAAACAGTAACCAAACCAGTTACCAGTTAACCCAAACAGCCAAACCAGTCCAGAAGCAAACATGACAAGTGCTTGAATTGCTACTGAAGAAATCTCCACATATTTAAGCCTTACAGTAAGACAGCAGATTTTTTCCCATTATAAAAAATTTGGCATCCTTTTGAACATTTAGGTTGGGGGAAAAAAAATAGCAAATTAGGAACGACCAAGCCAATGTTTCTGTCTAATAAAAGTTTTTCAGTTTTTCTGAAGTGGGCTGAAGTCACAGACTTCTTTCTTGTATGGTGTATATGTAATAGACCATTATATACAGCATTCATCACTTATTATACACATATAGATAAAAAGAACAGGCTATTGAACATATATCTATATATCAGATATAAAGTGCAAGAAAAAATTATACAGAGAACAATACTGACATTATACATTGTTGAAATCAGAAACAGAAAATTAAAGAAACTTTATCATTATAATTCCTATCTTGACTGACCACATTAACTTCATTAAGGTTGTTATTATTATTCAAAATTGACTTTGACACTCAGGGTCTAGAATTCATTCTAGACAGTATGTAACCTAAATGACCATATCCTTCCACTAAAAAGGAAAGAAAGGCTTTGAACTCACCATAATCTACATCAGGTTTAGTGCTTTATTTGGCTCGAGATAGGAGTTATGTAACACATAGACATTGTGACAAGTGTCAAGAAATCAAAAACATGCTAATGAATTCCTTAAAAGCAAGCTCAGATCTGTACTAGCCTGTTTGTGAGCTAACAAGACAATTGAAAGAAACACTGAATTCATTTTAAAATGTGTTAGAATTAGACTGTCTCAAAATGCTCTATGGAAAAACTCACTTTGGTAAAAACAACAAAAATTCCAAAAGTTAACTTTTACTTTTCTCTCCAAATCAGACTTCTGAACTTCAAACTTTAGCACCAAATTATATCCATCTGATGTACAAATCTTTTCATAGCTTAGACTAAGATTTTTCAGCATTAAAATGTTGGTGAGTGTGGTGGTTTTGTTGTGTTTTTTAGTCTGAAACATGGCCATGATGTGTGACCAAAGGCAGTTAAGTTTGAAAACTGGAAGCTACAGTCTGTCCACAAACACCTACTTAGATGTGCTGATAAGATGCAGTATTCAATATGACTGCTCTTACAAGAAGCAACACTTACAGGATAAATTCAGATGTGCTCTATAGTCATTACTCAAATATCAATACGTTATGTGGTAGACAAGTACCTGTCAAATATACTTGATTTCTCTTTGATCCAATTTCTGTAATTATCTACAAACTATCCTTTCAGCTCTATTTTCTTCAATTTTGTGTATATATGCCAAATTCAACAGGTCTGGGGGGTTTTTTTCCTACACTCAGGGAAATAAATGCTTAAACATGAGGTATAATTAATAGAATCAATTTTATGACATCTGCTTTATAAAACCTGAAGTGTATTTAAATACCAAAAAATAGTGCAATCTGGTTTAAAAACTTAGAAGATTTCCCCCCCCCCCCCCCCCATTATTAAAATTTCTCTTTAACAGAAGGACTATAGATATAAACTTTTTCCTTGGATTACTAGTCATGAGCACTCTGGACTCCTCAAGCTTAATCAAAACACAGCCAATAAGGTAACATTCTGTAGACTGACTATCTAACAAAGCTAACAGGCATCCACACCTGCACTGCAACTTTTCTTGCAAGAACAGTTGTACTGATTACAGTAAGATAGTTCAGCAGTTTATGAATAAACATTTACTGTAACTTTGTTGAGACAACACTCCTTTTGAATTATACTGATAAACAACAGCTTAAACAATTCCAGCTATAGCACCAAGAAAACCAAGACAAAGAAACACAAAATAAATGTCAGAAGTTCTCAGATTTGGTATAATAGGCACTTAGTAACACTTAAAACATTACACAATCTCTGCTTTCTGTTACAGTTCCATAAACCCTAAAAAACTTGCATAATGATTTTTAAGGATTATAAAAGTACTACAATTTAAAAACATAATCAAAATTTAAATAAATAAAAATCCCACAAAACATACAAGGGCTTTGCAGAGTTAGTGTAGTTTCAGGATATACTATTCAGATGATTCTTAAAAAGCAAGTTCCAATATGGTCTAGTACTCCACTAAGGTACAATACCAAATAATCAAAGCAGTCTTGAAAGCACAGATCAACTACATAAGCTAAGCTAAGAAGTGCATGCAATTCATGAATATCTTTCATTACCATGGTTACAAGCTTTCAGCACGGGCCGCTGTGTGGTTGGACTGAGATTTTGTGGTATGTCTGCAAAAGCAAAGAAACAATGGAAATAAAACACCTGTTTGAAAGCTACCAGAGTATTACAACATTACAAAACAGAAGTTTAGGAATTTAGGAATTAGAAGTTAGATACTTCTTGGAATAAATGACAGTTATATACCAGAGAAATAATTTAACTCAGCCTCACTTATGGAGCAAAATAACTTTCACTACCCCCATACAACTATGAACCCTAAAACTTTAAAGTACATTTGGCTGTATTGAGAAGTCTTGTCATAATGATCTGACTGTAATAAATGCATTAATTTCCAGTCTTACTGACATAAGCAACAGTCTGAACATCCCTGAAAACTATCATTGCACAAAAGAATTAAACCTGACAGTACCTAAATTCTAGAACACTGGGCCCATAATGCTTTTAACTTTCTCTGGAAAATAAGATCTAAAATAGAATATTCACCTTTGGACCTTGGTGTCCTTTTCCTTCGGTCTCGAAAAGCTGCTCCTGACTGCAAGGCCTCCAGCAGGCTATCCATCACTCCAGTCTCCTCACCTTCTGTAAAGGAAAAAGAAGGAACCCTCTTGGTTACCATAGCAATATCAAAGCATAAAGAATAACACCAACAAAAACCAATAAAAATGGATACCTATAGTATTATTAAAACTATTAATTTCAAACTTTGACCAGTGCTTTAATATTTATAAATTGCAATTAACCACAACAGATTTGGTCTTCTAGAGACTGAACTAGACCAAATTCTATTCCACTCATTTCACATTTCTCTTTCTCTATATGGAGAGTCAAGCATAGTTTTAAGTGAAATGTCATTTCACTCATATTTTCATTTCAGTACCCGTCTACAACTGCAAATAATCACTCTCATGTCAGCTTTCAAGAGCTGTCCCTTATATGATTTGTTACATTTGACAAAAGTTCATTCAGTTATTGTGATAAAAAGTTGAAATTGTTTCCCAGTGGGGAGCAGAGTGAACAGTATTGGACTAGATAGGATACAGTGATATCCTTAAGTAGCTTAAATCGAAAGCCATTTTCCATTCACAGTTAATAACCTCTAGTCAATATTAAATAATTTATGTAGTTCAGGAAAATTCTACTTGTCGAATTACATGCTTATAATGCCTAATAATAGACACAGGTGCATAATAACCCTCAAAAGAACTATGAATGTTACTCTGAAATGGTAACCAAATGCAAGTATTAAACACTCTCCTTTTACTTCTTAAATAAACACATCAGAATGTTATATTTTTGAACCTTGTTACCCCATTGTATGTATGCATGGGAGGACACTGAACAGAACTCGAGGGATTAACTATGCAACAAAAAATCTCATTATACCCCACTGGCAAAACTCCCTAGGTCAACACACATCTTGGATAGAGTCAGCATAACAGTGAATATGTAAATCAGGATCTAAACTACCTGGTGCATGTAACATGATGCCATTTACAGGGAGACAATCACTGCCCCAGTCCTGCTGGCCATACTATTGCTGATACAAACCAGGATGCCAGTGGCCTTCTTGGCCACCTGAACACACACTGGCTCACTTTCAGCTGCTGTCAATCAACACCCCCAGGGCCTTTTCCACCGGCCTTATTGAATCTCATATAACTGGCCTCAGCCCACTGATCCAGATTGTTCAGATCCCTCTGCAGAGCCTTTCTGTTCTCCAGCAATTCAACACTTGTCACCCAGCTTGGTGTCATCTGCAAACTGACGGAGGGGGCACTCAATTCCCTCATCCAGATCATTGACAAAGATACCAAACAGACAGGGCCCAACACAGAGCCCTGTGGAGGGTTCCTCATGGCCAGCCATCAGCTGGATGTAACTACTCATCACCACTCTTTGGGCTCAGCCATCCAGCCAGTTTTTTATCCAGGAAACAGTAACGCTTAGATCTTCTCTATTCTCTCTACTCTGTACTACCAGACTAGTTTTCAACCTTAGACAAACTGCTATACACAAAACCAAATAAGTGAAAATTAGCAAAAAAATCATAATTTTGCCTAACATTTATATTTATAGCAGGTATAGAATAAACATGAAGACTAAATCACAGAATGTTCTTTCATTTTGCTTTGTGTTTGCTATAACATGCTTTTATTACACTGAAGTTTGCTCTGTTACAACTAATGGACTATCACACCTATTAGTATGACTTGGAATATACCTTATAAAAATATCACTCAGACTATGTCTTTGGCTTCCTATTTGTTTGTTCAGGTTTGATTTTTGTTTTGCTTTTTTTTTGACCTTGGTTTGGATTTTGTTTGCTTGTTTGCTTTTTATGGGTTTTTTTTGGTTTTTGTTTTGTTTTGTTTTTTGTAGGGGGTTTTTGTTAGTTGTTTAACTTTCTCCATCTGATGTCATGCAATTATCTAAAATACTAATGTCTGGAGTTAATACAGTCAGTGAATAGTTTCAAACCAATATGATGCCTGAAAAAATTTTGAGCCAAGCCATTAGTTACGATAACTGACATGAATACTAGAGGAAAGCTTGCAAGCATTTTGGGTAGTAGTAATTAAAAAAAAAATTAATAGTATCACAGTTGCCAAAATGATACCATTAATGTCTATGGAAAAGAGTTCATAAGTTTTATTTTAGGAAACAAGAATAACAAAAGGAAAATTTCAGTGCTATTTCACCATGTCATCTGTTTCCTCTTAAGCCTGTCCAGACTACGACAGATTTCATAGTAAGTTCAAAAATTAACAATTTTCAATATAAAAACCCTGGTTACTATAAAAAGGTTCATCAAATAAATAAAAAAATTAAAATTATGTAACAGAAATATTGCAAACCCACAACTTTTTGTAGTAAAGCTGTAACATTTACGTGCACTGTTTTTCACATTTATCTGAAATATTCTGGTAGTCACAAAGTGGATTATAGATTAGTGCTTCCACTGACATGCAAAACAGTATTAGAAGAATAAACTGTAGTAGATTGAAACTTGAATTAAAAATCTTCTCTAATAATTGTCCTGTATACATGGATGTATTGAAACAAGCTAACCACTGCAAATAAAAGCATTCATATTCAACAATCTTTGTACCAAAACATGTAGAAAGCCTGGTTTTCAAACTCGTACAACTCCAGCAAGCTCCAAATTCTACTTTCTGATACCTACATCAGTTGACCATGACAACTTCTATAAAGTTATGCAGGTAACTTAAGTTATGCAGTTATCAGTACCCACATTATTAATAACGTTGTCCAAGTGTCTATGATGAGAAGATTAAGAAATGAGAGTCCGCCATGCAGTATTTGAGAAATCTTTTAAATTACCTTGTGAGAGCTGTATACAACATTGCTACCGTGACAGTACAAGAGTCACAAATATTGCTCAATATTAATGCTTCCTAAGGGACCTTTAAATTTGCTTTCACAAGCTGCTGCAGATGATTGGTACAAGTCCCAACTGACTTCCTAATTAGTCAAGTGCATCAATTTTTTGACAATATAGAACTAGGAATTCTACTTGGCTTGCAGATAACTGCATAGCCACAGTAATTCCTTTGAGAAAGATACCTTTTATGATTTAAATGATCTCTTTTCTTTTCAATTGCAGAGTAGAAGATTTAAACACTTTTTAATATCATACGTAATTAAAACTCATACAACTGTCTTTTAAATACCATCTAAAGGAGAAGTTAACTTCACAAAGTAGCCAGTGAGTCTTGCCCTTGACATTTCAGTGCCAAGTCAGATATAAACAACCTAATTTCATAATTACACCTTTAAAAATGTTAAGAATATTAAAGGCCCTTCTCTTCTAGTGCACTGAGTATCATTAGCTTTACATGTACACCTGTAACGTCTTATAATGATAGCAACAGATACTGCAGTTAGTAGTGACACCTGCATTTCACGTACTTATAAAGAACAAATTATATATACCATAATTCCAGGAGCAGTAGTCCATTGACATGATAGAATCACAAACACCATTAGCAATGTGGTTTTATAAAAAGTGTTGTAAAAGATTATTTTGGATGAAAAATGTTTTATTTTTGCAGTTCCCCTGAACCTGTCCAATATAAAATAAACCACAGAACACCAGGATGCAAAAGTTCTCTTTACCAGGAGAAAACATAATAATATGCCTGTTTCCTTTTTCACAGAATCAAATTTTTATTCAGCTACTTTTCTCACAAAATACTAAGAAATTTAAGAAAAGCAAACCAGGGATTCTTTAGCATGGTTTCTGCTGATGTTGCTTACTCAATCTGCACACTTAAGAGATTTAGCTACAGGAATTTTGACTATCATCCTCCACCACTTTTATTTATGGCATTGCAACTACATGCAGCTTTTTGTTATATTGTACATAATGAAAAGCTAAATACTAAGTTTCATGTGAAAGTAAAACCACATGATTTGGACGAATACATACATTAAAAAGAGACCTTAGATTCCATAGCTGTTACAGAAGGAAAAGGGTGCAAAATCTCCAGGGCTATTCCTGAAGTTATCTGGATAGCCGAGTTTAATTATCTTTGTTTCATCTTTGATGTAACTCCATGGCAGCACTCAAGCCTTTATATAATTTAACAACAAACTTGGAGTGCTGAAGCTATCAGATTTGTTTTCTTCAATTTAAGAATTAAGTCCTCTCAATTCAGCAAGTACCAAAATTGATACTTTTTTACTCTTGTTTGCTAGAATACAGACTGCTTTTTTTTTCTTCCTCTTCAGCTCAGGACATATTTAAAGTTAGATATTTTGTGCCCAGTTTTTGACTGACTAAAATGTAAGACCTTCACATCCTTTTCCCAGGTTTAGCTCCATCATGTCCTGTGCATTTACATAGAAACATTTCAGAGGCAAATGATTACCAGGCTTGGGACAGTGGCAGCTGAGACGTTTCCAGACTATTTGCACAAGGAAGGAAAAAAGAAAGTTACATCTTTTAACTTTATTAACGTTGTACTTTTACTTTAAAGACATTATGAAAAGTCCTTTATATTTGTTTGTATAAGGACTGATTTTGATTAGTGCAGGCTACAAAGCACTGCTCAGCTGACTAAAGGCCTCCATCTGAGTAAAATTTGAAGTAACGTTCTCTGACCAAACTCACAAGAGGAAAGCTTTAGCCACACGTAGTTTTGAATGACTTCGGCTCCAGGAAGCAGAACAGCAGATCACAGAGAGGAAGATAATTTAAGTCATCAGTGCAGCAGTGAGCTCCGATGTTTTGGATATAGGTTCCATCTTTTCATTCTCAGAGTGTAAGGCAGCCAGATTCTGTGCATTATTCACAGTGCTGAAGTGAACAATTTTTTGACCTTTCAGACATAGATATGACCTGGGCAGAAGACTTTCTGAAGGCTTTTAAATTGTAAACATAAAAATATAAAACAATTTTAATCTTTCAATGTAACATGGTTTAGCAATGACTACCTAAACTCTGAGTCTTCATTCCAATGAAATTCAGGTACAATTTTACAAAGAAATCGTGAGTGGATGTTAAGAGCAACTTTGTCCTGGAAATTCACAGAATATATAGATTGCAACTTGAACTTGTTCTAAGGGTTTGAACTTTTTCTGGTAAAAGCCATAGCAGCAACTAGATAATCTTCATTGACAGGTGAGTTAAGGAATACATGACTATCAGTCTGACTTTCAATAACAGTGCACAAACTAGAGCTATGACCCAGAACACAGGGATTCCTTTGATACTGATAAAATTTTGGAAGAAACTTCTTAGAATAAGTATGAAAAAGAAAATTTCCAGTGTACAGTTATAAGCAGAAATGGCTGGCAGTTGTGCATTAGATGGACTTGCTGAAACGACAGCTCTGTTTAGATTTAGAAGTATTAAATTCAACTTCAGAAAAATATCACTATTTCCAGTGACTTCACGCAAAAGATACATAACAGCCCTTCCAAAAGTAAAACACATGCAAATACCTCATGTTTCAAATCAACACTCTAGTCTAGTACCAGAAGATTTACATTTCTTACTTATCCCAACACAAAGTAGAAAGCCATTGATAGTGCTTCAGAGCCCTTGGCAAGTATAGTCTAAAAAGATATGATTTCTCCTAATGAGTGATTTGCCTATTCCATAAATCCAGCGGATAAGAGTAGGTTTCATGCCATCTTGTTTGCTCTTGATAAATTGGTCCATTGTTGAGCTATCCTAGAATGCTTCTATGGTTTAGAAACAGATACATTTTAACTCTAAGCATATGAACAAAGGGCCCCAAGCTCCAGAAAGCTTAAAACAAGTTAAATTCAAAATAATCTCTACCCTTCATGAACTCTGAAAGACAGCTGTCTCTTTCAAATCAGCTATTGAAATTAAGGTTGGTACCTACACAAATTTAAGATAGCTCATATGGCAAAACCAAAAGAGAAGCTATGGTAAGAGGTGGTTCTTTACCACAGAGATACAAAAATGCTTCAGTGGTATAAGGTACCAATTCCTGCATCTTAGCCGGATCACAATTTCCCATTTAAGTAATAGGACTGAGAGTGAAATAATCTTGAAATTTTAAATAAAAATGTTAATAAAACATTTCTGATGTTCATTCTGAGTCTGTAAGTTCCTTCTTTCTATGACAACAGAAAAAAAAGCCACTGTAAACTGACACAGAGTTTTCCATAGAGGTTATTCAGTTTTATTTATATTGGTGCAAGATCCAGTAGAATGACTGTTAGAGCAAATGTTTCTGAGAGACATCCAAGTAAACTGGACTTATAAAAGAATGAACAGAACACCAAGCCTTTGAAGTTGTGTACCCTAGGACTTGATACAAGGGATAGTATTTATTATATCTTCCTTTATGACCTGAATAATGGAATAGAGAGCACTCTGATCAAGTTTGCACATACTGCAAAATTCAAAGTAATGGCTGAGCCGTTCAGATGAACCTTGAGAAGTTGGGGAAATTGGCATATATGCATCCTAATGAAATCCAACAAAAGACCTGTATGTGATGAGATGAAACCTCATCCAGGAGTACAGGTGGGAGGCTAACTTAAAAAAAAAAAAAGAAAAAAAAGGCAAGTTTAAAAAAAATATTCTGGTGGACATCATATTGATCATGAGTCAGTATTGTGGCACTGTGGCAAAGATGACCAAAGAAAAGCATTGCCAGCAGGTCACAAGAGGGCATCCTTCTCCTCTTCTCAGCACTGGTGAGACACATCTGCAGTGCTGAGTCCAGCTCTGGTACCCCTGTACAAGGGAGACACAAACATATCCAAGCAAGCAAAGCCAAGGGCCACAAAGATGCTAAAGGGATTAGAGCATTTCTCATGTAAGAACACACTGAGAGAGCTAGGACAGTTAAGCTGGAAAGGAGAAGGCTCAAGGGGATCTTATCAATATATATAAACACCTGTGGGGAACTGTCTGGGGTGTAAAGGTGACTGTGCCAGACTCATCTTAGTGATGCCCAGGGAGGACAGTAGGCAATAAGGACAAATTGATTAGAAAGAGGTTACCTTCTCACTAAGTCCACTGAATTTTGCATACACACCTACTCTCTCACCAACTCAACAATACAGGATATTCTAGTAATGCATTTTATATTGCATTACCTGATACTTGACTACTGACTTTTTAAAAGTCAGTTAAAAGACTCAATCTTTTTATCAGCCTTTTCATATCCACTTGGAATGCTCTGGGAAAAAAAGCCTGCTAAATTGAGAACAATGTTAACTTTCTTTTAATTTTATTTAACCACTTATAACTAAAACAGATCAGCCTTATGCACTCAGATTATCTAAGGCTATGATTTGAAAGGACAGCTAATAACAAGAACTAGTGATTACATATGAAGAAGTCAGTCAACATGTTTTATTATTAAGGAGTTTCCCATTTTCTTTACACATCACAACTCCAATGACACTGAAAAGAATACAACCAATCTGCTTTTCAGACTAGCCAAAAACTAGTATTTTCATTAGTTTTGTTTCACAGAAGGAAAAAAATACAAACACCTATTATTGACATGAATCAATTACAATTTTATTTAGAAACCAGGAAGAATAACTGTAGGAGCATTATTAATTTAACGTAGCTTCTTGAAAGAATATACAGAACTGAACATAATACACTGTGTGGGTGTGTGTGAACATCTTGTCTCTTGGTTACTGTGTGCCTCTGAAGGAGCTCATTGAGCACAGTACTGTTTCAATTTAAATTTATAAACAGCCAACAAATTAGGAAATTTGCACAATGATTACTCATACTGAAAGTTGTGCTAAAGAGATGAGGGGATCAAGGAAATTTTTCAAGTTAAATAACTTTTCACCAGTGGAGTGATAAAGTTCTGACTGGATTACATGACTGAACTTACTCTAAGGAAAACTTCTGGACAGTTTTGGGTGGAAAAGACACTTAGGTTTTGGGTTGGGTAGGTATAAATGCCTAAGAATACCCAGGAAAATCAGACCAACAGCCCACCTATCCCTGCATCCTTTGTGCAATAGTAGCCAATAGCAAACATCTATACAAAGGATAGGATAAATATATAATTACATTACTAGAATGGTCTCTTGGTCTCCAGCTGTTCATAATTCAAAGACTTTGAATTTAGTAGCCTTCAATAGAGAGAAACTGCCAGAGAAATCAAGTAACTTTTGTCAGCAAGCTTCAGAGCAAGAATATTTTGGTATGCAGTAACATGACTGTACTTCTGTACAACCACTGAGGTATTGCTGAGTGAAGATAAGCGTCCTAGCAAACAGCATAGTAATAGAAGCAGCAGCAGACTCAGTTTGAAGGAAGAGTCAGAGACGTGACCTTCCCATCAACTAGCTTTTCAACCATTACAGAGGAGGTTCCTGGCTCTTTTACATCCTTGGACTGAGGAAAGGAAAAATAAAGCATATCCTCCAATGCTTTGGTAAGGATATTTATTCCTCCCTTCATCTGTAACTTGAGAGAAGAAACTTTTGAGGATACAGAAAAAGCCTTGAGAGAATAAAAGCATCACATAGCAGGAATGAGAGTTTAGAGGACCCTGATCGTCTCCCTCCTTACAGAGGAGATGTGAGGTAGTATTTGGAGTAGGAAATGCCTACTCAAATCAAAACAAACTATCTGTACAAATGTTAGAGCTCTTAATCCTGAAGACGTCTCAAGAGATTGTTTTTCGTGGTAATGCCATTTTAAGTTTGCAGCACTTTTTTCACATTTGTTGAGAAATTTTATTGCTATAACATAAATGGCAAGAGAGAATATGAGAATATTCTCATAATATATGAGAATTATGAGAATATTCATCTACAGACAGTACTTTATTGACCCTTAATTTTTTCAACAATTGTTTGTTCTAATTATTTTTCTCTCTTCCAAATACAGCTGCTATTTATTTTTCCTTGAGCTTTGTGTAAACCTCAGTTTCACAAATGTTTTTTAGCTGCTATCTCCAAAGATTCCACTTCTAAGTAAAATTTTCAGAAGGAAAATAATTGTTTCTTCTAAACAACTTGCTCTTTCGGAGCTACTACATAGTACAAACTAACAGCAGTTGCTGCATTCTGAGCCCATGGGCTGCAATTAAGTACGTGAACCTCCATGTTCCAGAAGACTTAGCACTTTTGACATCTTGTTGGAGCATGACCTGTGACTATTAGTTGATGATTAAATTAATATACATTCAGATCAGTTCTACTTTTTTGCACTAAAAACATCCAATTCTGTGAACAGATAAGGTTTTGCTGTATCTCATCTTTTGCTGTGGCTTCTGCAGATGTTTTACATCAGGTGTATCACATTGAGTCTTGTAGATTTTTTTGATTCAACATACCTGTATTTTATCATTCTCTGGAACCTTTTTCAAGCAAGAATGTGTTAATTTTTCTTGAGGAAATATCTGGATGTTCTTGGTAATTTACCCAGATTTATACTTTACTGTCAAAACAATACAATTGTAGCTGAAAAATAACCACCTTACTTAGGGAAGTATCAAGTGATATCTCCTTTCTGGTGGATTTGTGGCCAGTGTCTCTCACATCTCCTTCTTCATATATGTGACTTTTTTTTGTAAATGGACATTATGCAAAAAATAGATCCACTCTCCAAAATCGTCATGGGATTAGTACCAACTGTCCAGTAAATAATAACATGAGTAAATATTGAGTAAGCAACTCTAAAAGGTCTCAGAGTTCTTTCTGCCATTGTAATTTAACATAAGAGGAAGAGGTTACACTCCTCACAGTTATGGAAAAGAGTTATTTCCCACTGGCCTCCTAATAAAAGTGATTCTTAAGAATGAATTCAAATAACAGAAAGTGACCTCAGGAACCTTCTTGGTGAAGAGGGTCCAATTTGAGGATACATGGAGGCAATCAGGGAACAAGAGGAAAAACTTACCAGCACCAGGGAAGAACCAACTTGAGTGGAGCACTTGAAATTCCAAAAGGGGAAACTACCTGGAGAAAATAACTTACACAAAATGCTAGCTGTATATTAATAATATACTCTTAGGACTTCTTCATATATATCATTGTCAAATCTTTTGTCCCCTTTACAGTAAATTTAGTTGAATGAAACATATTCCTAAATTCCCAAAAGCTAGTAATATACCTACTATTGTCCAAAAATCTATATGTTTTCTAGGATATTAGCCCAGCAGACATTTTAAAACAACAAATTACCAACATATGTTAGAAACTAATAATGTCATTTCACTAATGATTCACTAATGATGTGACTTTTGCAGTCCTTCATTCCCCTGAGAGGAAAGGAATACTCTTGAGAAGTACTGAATCTCTTACTCCAGTGAAAACAAATTAATAAATGGAGGTCTTACGAACTTGAGCTAAGCAGGTAAACTAGGGTCTTTGAGGGTACCTACTAATATAAATAGCTTTGGGGATTTTTAAATTTATTTCAAAGGCAAGCATTTTATCTGTCGGAATCTGAACTTTGATCACCTAATTACATTTACTACTTTCATTTTTTAAACTATCAGTGCTAGGATCCATGGTGTCCCTTTTGTTTGCAGAACACTACAGAACTAATGAAAATATTCATATTGCTCAACTTAGCACACAATAATAAAACAGTTAATATTTGAAGAACCAAAGCCTAAAATGCTCTTAGCAAGTTTGTGAGACAGGAATGTGGGGGATTTTTTTCCAAAATGAGATAAACAATATAAAACCTCTACAAAAATAAATACTGCAAAATTGACTGCAAATAAAGTCATAACTGTTTAAATGAACTAAAACTTATTTAAACCAGATCATTATGATAAAAATGAAACTGAATAACACAACTGAAAATAAACTAATATGCTATACTAGAAATCAGATGCTCCATTTTGGCATTAGTTCACTGCCTTTATGCAAGAAAAGGGCAATCTTTGTAAATACTGATGAAAGCGGCTTGTTACTTAAACAGTATTCAAAGTAAGACACAATGAAGTTGCCACAATGATGGAGTTCTCCATTAGATTATAATAAATTTGGCTGCTATTATCTCAGCTATAGAATTCTTTACATTCTGATAAGATAAAAATAATTGATTGGTGTGCTTCTACTAAGAATCTGAACAGCATGAGAAAATATCTATCTGAATGTTAATAGTATGCAGACAAGTAGCATTTACATAAAGATCCCTTTCACTGGCTATTTACTTTTGGAAGGATACTTTGTGATAGTTTGATATGGCTTCACAAAAGCAAGTAAAGTATCTCATGATGAATATAATTTTATAGTCCAGAGTATATTTAGAGGACAGATTTTATTAACATAAATTTCAAAATGCTAAGTATCACTCACTATTTAGTCAAAATGTTTACTGAATTCCACTTACTTTTCAGGTTAGGATGGAACTGAAAGGAAAATATGAATCTGCTACTTTTACTACGTAAACTGAAGACTCACAGCCTTCTTTATCAGTGAACTATTTGAGCTGTGACCACTAGAATATGTACGTGTTGCTCAGATGTAAAGTAGAAATAGAGACTTTTAGCAAACTACAGTTTAGCAGGTTCAAATCTCAAAACCAATTTGCAAGAGGAAAAATGAAACAACTCCATATAAAAACAGAAATCTATGGTCTTATAAGCAGAGGTTAAAATTTATATTGTAAAGCCTACCTAAATGTCCAGGTTTTTCTAAAACATGCTGTACTGCATATTCATAAAACACTACACACTTCACAAACCAAAAAATATTGATATATTTATATCTGAGATATAATAAAAATTGAATTCAAAACTTTACAAAAACTTACCACAAAGTACACATATTTATCTAATTTTAGAAAATTGCCATATCAACACTGAATTTGGTGCAACAGTATGGCAAAAGAAGCCTGATATAGAAGTATAGATGACAGAGCATACCTGTGATCTAGATGTCACCTGTGTATGAAAGGCACAACAGAGGCTAAGAAAGATTACTATCGTTCGTGAGAAGGTCGATATATTACAGGACTATCTTGGAAGTCATATTTGCCATAAATGTCAGTTACTACTAATGAAATTATTGTTTTCATCCTGAAGAAATTAGTTTAAACTAAGGAGTTACTGTTAATTCAGATTGATTTTTTTTTTGGGGTAATTTGACATTTGTAGTCTTAATTTTTTTTTGCTGTAGTTCATTCAAAACTAGTACAAATAGAGTCCTAACATGCTATATGCAACTTATTGACTCAAGTCACATATCGAGTATATTTTAATAAAATTTATATTTTATTATATATTACTTTATG
>VXBI01002217.1:0-60433 GCA_013397375.1 Toxostoma redivivum | reverse complement strand
GTGTCCCTGCACTTGGCTGGCGGGGCTGGGCATTTATTGTCCATTCCAATCCCTTAGCATTCTATTATTCTATGATTCTATTTTAAGTTTTTGTCAATGCAAAAAAAAAAAAAAAAAAGTCAGCAAATACCCCCCAAGTAACTAAAAATTTTTGCAGTATTTTGTAGGTTACTTTTATGCAAAAGTAGTTTCTTCCACCTCATGCAGCCAACAGTAGCACAAAAGGCAACAAAACCCTGCTCTTCAAATAGCTTCCAAAAGCAGACGAAAGATGAAGAAACTCAAAGAAAAGGACTTCAAGAACAAAGCAGAATCTGGGGCAGGTTAAATGCCTGTATTGTAAATGAGACCAGTGGTTAACAATACAAACTTAGGATGATGATACTAATCCTGTTTAAGCACTGGATAGCACCTCAGGTTCTGAAAGGTATGAAGCATAGGCTGAAAGAGAAGCTCTGGAATCATAAAGTAGACAGTGCTGATGACTAATTAATAGTGACCAAAAAAAAAGCACAACCTCAACCACTGTGAAAAGATTGCTTTTACCTTAAGAAAAGGAGCAACAGCTAAGCAACAGAAAATCAAAGACAGATGTTAAGACAGACTATGCAGAGGTAGTAACTGATAAGTACTAAGATCTAATTATAATGATAATGACAGATAATGCACAAAGGGTAAGATAGTAGTACAACCAGTACTGCTAATGACTGTTAGCCCAGTAAATTTGGATTAGATTATTTTTTGATATTTTTTGTTGTTTGTTTTGATTTTTTTTATTGTTGTTGCTGATTCTTAGAGTTTTTAAAAGAAGTTTAAGAGAAACAGTTAAGAAACCATGAAGTAGCACATAGTGTAAACAGCCATTCCTAATCTTCAAATAATTTCCAGTTAAAAAGCCATGTTATTAAAAAAAAAAAAAAAATAAAAAGAGTTGAGATATAGAGTATACTATGATCTATCTACCGAGGGGAAAAAAATATTGAAGAACCATTTAGCATATATCTCATCTTTTCTCTTCTACCAAGTATGCACCTCTATGAAACCCCAAAAATAACTTGTGGGTTGGTGACATCAATGAGTTTTATTTGAGCAGTATTTGAAATAATGTTCCTATAAAATTAACATCTGATCTAGTCACCATATAAAGAAATAATAGGCGGCAAAAATCAGTTACTTCACAGTCACACACAGCAAGAGTGTTGTGGTATTTTGACAGAGAGAGGACCTGGTTATGAATTTTTTAGCAGATCAGACATGCCTGATTTACAGATTCTTAATGACAAGACAGCCTTTCGATGAACAAGTTATAGTAAGAAAGAAAAGGGGAAAAAGGAAAGAAAACCCTTTTTTTTGATTGGTTATGTAAATCCAAAAAATCAGAGCTACATTATGCCTCCAATTAAATACTGTAAATACAACTTTGAAGACTGTCAAAATAACAATAACAATAATCATCATTAAAAACCCAAAACAAACAACTTCATCTTCCGTATATTTGTTGTTGTCCTCCCTGACAAACAAATGTACCACACATACTTTCCTTCCCACTCCTAAAATTCAGGTTTTCTAGTAGACTTAAAAATGTTTTAAACAGGCATAAGAAACCTTACAATGCATCAGGCTCAAGACATTTATAGCTTGAGGTGATCCTAACACCATCTTTTACTATCTGCTGTTTAGATCAGTCATTCCAAACTGAAGCTTAAGTGACTCACAGGACAAGAAACATCTTTCTGTATACTTGCAAGATATCAAAACCCCAGGCCACTTAAAGACAAGTAGAGGACAAGTACTTAGCTCCCTGCCACATCAGCTGAAGTGGAAGGGTTCACTATCAGAGGCCTATATACACATGTGTGTATAACACATAAGTCTCCAACATTGGCGACTGTATTCTGGGAAGACTGAACATCACATTATGAAGAACAGGACTTGAGAGCAGCTTTAACTTTGACTAAAAGACTATCAATTTTCCATCCAAAATGCTATCAGTCATACATAAATCTCATTAGAAACATTACCAACCATGCATAAATACAGACACCACTTTTACCCCTTCCTAGTCTTCTGCAGCCTCCTCTATCTTCTGTGAATTTTGAAAAGATTGTCACTGGTGGTTTTCTGATTGGGTCTTGAACTGTACTTCTAAAGAATTAGAATTTCTGTGTTCAGAGAACAGCTGCCAGATTTCCCATAAGAAAGCTTTAGACTCACACCTCCAAACATGGATAGGCTTATAAAAATAAATCAAAGATTTTTGGTCTGAAGCATCTCTGAAACTAAACACACCTACTCTGGCTATTAGTGAAAACTGGAAGAGACAGATAATCATTTATGCCAAAGGTGCCAATCAAGGTTTAGGAAGGGAACTGTTTAACAAGATCTGCTCAGGAAAAAGAAAAAGAGTAGCTCATGGCAATTTACACAGTAAGTCATGTATCATTCTGAAGGACTACAGAAGCTCAGTCGAGGATAAAATACAGGCATATAGAGAATCATCAGACACCTCTTTTAGTAACAGAAAATTCACAGCATCTGCCATCTCTTTTGGTACAAAAGACAATATAGCATCAGTAACTTTTAAGATGCATGGCTGAGGGGGTTTTTGAGATGTTTCAATAGGGACCTGTTAAAATAACAATTGACATACTCAAAGAAAAATACAAAGTAATTCAGGAAGGCCTTAGTCTTATAAAAGAACTGAAATGAGTATGTAACCTTAGTTAAAGAAAATGGCTTTGTGATTTGGAAAATGTCTTTTCTCAAGTAACATAAAGGGTTCTGAGCATAACTGAACTTACACTTGGTCACAAAAGGTTCAATATATTCCAATGGAAAAATAAAAAGCAGAAATTTGAGTTATTTTATTACTCAAAACCCCAGGCAATTAGGAAAGCTCATTAAAAAAACCCAAAACTTAAACACCTCTTTGCTGAAAACTTTAATCAGTGAAACAGCATTCACCTATTTTGTTTTTTTCTCATAGCACATTCAGATAATGAAAAAATAGAAGCTTTATTTCCAGTAAATGCTTGGTAAAATGCATTTTCTACATCACTTACCTGTTTTCATTTCTAATAAGCGTTTTTTCTTTTGTTGTCTCTCTAGTTTTTCTTTTTCTGCCTTCTCCTTAGCTATTTTAGCACGTCTCTGTTTTTCTTCTGCTTCTCTTCTTCTCATATTTTCTTTTACTGCTTGCTATGAAAAAATAATAGTTCCGTTAAAATGGAAGTCTTAGCAAAAACAAAGCCAAACCTTAAAAAAAAAGAAAAAAAGCTTTCAAACCGTATCCCCTAACTAATATTAACTTATCAAAGCAAGTAAGTATTTTATATTCCATATTTAGCACATTTTATTCAGAAGACTAAGCAAATTCAGAATAAATACATTAAAAGCATACTAATTGCCCCCAAATTATGATTATAAATTCAGCAGGAAGTACATCTTAAGAATACACGTTAGTGTAGGAAGAATTCAAAATGTTTAAACCACCTTGTTCTATAAAAATGTATGTTACCATTTGTAGTTCCAAAACAATTTCAACACTTTCTTCTTTCTCATGCTGCCACTATACCAAGCAAATCAAAGCTGCCTGGGTAACAGTGTTGCATTTTTCTTATTCTTATCAACATACGCATTAATTCACTGGCTTTATAAATTCTGGCTAATATACGTACAGTACTGTTTATTTTGAATTATAACTATGTACTCCAAAACATCCAATGAAGCTAAAACAAAACAATGAGTTTCAGAGTTTTGAAATAAAAATTTTGCATATTCAGACATGAAGCAAAAGAACTCTATTACATTCAATACATTTTTAACAAAAGTATTTTCAGATTACCTTTTCATTATTTTAGTGTTAGTTATGTACACTAGTAAACTCTCAGTGCTCTGAGAATTTAAATTTGCATTAAAGGTAAAGTGCAACTATTCTTCATTGCAGAAAGATTTTTTTTTCACAACAGCTACATAGAACCCCGTGTATCCCCTCTTACTAAATGGTTAACATCTTCACAAGGTCTGAGGCAAAACTGCAAGTTTGCAGGGATAATTAATATATCATTTGTTTTTAGCGAGAAAACATCCAGATTGAACTCAGGAAAAAAAAAATGGACTGAAAAGCATTAAATAGCATAGATGAATGTGGATTACAACAATACTTGAACAGTCACTGTTTGTAGCATCACTGTCATAGAGAGTGACCAAAAGAAGGGGAAAGAAAGATATCACATAAAGCCTGTGAAGAAATACTTGTTTTGTATAATTAAAGAAGAATAAGCTTTCCATCAAGAAAAAATGGCAATTAAATGGGTTTTTATATAAAGCAAAACTGTACTTTCAGAGTGACTCCTTCAAAGTTGCCTCTGCTAAATTTTTTGATACAGGGGGAGGAGGATAGATGCTTCCTACAAAATACTAAAATTTTTGATTGAATTAATTTTGACAAATGACTTGCTGATTTTCAAACTGGGCATTCTGTAGAATAAACTACTGGATAGACTACTGGATAAAATTCAAATGGGACCTGGTACTTGACAAGTACAATATTGGCAGAAATTACACACTTTCCTAATAGAGTGACCAAGGAAGTTTCTACTTTGCACCTACTTTTTCCTCAAAAATAATATCAGTATGACTCAGCCTGAGACTGCAGTCATTCAAATCTAGATGTCTATTCCTTCTAATCACACTGAACAAGTCGGCTTGACTTAATAACTTACACCTTCATATGCAGTGCAAATTGGATGCTTTGGAGTATCACACCTTGCCCCCAGCCTTTCTCCAACAGGAAAGTGATTTTCCACAAATTCTATGTCAATGCTTAAAATTTCAGGCTGATGATGTCTTGGGTACATTTCTGAAGGATACTAGGTGTCTCTGTTGTTATGTGTCCTTTGAGACATCAGGTAGACAGCTCTCCAAATTCAACTAAATGAATTAAGTATGCATCTCCCTTGACTAAAACACAAGATTAGACACTCAAACTCTCATACAGATATGCCCTAAGGCCAAATTCTATCCTACATGTCCCATATGTTTTCTACACAAAATGAAAGTGGAAGCTAAGACCTAAATTTTCCAAACTGGAGGCATTCTTGGGTTATCTATTGTGATTGCCAGGGTCGTTTCTAATTTTTATTTAATATTTGCTTCATATAAAGGAAAAATAGAGTCTAGGGAACACTCTTACCTGGTTGCTCTTCTTCTGCTTCTTGAAGTTATGCTGCAGAGTAACCTAGTGCCAGTAGGAGCAAGTGGTTTCTATACCCTATGATTAGCCTGATTAGCCTACTCATGGACAGAAGAGCTGTTACCTCAAGGTGTGTTTGTTCCTTTTCCTACAACTGGAGGAAAATTCTAACCATTAGACAATTTCTTCATCACAAAAGCTATCCTTCCAAGGAAAGGAATGAGCCTGTTAGCAGTACCCATGATGCTGTGAAAATACAGAGGGAGGTTAAGAGGGATATTTCATACCTAAGATAATCCACTGAGTATACCAGGAATTTAGCTGTGGAAGCAAAAGCTTTGAAGGCAAGATGCTTCACCCTGTTTTTGTATCTGGCCAAATAACTGTACTCTAGATTTGGTGCTCACAGAGCGCGAATATTAGTTGTCACAGCTACCAAATAATACTGAAACACAAGGTGCAGATCAAAGTTAGCTATGAAACTGAAGTCTAGGGCTCCAGATATAAACACTGAGATTTTTAAAACATTTTAATACATTTTCATTAATTAAGAATAAAAAAATTAATTATAAATAGGAAAATACTCCTTGTAAATCATCAACTTTGCATGACAACAAGTTGACTGAACTTCACTCTCCCATACCTATTGATGATGAGTGGTCTTTCAGTTTGGGCTTCTTAATAATCCAATGACTTTTCAGCACTAAATTTACAAGTCTTCTGAACTAAATTTTCTAAGATAACCATCACATTCAGTTTCTGTCAGTAATAAAGACCAATACTAAATAATTCTGAAAATCAGTTCATTTGCTCATGCTAGGCGTCTCAAAAATCTTTTCTGAAAAGTCTCAAAACTGAGCAGCTATTCAAGATTTTGGTTAATGTCATTGAATGATGGGGGATTTTATGCCTTATCTACATATCTTTTTCATATAGCCTTCAAACTTTGCTCTGCAAGACAGAATTATTAATTTTCCTCAAGGTTTCTTCTATCATGCTCATCAATAATACCTAACTGTTTTGAAGCATTAATTAATCTATCTTTATGACACTGCTGTGAAGTATAGGCTAGCATCAGTACTAATTTTACAGACACAGAGAAGAAATATGGGAAAATTAATGCAAAGCACAACCACTTCCTTAGAGCTTCCAATTCAACATGAAACTAAGCATTTAGAATTCTACATTTACATGGTAGGTATGGCTTAAACATCAGAAATTAAAGCAATACAACTATTTTGTAATATTTATTAATTCTGAAATCAGACTACTGAGTTTCGTATTAGGTATTTTATCAAGTTAGGAAAACACAATCAATGTCCCTGTTCCCAAAACTCTGGCATATGTAACTTGCCAAGCAAAATTATTGCAATTGAATAGTATCTAGGGTTTTAATTGTTAAATTCTGAAGCAGCAGAGGCTTAGTAATCATTACATGTTCCAAATGGTTGCTAAATATGGGTTCCAGTTTAAGCCCTTGCCTCAAAATTGATGGACATATGAATTTCAAATTGTATCTCAGTACCTGTGAAAGAATTAATTTTCTCCACTTGTATCTTCAGACCTGTCTGAAATCATTAAAAAACCCAACCAATCAACTAAAATCAAACAAGACTGGGAAACATGGAAACAACCTAAATACGTGTGTTGTAATAATTTGTAATGATCAGGCTGCAATGAGTAGGTGGCAAAATGACTAATTGACTCTTTCTACAGATCTATAGGCATTAGTTGGATCATTCCTCCAGATTTTGTCACAAAACTCATGCTCATACAATATTCCTGCAAGAGTGTAGTTAGTAAGTCAAGCTATGTAATCATAAGAAGCCAGATGTGACTCAAATGAGCTTATTATCCAAATTCACACATATAGATAAGGTTTCAAAATATAACTTCTAGGAAACATTAAGCATAAAATAAACATATTGTACCATGAACATCATCCTGAAGTTGTTTAAGTCCGTTAAAAACTCCTCCACCGAAACTTTCTTCAGGTCAATGGCAAAATACACCATCACGTTCTGATAGAGCTTTTCCATGTTCTCATGCATTCGTGAAACTTTCTGAAAATCTTCTTTGGCATGAACAAGGAAGCTGTACACTGCTGTTAAGGCTGCAAGAATACTCAGTGAAGCCAATCAAACACACTGCTTTCACTTAACATTGATTTGTATGTCATACACATTTTTAATTTCCTCAAATAAGGACCAAAAGAATTCCTTCCATGCTTTACTAAGGATACTAGGCCTATGAATAAATTTAGGGATTTTCATCAAAATATCTCAACCACTTTAAACTTAAAGATATTCAATTACTATATAATTTTTATGAAATGAAATGAATATAACTAAGCTAACTTCAAGCACTCCTGTAGTTTATTTAGTATCACTGTCTCCTTATTGAAGCTAAATGCTTAGGTATATAAATTACAATTTCCATGGAATTTAGGTACAGATACCAATAATTAACCTGAATACTTTATCAATAAATTCTATAGCTCCTACTAAAATTAGATTAAGAATAGAAAAATTAATAAACAGTTTGGGCTGTTTAAAAGTTTAAAACTTCATTGTAACAGCAATGCATTTATTTCTATTCCTGAAGGCTGCACCAGGTATTTATGCTTTTTCTAAGGCTATTTGCAATGTCAATACAACTAGAGGCCAAATTAGAGGTGAAAACAATAAAACTACTTGTATAAAAGATAAACAATTTATAAACAGCACCAAAATATTCCACATAAATAAAAACCCCTGTGTTTATTCAGGACTTCCAATAGTGTAGTTTGCCAAAGAAGCTCAAAGACAAAATATTCTACATAGTCATTTCCTTATGTTGGGCATCTTCAGGAAGTGTGTTTAATGGAATGGTAGCTAAACAAATATTTATGTTCCATTATTTTCCTGCTGTAGTAAATGCTATGAAAGACAAGAAATAGCCATTTTATCTGTACTCTCAATTGCCCACCTCAACTACTGCAAAAGAGAATTTACTGTGTTTGTACACTTTCTACGACAGATTAAATATACTGTGGTCACTTTATGAAAAACAGAATTTTTAATCAAGTGCATGAAAATCTAGACCAAAAGAATAGCACAGAACCTGGCATTTTTTCTTAATGAACCTCATACCACTGGCCTCAGTCCATTGTCCAAGGATGTACAGATCCCTCTGCAGAGCCTACCTCCAGCAGATCAACACACCCACCCAGCTTGGTGTTGTTAGGAAACTTGCTTGAGGGTGAACTCAATCCTGTCGTCCAGATCATCAATAAAGATGTTGAACAGGACTGGCCTCAATACTGAGCTCTGGGGAACTAGTGGCCAGTACATATTAACATTTTACAGCTGGATGACTGTTTTTATTCCTCAGATTTTTTGCAATGCACTTCTTTAGTTAGTTTTGTTTAGAAGATGAATTTCAGTTGCACTGTTAAATGTCCTTCTGATTTGTTAAGGTTGCTTTAAAAATAACAAATAAGAAGTTCATGGGGTTTTCTGTGTGATTTAGAATCCAGGCCAGAAATTCACACGACAAAGATCTCAGATATGTGCAGGAAGGGAGAAATAATGCGCTTTCACAATATTCTAATTAGTCACCAATGGCTACTAGCTGATTCTGTAAGTGCAGAACAGCCTCCCCTATGACAGTCTTATGAAAAAGGACTAACTAAAGTCAAGATTTCAACACTTTAAAAAGATACGTCTTCCATCACCTCTCAACCACCTAATTTTAGACTTTCTCCACATGGCTCTTTTGCCAGTACAAGCTTCTTTTCATGCTTTTAGTAACTTCACAAGAGGCAGGTCATAAGCAGCTTCAGACTGCCTGTGCTGACTGGCTGGCAACAGCTCAAAGAGAACTGATGCTGCCAGCCCTCTTTTCTTCTACATCAATTTGAATCTCCTTTAACTCAGCTCCCAAGATGAGCATAGCACACAGGAAACTGATCTTTATACTTGAGACTCCTAAAGATTATTAATATTCTTAAAAAGCTATTGGTAGGAAAGCAAAGAGAGTTGATGAGAGGTTTGTCTATAAATGCTGCCCAAGGACTATATAAAAAAGGATTATGAGAAACAAGACATGACAAAACACAAGCTAAGACCATCAAAAAAAATGTCACCAGTTCACAAAAACACAAAGAAACCAAAACAGCAAAAAATAGTGAAACTAGAAAAAGAATTTCTACTTCTGGTTTAATTTTGATCCTAAAATTTAGGATACTTATTATTTGTGATTCTTTGACTATTAAACAGATCTTATGAAAAAATATACTTTTGTGCAATTATGAGGGTGCTAAAATTACAGCTACGTTAACAGAGTCCATAAAAGCTGGTTAATTTTATACTGTTGAAAACTGACTCCCCTTGAATATCTGATGCATTATTTTAAACACAAATTACAGTATTCTGGCAAGATGTTTTGCTATCTAGTATTTCAATGCCAGACACGATGAATTCTTAGATTTTTATTTCCCATCTGGTGCATTATGGGATACCCCTAAGCTCTTGGTATTCTACTGAGACTGTGCTTCAATTTGGGTACTTTTAATAACTCCTCTTCCTTTTCTCCTTACATATGGTTTTTGTTAGCCAGCTCTACCTAAACTGGAAACAACAGGGAATAATACTGAGTGCAGCAATCCCAACTGTAATTATTATGAACAGGTTGATACATACACATTATCAACTACACAATTCATCGTTTTGGATGAATGAAGACAGAAGTACAGCTGAGCTGCAACACAGGTGGGAAGAAAACAAAATCAAGAAGTTTGGCATTTTTAAACTTTTTCTGAAGTGGCTTTACTTCAGGGACTCCCTTTTTGGAATCACTGGACTACAGATCATTCTGCTAATTAATATAACAGGACACCATTGCACTGTTGAGATAAGATCTGTGGAAAAATTTCTAACTGCTGTATGTTTGGTGTTGCATATTCTGGCAGCTCTCTTCACAGTGAACTGCTTGTCTGAAGTTTATACTGGTTTTAATACATTGTGGTATATAAAATGCTAAAATAGTGCAGCATATCAAGCCTAATAAAAGCAGTTGTTACCCTAGAAAAGATAATGAAAAACGTTAATCTCTACCAAACATTTCCTTAATAGACCCCAATATTCACCACTTATATTTTAGCAGAATCTTCAAAAGGTAATTGAGACCGCCACTGTACTAAATGACAACAGTTTCCACAAAACTTGGCAAATCTTTTGAAGACTGATGCAACAAGACTTTGAGGTCACTTCAAACCATTTCAATAAATGATTTTCTACTAAGAGCAAGCGGTGTGAATGCTGTAGGACTCTGTTAAGGATTTCCCACATTTTGGGAAAACAATTGCAATTGTCTGAAAAACACATGTCAGAGAGACTTCGTTTTATATACATATAACAAGGTTCAACAGAGAAAGTCTGTATCTGAATATAATAGTTCAAGAAACACATAGAAATGATTAGATTTTTAAATTAGTACCTTCTGAAGAGTACTTGTCAAATAATATATTTTCTTTGATTCACTCCTACTTATCTCTATGCTATAATACTGAAACAAATTGGCAGGTATTCGTATCACACAAAGCTGCTGCATCCACTATGTATGCATCATTACAAGTAAAACCAGTGCCAGCTATAATACATGCCTTAAGTCCAGACCAGATATTAAAAGAATTAGAGACTTAAATTTACATTGGTTGCCAAAGCCCTATCTCATTACCTGTTACATATCTATACAGTTGACATTTTGACCCTCTACCAAAGAGCAACACACAACCCTTTTTTACCTGACGAGCTCAGGTCTGCAAAGTCCTTAGGATGCAAGGACATCTTACAGATTCAGTTTATGTTGCACAGGGGGAACTTCAAACTATGAGGTCAATTAAGTAACCAACAGTTTGGAGGCAGCAAGTAGTCCCTTCCCTGCTGTTGAAATGGGTTTCTTCTACCTCATTTGGTAGTGCAGGCTCTGACTCATTTAAGTGCTGTTTCTTCCTCCACTTTCTGCAAGTGTCAACAAATCAAATTAAATGGCAAAGGAAAAGCTAATTGATCAAAAGAAAGGACTTCTTTCCTAGCTGAAAGGCAGCAATCAGCTGATTGTTTCTCAAATATTAGTTCCACAAGTTTCTGTAAAAGAACACCATCAACACTACTTTTATCAGTAAGCTCAAACTTTCTCAGCTGCTGCTTGGAAAATCAGAAGATGGGAGTTGTACTGATAAAGAGTATGTTGATGAAATCACTTAACTAAACTTTTAATATGCAATTTAAATACTCTCCATAAACCCACTAAATTTTTATTTTGAAAGTACAAGTGTATTTTTTTCACTGTGTTTTTTATGGAACATTTCACTCGATGAATTTAATACATTAGATCAATATCAATTCAATATTCTTTGACTTGCCTAATTAAAGGAAACAGAAGAATTGTGATAATAACTATTTCTTTTCAGCTAGCATACACATGATGGCTCACAAATTAACACAATCTAATATATAGGAGAAATATTCATAATTACAGGCTTTGTCAATAAGAGAGTGAACCAACTGTGCATGTCTCTGACTTCCTAAAGAAACAAGAATGCTAATCAGTTCATTAGGGGGCTTTGGGTTGTGATATTTAGCGACAAGATGTAATGGCCTGCTCGTCCATGGAGCTTAATTGTATTCAGGATGAAAAATTATTTTCTACAAAGCACTATCCTTCCATTTTAAGACTTCCTGCTGGTTTCTTTTTATGAGCCACATGCTTTTCAAGACATCACCATTCAGATTTCCTTGTCATAGGAATAAAAGTAAGGTTCCATCATGCTGTGCAGGATTATCTAACCTTTACATCAAACCTTTTCTGCTTTGTAATTTATTGAAGTTCCTGTTTTTCTGAAAGTGAGCTGCTTTAATTAGTATGTTCACAGACATGACTAGAAACCACATGCAACTACGCTGTTTAAAAATTGCTGTCTGTCTGCTGGGTCAGGTAGTAGGTGAGGGTAAACTACTTCTGTTCATAATATTTACTTAATATTTATTTTACACTGAATATAGTAATGTTCAAAATATTGTATTTGAACAGTCTAATACAATTAAATGTGTAGTATGGCTGGTGTAAGGACCTAAAGAGCACAGCTGCCTGTCTCAAACACTCTTTAGGCCACAGGACATTGCCATGAGATAAGCATGAGATAAGAAGGGAGTGACAGGATGTTTCTAGCCTGGCAGAGGTGAGATCTGGGTAGTATATCCTGGTTAAGGCATCCAGACAACAATTCCCACCATGGAAAACTGTGTAAAGAAGCAATTGCAAATACACATATCTCTGGTCAAACAAAGATCACCCCAAGTTATGGGATAGATAGCAACTGTGACCACTGAAGATGCCCCTCCCCAAATACGCCTCCTAGGGACTATAAATTAAGCCACTGTGACAGGAACTCAAGATAAGGTAAAGGTGGTACTATTGTCCAGGCTTATCTCAGACCTAGGGGAAGGAAACAAAACTGGAGGAGAAGAATAGAGAGTTGATAATGGACACAAAGAATGCAGAATTTCTGGTCCACAAGGACAGCCAACTCAGCAACTGTGCTGAATCAGCTACAGTTGGGTAGAAGGGAATTCTGGCAAAATCCAGGGAAAGATCACAATCCACTGAACCAAGAAACACACTGACTCAAAGAGAAAGACTGAGCACAGGACTAACAATAAGAGAACTGTGTAGCCAATGAGCATTAATTCATTTATTTGCCAAAATGTATAAATAGTGAAAAGTTTTAAACCAACTCAGGACACAACACTACAAAAAGCCCTAGGTGAAGAAAGACTAACAGCATGCCACTGCATCCACATGTGGGGGCTATCTCCTGCTTTACATCTCTCTTCCTATCCTCCTAACCACCTCCATTTACTGTTAAACAAAATATGTATTATTGACTTCAGCATATGGTCTCAGGTCACTAATCTGATCTTAACAGTTGGTTTTACCTGTACTGACTTATTCTAAGACCAAATATTTATTTTGCCTATTTCTGACAGTAGTCAATACCCAACAGGTAGGGAAAACAAGGAGGAAAGAAAACTTGGCAAATATAGCATGATAATTCGAGTGATGTAGTATTCAGTTTCTAGCAGTCTGTATGTTAGTCATTCTTCTGAGCTAAAGTGGCCTCTGGGCTACTGTGTTTTATAGTTCCTGACATACAATCCTTAGCCACCTATCTAAGCCTTATATGGAATTCATTCACATTTTCACATTCATATTTTCAGCTTAATTGTCTGTTGTCCACGAAAACATTTCTGTTAGTATGTTTTAACCTGCTGGACCGTATTTCACATGGGATGATCTCATGGTTATTTAAAGACACAGAGAATATATTCCTCTCTTTCCTTCTGTATGGGACACAAAATTACAAGTATTTTTACTGTATTTTCTTAACTTTTTTGACTTTCCACCATCAGAGTATTACTCTGATTAAAATATTCCTTTTGCATAACCTAATGCCAGTTGCTGTTCATTGCCAACATTCTCTGCCACATCAGTAGATATATACTACACTTTTGGAGATGGGGTCATGGAAGAACTGATGATGTAAGAGTATTGCTAATTTTTATAATATCTTGTTGTTTATGTTTTCTGCTTGTTTTCAACTGGATTCATTCCCAGTTGTTCTAATACAGTGTTTCTCCTTCAGATCTATTAGTATATAATGACTGAAGTTCACTTGCTGCTTTGTCAGCATCTGCTAGTATCTCCCTTTGATGTGAGGATTTTTTTCCAAAGATATTAATCCAGAAAAAATAAGTAATCAAACCACTAAGAAATTTCTTTCCTTTCAAGTCTTTGTTAAAATATCTTCTTGAAACATGGATGGAAATTTGTTCTTACCTTTATCTGCATGCTGCAATAGACCTGGAAAGTATGGTTTCTCTGTACAAAACACACAATGACTCTCCTCCATCACATTTTATCTCCAATATATACATGTTCATTTTGTATTTAGTCTTAATTAGTTTTCTTGGTAGAGAAAACTGACTTGCAGATCCTCCTCGTAGCCCTTCTAAAAAACTTGTGGGCTTCTTTACAGCTTTGACCTGGTCTAGTGAAAGGTGTTCCTGCCTATAGCACAGGGGTTAAAACCAGATGATCTTTGAGAGTCCTTCCAACCCAAATTATTCTATGATTCCTCAATTGTATGATTCCTTTGTGCCTTTGACTAGCTTAGTTCATGTAAGAATCTGTAGTCCATTAAGTTTATATTTGAGTTAATTTTGAATTTTGTTCAAGTGTTTTTGACCACTGTTTACTTCTGGGCATTTATTGCTATTTATTTTATATTAAGAAAAAGGAATTCTACTGATTCCTTCATTTAACATCATCCTTCCATTTAAAATATTACACAGGAGGGTCAACTGAAGTTCTTCTTAGAGAAAACTGATGCAAATAACAAATTTAACTTTATGGCTATGACTTATCTTAGTGACAAATATTGATAATCCATGTCTCCCCTTGGAGGATTAGAGCTTTTGAGATGCCTGGAAAAGACAAAGTGTAGACCTCCTTTGCACTTCCTAAAATGATCATTTATCCTTTTTAAGTGATCAGTAAACTGCTCTCATGGTCTTAATATATGGGGATGGAATTTCAATCCCTGAAAAAGTTTATGCTACTTATTGACTAGGTCTGCCTATTTACTGTCTTAAATACAATATATAACTTTGTATCACAGTATTCCACTCATTTCTGCCAGGAAGTTTCATAAACACCCAAAATGTCAATAACCCAAAGGGAAATGAGGGATCCTATATAATAATTTTTGGAATTTAGATATTTGGTATCAGCATATAATGTATATAAATGACATGTTTATTTATCCACTTTTCTCTTGCTCTCCTTCTTAAATTTTTGGGAGGATTCACTCATTCTCAACAAAATTTTGCTAATTTATTCTTATATTTTTTTATAACTACATATCCAAGGAAAGCTGTATACTATCTGTTCCTTCAAAATCTAGTCCTTAGCTAAAAAATGCAAAAAGTTAGAGGGTATTTGGAGAGCCTGCATCATTACTATTTTGAATTAGGTGCTTGTTGTAGCATCTAACTGAAATAATCTATTTCTAACAGATTCTAAACAGATAAAGAAGAGCCTGTCCTTTTTCATAGTTTCAATTTTTTAACAAGGGCTTTCTATTCCTAACTTCCTAGACTATATATAATTTTCCAAACAAAGCACAGATTCTGTAAGTCCTAGCAATATTCTCCAAAAGCTCTCGTGGATATATTTTCCTCTAACTTCCTGGCAATATTAAATCTCTTGCCTTCAGGACCCATCTCCTAGTTCTCCTATTATGCTATCAGTTTCTTCAGGAACAAATGTATGTTTCATACTGTAGAGACATCATGCCAGTGGGCTGCAACTTATCTCCCAGAAACACCTTGAGCTGGGAAAAAAAGGCATCACCACCAATGATAAACAGAACAAGCTCAACAACAAAATACCCAGCCTTACAAAAAAATTAGTAACAACACTGGAAGGTTAAGATAACCCACAGTGGCCAGAGAAGGCCTGAAGCTAAGTTGCAAACACTTGGGTTGCAATGGATCTAATGAAGACAGAACTGGCCTTCACACGGGAAGAACCACAACACACTTGGCTTCAGGATCACTTGCCATGGCTCGTGTAACAGGATGAGGTGAACCAAGAGTTCTGAGTTCAAGTGTGCTGAGTCCCCCAATGTCTGTACATAACAAAGCAGTCTCCCAGCTAGGTAACAACCTAACCATGCCTGCAGAGGAAATTTAAACCTATCTGCTCACATTTGTGCTTACAGATTAGTCTTGGTGCCATATGGCATATATGCCATATTTTGCATATATGGCCAACATTTGCTAGAGAGGTTTAAGTGAAAGAATTTTTTCCCCAGTTTAATTAATTATCTTCATGAAACAAGGTTTTTATGAAAGACAAGCAATGAAATTGGCTGCATGATTTGGAATAAATAGTGAGAAAAAGAATTTTGACAAAAATAACACCAGAAAATAGTTTTCATGGACTATGAACCTCATTTCTGAAATTACAGACACTCTCTGGCTCTGTGGTAGCATGTACAAAAACATTCACAATGTAATGCATACACTAGAAAACAAAGAGACACATGGCAACAGACATATTTTTCTAGAGACTCTGACATAAAAGCACCATGTAACACTAGAGTGCTTAACATTCCTATTATAACTTCTTTTCACTAAGTTAAGAAACTCATATACAGTGTAAAAGCTGACAGTAAGCATTTTTTTCCCTCATCCATTCCACTTCAGAGGAATCCTTTAATTGGACTGTTCATGTATATGGTTTTTGAGAGGAAAAACAAGTTCTATTTTTAAAAAATACCTGCTACAAACTAAACAGAAGTTATGTAAAGATATTTAAAATTTAAAGCAATGCACTTAAATTACTTGGGAATTTTTCATTTGTTTTGTTTTTTAAGAGTGCTCTTAAGGATATTGACATTTTTGCTACAAACTTATCGTGCTTATCTTCAGGAGCTGGAAAAGTCTGCAAATCCTTCTCAAGCTGTTGAAGTTGCCTCCCCATATGCTTGAGGCTCTTCTCCAGGTTTTCTGCTGAGACTAAAATACAGAACATTCATTCTGTTAACACACTAAACAAAAACCATTGTTTTCAAAATGCAAGAATTAAAACCTTACCCAAATCAACACACTGCATTTTTGATTCTGAAATAGAAGCACCCTGCACAAATCACAATGCAAGATGAGGAGGTCACTCTACGACGTTCAACTCTCCTCACTTATGCAGATTCCTTATTCTCACTGCATTTATGCTATTGGAATGTTGCATTTTCATTTGTTTTTATGCCCAAGGTTTTGCATTGCAATTAACCGCCTGTTTTAAGTAATCTGAAATATACATATGCCAGTCTGTGTCTTCTGATTAATCAAAGGACAAGTTTACAAGATATTCTAACAACCACAAAGCTTTTCTCCTCATTCTGTTAAAACAGAAAATGCAAACATTTGTATGAAAGATCATGAAGAAAATAAGATTCTGAAACACAGAAAATGGGGCTATTAAACACCTATGCATGAAACCTAAACCTCAATTCTCTAGTTTAAAAGCACTAGGTATGGTAAAAAACACAACAGAATTTGCTGGAGCAAAAGTGCTCGCCAAGCATTTGAGAGGGTAAAACAGAGCAACACAGAGACTTAGGAAAAAGAAAGGAGTGGAGCTGAAACATCAGGGATTTATAGAAGGATGAAGAAAAAGTGCAAATTATCTTTGCCAGGAAAAGAGATATACAACTTTCATCCATTTGAAGCAATGTATGTAAAGTTGAATGCTTGATCTGTAAACAGTTGATTGAAATATCAAGACGACCAGAATAATCTGAGGATAGTTAGTATACATTCTATCTTAGATCTATATTATTGCCATTGGTTAAAATTTATTTTTGATTGTTTACAAAGTCAACATTTATTGAAGTTTGATAGGAGCAACATATAAAGATGTAAGAATGTACTCTGAATTCTAGTCTAATGACTTTTTTTTTCTTTTCAATTATTTATTTCATTCATAATATACTATAAATATCTGTAAAGGTATAGTTACCTTGATCTTCATCTCAAAAAAAAAAAAAAACCTCCTTGGAGAAAGTCTGTGTCCCTATGATGTTACTAGGATCTGTAGTGGATCCATAATTTCATTCACCAAATAGTTATGTGAGAGAAAACATAAAATACATAGAATAAACACATCCTTCTCTGATAAAAGCCTGACAAAGTCCCCATATGACCAGAGTAAAATACTGCATAGCAACTACAATCACATTCATAGCAGAAAGATTATGACAACTCCAAAATGATCCATGGCAATGTGATAAATTGCTTTATAATAACCATTTTAAAAAGCTTCTGGTTACTCAAAAAATAGTTTCCCAAATGTATGTTAGACCTGTACATTTTGACTCAGCAACAGGTAAGCCCAAATCATCACCAGTTAGGTCAGTTGGCTTCAGTAGTTTAAAAACTGCTCTGTTTGGGGAGCATAGCTAAAATTAGAAGGTGACTATGTTGACTAAGACATGTTTCAGTCTTCACTGGCCCCAGAAACAAACCTGATTTTAATAGAAAGTCATACTTCTGCTGTCATGAGAAGTATCTGAGGGTTAGGAACACAACATTTTAACTCACTGAAGATGCTAAGTAACTACTGATTGGACTCATCACAAGACCATTTATCTGGCATAAAGAGTTCATAGTATAAATTAGTGTGACATATACATATAGTACATAATGTCAAAATTATGAGAGCTGGCAAGTAACACCAATTTAAAAACAATACAAAAGCCCAACCCACCAAAAAAATCCTCTACACCAATTGCAGGTAGCAACTGAGTAACAGCTACACTCTTTTACCCAGATGAGAAACCCAGCAAAATAACTCAGTGCCTAGAGCTGATTAACAGATTCCATAAAAGAGACTTTCAAGCTCTTGCTTCCAGCAAAGTCAGATTTTCACCTAGTACTTCAGGGTTTTTTGACATTGAACATTTACATATTTGATCAAGATTCTTTACATCTCTATTGTGTTTTGAAGAGTTTTTTTTCCCCTCTGTCATTATCTTACATTGTTCTTGAACTTAAGATTTCAGCATGACTTTGATTTCAGCAGAGGATAACTATTAGATATATTTTTCTTTAAGACTATATTTCTGATGATAGCCTCAAATAAAGGCTAGTTCACAGTATGCCGCTAATGTTTGGGACTACTGTCTTTGCAGCTTTCAATTTAGTGAAAAAAGATTAAAAACAAAAAATCAAAACCTCCAAAAAAGCTCTTCCAAAAAAATAATATAAAATAATTGCCAACCTTTCGTTGTGTGCCTCTGAAAGACATGGTATAAAATCTGAAGGGACATAAAAGAATGGCAGAAAATGGAAAAAACCTCCTTAACTTTAACCCCTAATCCTGGAGGGATTTAGAAATAAACCCAAGCCAAACTGAAGTACACAACTCATAAGCTAGTTAAAAAACAAAGTCAAACCCTGGGGTTTTGAATGTTAGTCAGCCCACAAAGCCAAGTTGTTTGCTGAATACAGTGCATGTATGCCTAAACAATCACTTTCTTACACTTGCTCATAACCCCTAAGCTCTCATAGCCCTCTTCCAGAATGGCTCCTGCTATTTTTATAAGCAATAATTAGATTTCCCAACATCTGCTTTTTATGGGTAAAACAACTTCTTTCTTAGGGCTTCCTTTTCTGAATCTGGTTTTCTAATATCACAATTATTCTGGAAGCTCTTCACCAGCTTTTGTTTTCAAATATTTCTGCACAGTGTTTCAGGTGATGACTCACCAGCCCTTTAATTTTTGCATTACAATTTCTCCACTTATTCTGAGAATAGTTTATCTGATTAACTTACAATAAAATATCCTTTTTTTCTTGACCAAAGCCATTATTACAGTATCAAGATGCATGATCTTGTACTTCATGCTATTGATTTTCTTTTATTTTATTCTGCTTCCTCAGGATCACTCAGTGATGACAACACAATACCCCTCTCATCTGGCAAACTATCTAACCCTATGTCAGACATGCTCATTGGTACAATACCACTCTTTTTTTATTTTACCATGTTCCTTTTAAGACAGTATTTTGTTTCTTCTACTTTTTATTCTAATGAATATTCTCCCATTGCACATAATATCAAGTGATTTACTGAAGTCAACTTAGATTTTACAGGATTGAAAAAAAAATTAATAACCAAAGCTACCAATAATTCATTTTTATTTTTTGCTATTCTCATTAACTTCTCTTTGTGTAAGATTATTCTTTCCTCTATAAACCTTCATATTGGTAATGTCAGATAGAGACATGAAAATGCTCAAATCATTCTTTTTTCAGTTTCTTCAATATTCTATAGTAGCACAATATTACTAAAGCCACAGTAAAACTTGGTAAAGAATGCACTTAGTAAAAGTCTAGTTTTATCTCAGTCATCTCAGGATGCAGAATATGAAACTGGTATTTACAGTATGAGAATACATTACTCTGATTCTTTTATTTCAAGAAATTTCTGTGGAGAATTTTCACTCCCCTCTCTACCATCCCCAGATCATTATTCTTGCTTAAAAATAAAACAATATTTAATCTAGCTGTGAAACTATACTTGTTTTACCTTCAATACCAGAAATAATTCTCCAAATTTATTGCTGTAAACTTTTTGTTACTTTTTGCATCAGTTGATATTTCTGACATCTTATGTGTCCACCCTCTATGACAATTTGCTTGGATGTTGCCATCTCCTAATCATGATGCTCTTCCTGTTGCCTACAGGTATTTTGCTTCCCTTGTGCTATTATAGCCCCTTTATTCTGAGGGACTGATAGTGACAAACTGACCTCTAGCCTGTTACAAAAAATTGTACCATATTATTAAAAAATTCTGGAAATACACTATTAGTTTTTCCATTTGAAAATCAGACTGGAGTGATTGAGTCTAATGAATAATTCTCTAAAATTGCCATCATATTATAAATGTGGCATTTAAAAGTAAAGTTAAATGACAAGACATAACCAAAAAAAGTCCAATAACCAACAAGAAAAAACTCATCCATATTACCAGGTATATTTGGAGCACTAACAAAGAAATATTGCAGAGGAAAGGTATAGAGTGTTTCTGTAAACACCAGCAAAGATCCGAAATATCCATTACCAGTAGCATAAATTCTACTTGGATATACTCAGTGTCGCACCGCACTGAAAATACAGTATTTACGCTTTTTTTTTTCTCCCAAAACATTTATTTCCCTTGTCTCTACAGCCATTTCCTGGCTTTCTTGCCTTTATTCTCCACTTTCTTCTTTGTGTGTGTGCGCCTAAGGTGCATACAACACTCTTTTTGAGATCTTTTTTTCCCCAAACCTCTTACAATGCCACTGGCTCTTTAGCACTCAGACTTTCCCATCTGTAGCCAGAGTAAACTTCAGTTGCACAAATGAAAAAAAGCATCTAAGCAAGATTTTTGTCTCCTATTTTGAGTTCAAATATGAACACACTAATGTAGCGTAATTGGTAAACAATGTGGAAGCATTTTTATACCCTGTTCACCAGTAATAATATTACTATCATCAGTAGCATCAGGCCTCAGATCTTACTGCAACTATGTCCTATACTACATCCACAGGAACCCTGGCCTGCTGGACTTGTTATAAACTTCAAGAACTTTCTGGGAGAAAAGCAGTCTGACGCCACATTTCTTTTTATAATGTACAGTTTAAGCTCAGAAATTGTAAATATGGGAAATAGCTGAAAAGAGAAACACCTGAATGACAATTCACTGTTTGTCAGTCATTCATCACTGAGTTGCTACTGAAAGAAAGAAACAGCTGCTAAGGCAAACAGGAACAAATGGCCAAGCAACAAGACAGAGCACCAGCCCTGAGCACAGGGTTCAAGGTCCCTCAGTGCTGCACAGCACACAGTGATATGGTACAGTGGTCGACCAAGATCTGTCAAAAGACAAAACCGTCTTATAAAAGAAGAAATTAAATTCAGAGGAGGGAGCAGAAAGAAGACCCTTGGATCAGTTGCAGCTTCCCTTGCTGAAGAGTTCTTGAGCCTCAGCACCTGCATCCTTGGGGACCACAAAGTGCTGAGCTGACTGCAGCGTGTTGTATACTTGCAGATAATTTAGGGTATGATTGTTGATAACTAACTGTTTTGAATATGCAGTGAGAGAGGTTAATAATGATTCAGAATGAACTATAAGAATGGAACGGCAATGACTATCAGTCCAGCAGAGTTAAAAATAAAGGTTTACAAGTGGCCACATTTATCAGTCTTTTAACCAATATTTTCATTCTAAAATTTAACTCACTGAGGTACATAGTCAGTAAGATACATAAGTCTACATGTAGATCTAAATGCACCTGCAGCACCTTCCTACTCATTAAAATTAAGCTTTCTCACCTTCAAGGGTCTATACATCTGCACAGTGCATTCAACTTTTTTTTTTAATTGCCTTTTCAACCATTTTAAGGCTCCTCTTGCAATTGATTTCTGTGTAGGGCATTTGACTTTTTGTATTTCAGCAGATATCCACATTTTTGCCCTGCAGAGTATATAACCCTGACAGCCTGAAAATAAGAGCTGTGAATTTGTGACCCAAATCAAAACCTAAGCAATGCATAGCATAAATATATTTAATAGCACTGAGAAATGTGTTGTTAATTTAGAAATTCTCTAATAAGAGAAACATCCTTTCTTTTCAACATATAGAATTCTTACGGCATATATATTACTATTTTTCTCTCATGCTGCCCTAATATTTTTAAGTTTTATAGGTGGAGGTGTCCCATTTTTCATTAATATCATTTAAACTTCACATTTTCAATTTGGTTCTTAGCTTCTTTTTTTTTAAGTGAAATTAATTATCCATTAAAAAAAACAAATGAAGTTTCAAAGAAGAGAAAGTGGATATGTTACTTGTAAAGCTGTGATAAGTTAATGTCTTCTAAAGCAAGGAAAGTCTGCAGCTTTATAGTGTTATTAGAATCTGAAAGATTTGATACACTGTTACCTGTAAGGTCTGTGTAAATTAGAGTCAATCAAGTAAAACAGCAGCCTGCATAAACGCAATATAAATCTTTATAACACCATAAAATAAGAAATTAGCAAATTGTACTGAATTACCAAAATATTTCTTGACTGGAATACTAACAGAAAAGCATGAAAGTCATTATGTTTAAAAGAAAAGGCAGCTTTAATTATATAAATCTTCAGGAACTGTCATATCTGTAAGCTCATTAGCTGCAATGAAAGTTCCTCCTGCTGATCTAAGAGCACTTAGAAAACAGGATTTGTTGTACTTCAAAGTAAAAAGGTATCTTTAATTCATGTACTGTAACAGTGAATTAAATCTACTTCTAGTATTACAAAAGTAAAAACTAAAAGTTTAGCATACAATGGAATAAAACCAAAACCACAAATTAAATACCTTAAATACCCCGAAGCAAACTTCAATTGCACAGGTCATATGTCCCTTACTGTTTACCTCTCAAAGCTAGATTTTTAAAAATATTTTTTCCTGCAACAATTAATTTACATACTGTGAATATTCAATCACTTATAAAATACTATAAAATATGTTAGCTTCACCATTAACTTGGTGCAGTCACTTATCACTGCTCTTGAAATCTTGTGGATGCACAGCCTGGGAAAGTGTGAAAACAGGAGAGCTTTCCCATGGACTGCTTGAGAAGCACAAACTTTCTCATAAGCTTGGAGAAAAACAGAAAGGTAAGAATCTTAAACAAAGATGCACCTGCTATTATTTACAGAATGTGTACCGTGAGAAATTGTACTGTTTACAGTAAGAACATCTTGCAAGAGGTGTTGCTTGCTCTGACCAACAACAAATGTGTTCTGTTCTTGGGTTAGGGTTCGAGTGTACATAAGGAAGGTAGTGTTACAATAAAGTGCTCCTTTCCTATCTTGAAAGGAAACCGTGTTGCTGTGTGTTCTCTTATAGTCAATCCAATAGTTAATCCTTAATTAACAGCAACATTATCTTACAAGCTATTTAACAGCTTACTGTACAATCACTGGACAATGTTTAATGAAATTAAAGAAACATGAATGTTCACTTTGAAAAGCATAAAAAGAAAATGAGTTGCTGGATACTGTAATGTTCTAATGTTCACCATTTTGAATAAGAAATAACTTGAAAGAGAAGTTTTAAGAATGAGCAAGTATAAAACAAAAAAGATACAAGGCATGCTACAAATAGGCTGGCTGATACAAGAACAGTCATGCCAAGGAAGAATTTTTTAACAAGGCATCCTTTAACTAACTTGCTTTGAGAAACCTGTAGAAAACTCAACAATTACTTGCAGATGATCAAGCCAAAACTAACAAGTGCACAGTATAGTTCCATTATTATGTATAAATAAGTATGTTCAGCTTCAAGTTTTCTGTTAATATTGTTCAAATGGCATTTACACGTCTTTCTACCACATTAATTTTGATTTATAATTTAAAGGACACCTGAAAATAATACTTTTATGCCAGATAAAAATGTGAAGTTATTGTATCTGAAGACATGAATATGCAGACAGGTAATGAAACCAGCTCAATAAAAACCAGCTTGCAACAAAGGAATAGGAGAATAGAATATTCTTATCCAACTTCATTGATCTATTCTTGGAAAGTATTTTTAGAAATTACTTCAGAAAACAAAGTTCAGTAAAACCACAAAGGGAATTTAATTCCACCACCTGTACAAGGCCTTTTTTTTCCAGGACAAAAGCCAGAGAAGAGAAACAAGTACCGAAACAAAACACTACCTCTACGGTTCAGGAAAAATTGAACAATATATTAATATGACACAAAAGCAGGAAAGAGTGATGTTGTCTCTTCACCCAACAACTCTGAGGAACAAAGCAGCATATGTGGGAATAGAACCTTTCTACCGGATGGCAGGAAAAACCAAAACTGATGTCTTCCCCTCTCTGCTATTGGCAGCCTGTAACCCTTGGACATAACGTTTAGATCCAGTGGTTTTCCAGATTTACCAGAAGTGTAAATTGCCTCCCAGAAATGCAAGTCAGGATGGATTATTTCCACTAAACGCTAAATTACAATATCTTAGAATGGAGGAATTCCTCTAAGCCTCAGTACTAAAGTTCTGTTCTACCAAAACAAGTATTTTTTTCTGGAATATGCATATTTGACTATATAAAAGATTTTTGATTACTTCTCCTCTGTCACTGTTCTTAGGAGCCGTAATGATGGTTTGTAATATCTGGTATGATTTCCCAGTTCTCTTGGTCAGCTTGTTAGATTTCATCAGCATATCAGTAATACATGAGACCATTACAGTGGAAGTGACTGAAGAGATTCACAGACTTTCTTTTTATCTGACCTTCTGCTAAGCTCAAGCAAAAATAGCCACTTTATTAAAAATTTACTGTACAAAAGTCAGTGCATATTAAATCAACTTGCTTCATAAAAATGTACTTTTGCAGAAGTACTAAAAGGTTTAAAAAAACTCCACGAGTTACAGTTTTTGTGATCTGCTGGGTTTTCTAAAATTCCAGTGCAGCAGGAGTCTTTCAAAAACAGAATGGAGTTCTGCAGATAGGGAAACAAATATAAACAAACATACTGATACGCTAATCTGTTATGGATATCCTAAGCCTTTGTCTTTTGCATACAGTAAAACTGAAATGCAAAATGCATCTCATAATATACTGTAGTAAATTCAATATATAAACTTGAAAACATGATCATTGATTCCCATCCTACCTCATATTGAGATCGAAGACTCAACTAGTCATTACCAAATGCCTAGAACAAAACAGAAAGCCTGGGCAAACTGATAATTTTACTGGCTATCTTTGAATGGTCAGTGATTTAGAGCTCGGAATTTTTCCAGAGAACAGTCAGCAGTGTCATGTAAGACAATTGTCTACACTGAAAATACAACCTTCTAATAAGGATAAAAAAAACTCAACCACAATACAGACAATAACATAATAGTGATGAAAAGAAAATTGGTGACCAGTTAACACTGAAAATAATGCCAAACACATCAAATTATTATATAGCAGAAACTGTTTCTATTACCAGTATAAACAGTGAGGATAAGGGCTTGAAGCATTTGACAGCTGTTTAAAAATAACTGAACTTTTCCAGGGTTGTAATACACCAAGTAAAACTGGAAATTTTAAGAACCATAAAGTGAAGTCTTTCTAAGCGACCACTATCTCAAGTCCTCTATCAGAGGCTGGTTTTGCAAAGCTATAATTTGTGGCAGAGAGACTGAGAGACATGAGAGTGACACTCTACAAAGTCATAGATGAACTGTGATATTTCCCAAAGTGACACAAACTAAAAAAAATTTAACTGAGCCCGTCCAATCTTTTTTATCTGCCAGAGTAGGACAGTGCTAAGGTAGCATCAATTTCTACCTGTATGCTTTATCTGTTTAAATTACTTAAACTGATAAAATGTGGAAAAGGCATTTTAAATTAAGAAACTAATTTCAAAAAATCTTTTTTGGTGCATATACAGAGATTTTCCATTTTCTATATTGCATGATGAAACTACAAATTTTTACAGACTTCCAATATTACTGTTGCATGAAAAAGATACATGTAGGGAAGACAAAACTGTTCCATGTTTTGAAAACAATAAAATAAAATAAAATATAAAATAAAATAAAGTGATGCCATGACAGCCTTTCTGCATGTCTGAATTAGAAGACAGTGAGTGACAAATTTACCATATAAAAGATCAAAGACTGGAATTATGATCTGGTAATAGAAAAGAACTTTTAAAAGAAATCCAGTATGGAAAATGTTTCTAGAAGATATGTTAGAAGAAATGTAATGGGCAATCCTATAGTAAATGTTACAGGACCAAACAATAAGTATCTTCAAGACCATTCACAGCAGCTAAAATTACTGATCTGTGATATTGACTATTAATATCTATTTTTTAGATATTGTTAATAAAAAATAAGCATCATCTTATACACAAGACACTGTAATGTGTCAAAATCAAAACTTTTAGCTAGTTACACAAACCTTTACTAGCTTTATCCAAATGCTGAAAATCCTCAACAAAATTCAGGACATCCTGATAGCTTTCTTCACACACTTCCACCAGAAAATGGAGCAACGTTGTTTTCTGGTCTGCCGACTTTGTGTCCTTCAGCTGGGAAAAAAACATGAATGCAAAAACATGAAGAAAAAATTTATTTCTGGCCATCTTAATAATTAATAAATATTAGTAATTATGTTAGAGCAGTGCATTTTTTTTAAAGACAGCAATGGGCTGTTTCATTTCCCCCCTTGTTAAAAATCCCTAGAAAGGTCACACTAAGTATTTTTTTCATTCTACACAATATTTATGCCCAGTATTCAGAAACAGTACATATATTTCTTTTAAAAATGTAATTATTTTAGCAATACAGGTATATTTACAAAACTGTGAATAAGCACATGAAAGTGTAAACAAGAAAAATCTAAGTTAAATCAGAAAAATCTAGCTATACATAATGCACATATCCAGTGCATTACATAATTTCCTTCTTTATAAATGAAGTTAACTCTAGCCTAAAAAGACTTACGTAGTGGAAGCTGCACAACCGCAATGTGCACAAGTTCTTGTTATCAATTCTCAGTACAGTAAATAAGAATTCATAGGTATCATTGTTTAAAAACACTGACTTCAATTCTTTCTGGACTCTTTATACATATAAAATCATTTTCAAGCCTGGACACTTTAAAACTTGTGCAAAAACTTGTGCAAAAACACTAACAATTGACAAACACTTCTGTTATAGTTTTTCTACTGAAATGTTCTTTTAAATCAAAGACATTTTTATAAATAGAAAATGTCATCACAAATGAAAGAGTCTTCACTACTTAAGAACTATTTCTACATTAAAAAAATAGCAGCAAAAGTATAAAAACATGTAGGCATAAAGTAAACATGAGGATAAAAAGGGCTGCCACAATTGCACAAAGATTTCTCCATCTGAATATCAAGGCACAAAGTTCTTAAAGCAGTATTGATATTTTATAATTAACTCTAAAAAGTTTGTTTATTTTCAAAGACCAAAATGCTACTATGCTGAGATATACTCTCTCAGAGCATGCATGTTTTCCTTGAGAAAAGTGGATTAATAACAATGCAAACACAGTTTTCCAAATAAACAGGAAATGGAACACATATATATCAAAACCCAAAAATATATTCTAGGATCCTTACTCTATGCAATGTTATAAAATATGTTACTTCTATTGTATTGGGAATCTCAGGAATCTCAGGAATTTCTACAATATGAAACTGTGGTACGTGTAATACACAACAAAAGTTAGCTATAAATATGAACCTGTGTTATAAACATGCATATAAGTTTAATACATCAATATTTAATGCATGATTGAGTATTAGCATATCAATATCATATCTCTTTTGAAATTGCTCATGGTTGCTCTCTGATGTAGAAGAACTAACACAGTCATTCATTCCATACTTTCGTTATCTATATACATCAATTCTCTCTCCTATATCTAGTACTCCACAGTTATCTTCAAAATCTTCATATTCTAGATCTCAATAAATTATTTCTCCAAGATAAATTCTGACTTTTGATCCTGTTCTGCAAATTGCTTATATCAATTACCCTCACATTGTTTTCATAAATATATTTTTGTCTTGTGCATTAAAAATACAGAGAATATAACCAGACCTAGGACAAATTCTTGTAAAATCATACTTAGGTAAATGTACCTAATTGGAGAAAAAACCTTAAGTATCTTATTTCTGACTATGTTTCTCAACAAGTTGTATTTTTAACTCAATCACTTCATCTACAATGTATTAACTCCAGGTGAATGACTCCCGCTTAATGCTTTCATTAGACTAGGGAAAGAATATAACTTATTTTTTATGAATATTTATGTCATAGGTATCAAACTGAACAATCAGTGAAAGAATTCTTCTGAAATATGGTAGAATAAGGGTGATTTGTTTCATGAATGTAGAAGTTAACATATTGTGTTTTCTCTTGTGCAAAAAAGAGATAAAGAAACAGAAAGACAAAGACTACACACAGTTTCAAATAATTCCTTCCTGAAGAAGCACTCTGAAGATTGCTCAGTAACCTCCGAGAGAGCACAGCAAAAAAAATAACAACACTAAATATGGGAAAGGTGATTAGCATTAGAATGGGTTATAAATTAACACCCAGAAAAGCATAGACACTTTCTTGTATAGAGTGAAAATTTAAGTAAAATCAGAAGAAGCAAGAAACTGATGAAACTGAGCAACATGAGCATTACATAAGGAGTAAATTCATGTCCAAAAGAAAATATACCTGTATTGAAACATACAAAAATGTGATAGATGTCTTAGAAGTGCTCGGACACATTAAAGTTACAAAACTGTTACGATCACAGTGATAGGTTCTTACGTAATCTTATTTAGTTTGGGGTTTTTATCATTCCCTCAAAATAGAATCACTTAAAAGTGATTAAATGCAAATTAGTCTTAAGATGACTATTCATGAATTAGCTGTACTGTTCAAACTATCAACTAATGCCAATAACAAAAATAAAATAGCAAGTAAATAATTAATTGCAGGAAAAACTCAAAACCAGAGTACTTATGTAGCATAATAAAAACAAAAAAAAAGTGAATGTAATACTCAACACGGACATTTCAAAACTCACTTTACATAGCGAGCTGAGATTATATCCAAAGGTCTGTGCATTCCGAGAACCTGCATTCATATAGTTTCCCATTAGCAATACTAGTTCCAGCAGCTTGCTAAAGCTTTTACTCTTCTTTATCTCTTCACAGGCAGCACTGACAGCCATGATGTCAGGTTTGATGTTGTTCACCTGCTCCTCAAACTGAAGCTTAAAAAGAATAGCACTGAGCCGTGGCCGTAGTCTCTTCACATTGCTCATCTGATTGAAAAGAAAAATAGAAGATTTCCTTTAAAATTCATGGTACACTTTGGCACTGTACAAATGCATATACTCTGAAATGATTTATTGGTGTGACAGGCTTGAAGAAGCAATATATCTGCTATAACTGATAGCAAATGAATGAATGAATGAGAGACACTTGGGTAAGCAACTGAAATCCCATCTTGTGGTTAATAGGAACTGCCCCCATCCTTTCCAAATAACTAGTATGTGTAAGCAATAAAAGATAAAGTGTCATCATATATCACATCTGTCAACTCATATACCAAATCCTATAAAACTAATCCAAGTTTATTACCTAGTAGTTGCAAAGGAATGAAAGTAGTTCACAAATTTTGTATAACTCTGGATGTACCAAAACAAGACAAATCTCATTTTCTGGTGCAAATATTTGAAAGATGACGTCAATAAGAGCCTATTATAAACTTGCAGGAGAATAACAGTTTTGAAAAAATCTCAGCTGTGAAACACCTAATATAGTATACACTAAAATATACCAAAATTCATACCCTCCACACTCCTGTATACTAACCTAATACCGTTCATTAGATGCAGCTGAATGCTCCCACGACAATAGCTTCTGTAGATCATATACAAAAGACTTGGCTTTTTCTATGGTTTACTGATCATGTATTTTCAAAAGAAATTTTGATCTTCTTATATACTAGGTCACTGAATTCTCACTCCGGACATATTTTGCACATTGTTTACTACATCCAAACCAGAAACATTGAAAAATTATTCAATTCGCTGCTTATATTATTTTTCCCTATCCCTGTTTTCTCATCAATTTCATGAATTCCATAAGATCTCCTTCCTCATGCTTGCCTTCTTCCTTCTCAAGGCAAGGTTCAAGACAATAATTTCTTTACAATTCCTAGAATCTTAAACTAAGTTTTTACTTTCTTTTTCTGAATAAGGAACAGTCTTTCCAGCTACCAGTACTTCTTGATGCAAGAAAGAAGGAATAATATTGGCACTTCTACAAAGCAGCAGGCTTCATAAAATGGCCTTAAATTTTTGCCTTTAAATTGGACATATCCCCCTCCAAACCACAGTGATACCTAAGGTTTTACAGAGCATTTCTCAACACAGATCTAGTCTACCAATGTGAAAATTCCTCTGACAGTGCAACATTCATAAGTCATATGGCACTGATTATCCAAGGAGACTCAGTGTAAGGGATAATGGTGTCACTCCATCCATTTTCAGTGTAGTGAAACTGAAGGCTGTCTCATCCAAAAGGTTTGATATAGAAGCAGAAGAGGATGGAATTTACAATCTATTTTATTGGTTTTACTGTGACAGTAGAAGAAAATAAAATTGGGTAGAGTTAACATTTTATGTCACTAGGCCATTTTAGAAATGCCTTCGTAGCTGTGCAGCCATCTGATGATGTCTAATTGAAGTAAACACACCATTTGCATTTTAGTTCAGGAAAAAAATCCTAATGTAAAATAAGAAATCATTTCCACTAACTGTACTTAGGTTTTCATCATAGAGCAAAGCAAATAATCAGGATGTCTTTCAGATTAAACTAGGTGAAAAATCAACTGTTGCACTTTAGTCGCTGACTGCCTCCAGCCTGGTCGTCAAGTAAAACACTTAAAATGTACACTTTGAACATTACTAGCTCAGTACCAACTGTAGGTAGATATTCTGTTCTTACAATATACGAAATAGAATCCAACAAGTGTGGTAAAATTCTTACTTAAGAATGGATAAATAAGGATAACGGGTCTTGAATTTGAACAGGGCATTTCAAAGGAAAATAGAAACAGAAATACCTAAATTTCACATGAAATTAACACAGTACTCTAACAACTTTATACCTAATTTAAGAATAACTACATAAAAGAATGTAAAGGTAGTGCAGAGAGGCAAGTGTCACAAATTCATTCTCCCAGCACTATCAGAAGGAACTACAATTAACTCCTTTTCTTCAATTATCTTACTAAACTTGTATATGTAATACTGCTACTTCTCAGCATCTTGAAAACAATGTTTTTAATTTTATCCTAAACTTAGCCAGAAAAAATTGAGACTAGACTAGAAAAAAAAAAAAAAACAAAAAAAAAACCACAACATTCCATTGAAATTATCCAGATTTTTAGTATTTAATATCCTACTCAGGGTGCAATAGAGATGATCATTAATATTAAACCATAGAAACTAAAAAAATACATGGTAAGTTGCATTGATTTTAAATGGTATTGAACTCAAGATGCTACAGAACCACTAGAAGATGTATCATTTATTGACTCTTGGCTTTTCAGACAGGCAGATCCTTGAAACTGAAATAATCATGCACTTTTGACCACAAAGATGTGTTGCACAAACATAAGCATGCACATCTGTATAAAAGGTGTAAAGTTTTCATCAGAACCACTTGAACTACAAGAAATTCAGATGTCTGGTATGTAAGTATGTAATTCTTAAGGCTGAATACAGAAATATGTAATCTAAAAAATTAGAAACAGGAACACATGCCAGAAACACAACAGAAATGCCACTGGGATTGTTATCATTGTTATTACTAGTATTATTTTTGTTGTTGAAAATGCTCTGACATCCATGCACAATGCATTTTGTTGGTATTATTTCTTTACCTGTTTGCTAAGTCAATAATTGAAAAGGGAAGAGATGCAGTTCCCTTAGTATTATATGGCTTTTTTTGTGACATGTAGTTCACAGTTATATTCAAACTGTAAAATCTATATACACTACCACAAGAGATGCTAAGAATTTAAGTGTTGCAATGCTGACCATCTTATATTAATACCCTATATATTTTTATAATGAGCATATAAGGACATAAGTTTACTTCAGTCTAGACAGTGGAATTCTGAAAACAAACCATCCAAATAACTAAAACGGGAAGTTGAAGTAGAAACCTATACATGTCAGAGAACTCAGTGTATAGGTAATGAATTGTTCTACTCTTTAAGTAATAGTCCACAAGAAGAGTCTCATAACAAGCAAGTCAAAATGGGAACTGACTTATGAGTTGAGCTATCCAGTAGCAGCTCTCAGAGATCTCACATCCAACAGTAAAGACAGGTTTTTCTCTCAAATACAGCATAAATCACAAGGCAACTACAAGAATGTGCAATCTGATATATGTGTACTCTCACTATCTTTTTCTGTTGATGTCAAGTAAAGGAAAGCACCTCAGAAGTTCCACTGACACTACATTTTGATCACTGAAGGGGTTTCATTCCTGTCACAAGCTCATAGAGAAAAACATTGCAAGCACTTCTGTTTCATATCTTCTTTAAAAGGAGCAACAGTGCTGAGGCTGTCAGACCACCTGAAAATGTTCTCATCCAAAAAGTAAAATAACAGTTACAGCCAAGCTGACTAAAGACAGCAAACTGGAACACTATTCCCCATGGAAAATGTATGGCTTTCACCACTGTAACATCAGTGAACTGCTAAGAGTGCCAAGTGGGAATTCCTGACACTTATCTTTAAATCCAGGCACTTGAAAAGCAGGAAAAAAATCAAATAAGGAAGGACTGATACCTTAACAGATATTTTATCATGTTTAAAGAAGACAAAAGAACATACTGCTCAATTTGAAAAGGACTGCCAACATGCCTAAATCTTAGTGAAAACCAGCAGCATTCTGGAAAGATCAAACATTATTTCAAAATATGGGAAGTCAATTCACAATAAAAATCAGCATTTTTGTTGACACAGTTTTATGGATACTTGGAAATAGTTCATCTTTCTTCACTTTTGACACACTTTTTTTCCTCAAGGAAATTATAATAAAGTCAAGAACTGCCAACACAAAATTAAAATTACTTAAGACAAATCAAGTATAGATATAGATGTTATAGATATAGATTGATATATACACACATATATATATATATGTATGTATGTATGCAAACATGTGAACAAATTACTTTTCAGTCTTAGTAGCAGTGACAGAGAGCATGTCCTGTTACTCTGCTTCTCTAGCCGGAATTATAAACAGCTTGAATTTGAACTACTGACTAAGTTTCTTGCAAATCCAATATTTTCCTAAAGGATATTCAGGTCAGAATACAAGGCAGTGTATTGTAAGTGACATGGGGACAACATCTATCAATTAACTCCCAGCTGCACACAGGCAGCCTTCTCTTGTCTTGTGAATGACAGCGAACTGATTCACAGTGCAGAAAATCCCTGGTACTGTTTTGGATTGCATTATGTTCAACAAAGATGGCCCAGCAAGGTCAGTGAGCAGATCTCAGAATTGCCAGTGGGGGCTAAAACACAGCTGTCAAAATAAGCTGAGTTTACGGTCTTCACGCTGAAATTCACAGGAAGCTAAGTTCTATGAAAAGAAAGTAGACTGATTTTTTTTTTTTTTGTCTTATCCAAAAAATACAATTAGATGTACTGACATCTTGATCAGTTTGGAATGCAGACAGCTTTTGTTTTAAGTTGAAACTAGTCAATGGTATTTTCCTAAAAAGAATTCTTCCAGGAAGGGGAGGGTCCAAATTTCCCAAATTCTTCTATTTTTAGCAGCCTTAACAGATGTCTGAAAGGCTATTTTCATTAAAAGACACATATGGAGCAGATGCTACTAAACTGAAAAGCTTTCCTCGTGGGAAACCAAGTCAAGAGTTTAAGACAGGTAAAAATGCTCTCTAAAATCTCTAATCCATACACGTAGCAGAAATAAATTAACACCAGAAGTCAAGGGCAGATGTCCTTGAGGAATCTAAAATCAAATATTATAGTACCAAACCAAATGGAGAAAAGGTTCTAAAAGTAAATCAGATGTAAATGTATTCCAGATAGAAAAATCTGATAAGTCTGACATTAAAATAAATGCCTCATTCTCTATCTGGCTACTACTAGGAATCCACCTCCTAATGAAAAGTCTACCATAAGGAATATTCCAAAACAGAGGTCATGAAGACACATGATCAAAGTCTGGATGAGAATGTCTCAAAATCATGACAGCAAGTTTAGTACTACCTATCAGGTTGAACCATCATAACAACTCCCACATAAAAGTGGAATTTGATGTCTTTGATGTGACAGATATGACCCATTTCAAAAAAGTTCAGGCCTCCAACAATTCGTATCTGATATCATCTTCTCTACTGACCCAACAAATTGTGTCCTAGTTAATTTCCTAAGAAGGAAAATATGTGTCCATGATCATGACAGTACTGGTAAGGAAAAAAAAATAACATTCCACTGTGGAGCTTCTACTGCTCCGTCAATAGCGAATTTAGTAATGACTGGGGAATTTTTATTCATATAGTTATTTGGTGTATTTGGAACCACAGTTAATCTGTGGCAAAAACAGTCTGATATGTCACATAAACAAATCCTGCAGAAGACAGTTTGCATGTGCTGGAGAAAGTTCCTCAGTTCTATGAAATGATCATAGGGAAAGTAAATTCTACAGTGCTGGGAGCTCCATTAAGCTCTAAAGTCTGAAGCTAGAACAGGTGAAATATCTGCATATTAATTTCAGGCTCTAGGGATTTAAGAAGTACTGATCAGCCTCAAGGTTCCTTCAGCACAGCTACCCTACACTAGCCAGTCATTTGGATACCTCACTCAATTTAGGTGGCTAAATTCCAAGAAATCCTTGAAGGTGTTGAGTCAAACCCGTCAGGATCGTGGCCCTTACACAACACAGAAGTGTTTTCCTTATGATGTGTAAAGCCTGATATGAACATTAGAGGATTGCTTATATTACTAGTGAAGAAAAACATAAAATCAGATCCAGGACAGGCCCTTGACAGAATGTGCTAAGTGAATGGCTGGAAGCAAAAGATGGGGACCCTTCAGAGACATAACATTCCTGCTCTGAAGCCGTAGTGCCAAGAAGAAAACTGAGATAGCCTATGTGTTTGTGCCAGAACAAACAACAAGCACCCACTTAGCTGTTTGAATTAATATCAGACAACAGTAAGACAAAATTCTTTAAACTGTTCTTTAGATTAACTACCCAAAATGGTTTTACTGGAACTAAATAGAAATAAGACCTGCTGGTACTGAAGCATTTACAGGAGCACTCATCTATAGTATGGCATCACAATCTTTCACTGATGTAAAGGAAGTAATATAAACCAATCCAGTGGCAATTCCAAATAGTCAGATCAGTGCAGATCATTCATGATGACCATTTTCAGAAGATATTTCTGAAGCTATGCTCTCCAACCTTACCTAGGTTCAAGGTTTGAAACACATCAACATTACAGGAGTTAAGGACACTCTCCTTCTCAACAACATAGGTAACTTGACCACAATTTGTCATAAAGATATTTTTTAACTCTCACAAATGGCATATAATAGAAAGCTAATTTTTGGCAACATTCCTGGAAAGGCTGGAAATACTGATAGAGAACACTGACAAGGCAGAGCAGCAGATACACATGACATCTAGAAGACACAGAAGATAAGGTTTGCAGATAGAAATTAACACAATCAAAATATTTCACAGCCCAGGTGCACCTCAGCACTTCAGAATTTTAAACAGACTGAAATGTCACTAGGAATGGCTGTGTCCAAGTATCAAGTATTATGAAAGGCAGAATACACCTCTGCAGAAACAGTGATAGTATGATATTTTCCAGACAACGGTGAAAAAGCATTAATACATTTTGAGTTATCCGCAACGAGAACATACAGGTGAAGCTATCAGCTGAATATGGAATTGATCAATTTAAGTGTCTGCTGAATTATTTAAGACAAACTAGCCTTCATCAGGCCTCACTCTAATCTTCAATTTACTCTAGTGAAATCTTTTCCTTTGGTACGAACTCATTAAAAACACATCCATCAGTGAACAAGCTGTGAAGCCACATGAGGACTGCTTGCCAAATTCTATTTAGGTTAGCTGTCAGTGAATTTCACAAGGTCTGAACATTAATTATTTCTGAAACAATATTTTGTAATTTCCTCAATTTTATCTTTGAGCAAATATAAGTGATCAAGGAAAAATCTGTTTCCTTTTTTTTTACTACAGGACAATATGGGAACATCTTTCTGAATGCCTCAGATTATCAGAAAAGAAAGACACCAGGAGCTATTACATGTGGCTCTTGAGACAGTATTTTCATATGTAAGAATGCTAGTACATGTGCCTACACCTGAGGTCAAATGTCTACTAACAGCATCCTGTCAAGCATTAGAAACTTTTTACATTAGAAGGGTTTATAAAAAACATTGAAACTTTGATTTCCTAAATGGAAGTGCATTTATGGATTTCAAACCATACAAGAAATTTAACACAGATCAGGACCATTTTATACCACTAAGGATTATAGGCATTGATGAGACAACATAAAATCATAGAATATTTTGTGTTGGAAATTTTTGTGTTGTGTCCCCTGCCACGGGTAGGGACACCTACCACTAGACCAGGTTGCTCTGAGCCTTTTTCAACCTAGTTTTGAAAATATTCAGGGATGGGGCATCTACATTCTCTGGGCAACCTGTTCCAGTTGCCTCATGCTGGAATTCACTACTGGATTCAGCTCTATGCAGCAGCATTATTGTTCAGAACTATTTTTGTAATGGTTCCTAGTGCAACAAACAGTTAAAATATGTTGGCATGAGGAGGCCTTGAAGTCTTAGCATTGCTGTGTGTGCAAGAGAGGGAGGAGAGGCAGATGTGTGGTGCTGCAAAGCTGGGGAACCACCTTTACAGGACAGTGGTGGGGGAGGAGAGGGGGGTGCAGCAAAGATCTGGAACCATCTGATATGGGACCAAATATTGCAATGCACCTCTGTACCTTCTTAAAAATGCGCTGAAATGTCAGACCTAGAGGCCCATGGATGTCAGATAAAGAGCATCAAAACTTTTATTTCTTAAATGGTATTACATTTATGGATATCAAACCATATAATAAATTTAATATGGTCTAGGGCTATTTTACACCACAAGGAATTACAGGCACTGTAAATAAACAAGTATACATCAAATCATAGAATGGAATTCTGTGAGAATTCAGAACATTCAAGTTCTGAAGAGCTGGAAGATGTTTGTATCCAACTTCCTTATGAATAATGTATTGACCAATGATATGGTAACAGTTCAGTAAAAAAACATTAAACAGATTACTGCACTCAAAATTATCAGTGATGATCAATAAATCTAACTAGTAGTTATTATATCAACTCCACTGAAAACAACTGAGAATAACATTACTAAATTATCTACTCCTTAAACATTTCTTCGATATGATGACCAAAAATTAGGAAAAAATATTCTCTAAAACAGTACATTTTTCTTAGTAGGAAAGAAATACCTGCAAAACAAATCGACATTGCTAAAGTCCTAAAGCAACATAATATTTATACTGTCCATTGAAGAAAGAAGCATGTAAAAAATGTAAAAACCACCAAAACACAACCTTCTCTCTACAGTTACCAAGACGAACATCTAGATGAAACTCCATTCATCTCCAGTGGGTTTCATACTGCACAAAGATAATCTTCATCATTATCAAGTTGTATAGATGATTCAGCACGGTGCTAGTAAAGACAAGGTTTTGAGTTCGATCCCTATGTGGGCTATTCCCTTAAGAGTTAGACTTGATGATCCTTCTGTATTCCTTCCAACTGAGAATATTTTGTGATTCAGTGGTAATCAATGAAACCACTAAGAAAAAAATATGAAGGTTAAGGAAGTTCTAAAGAAGTTTTGCAGGAAGTTTATTGCTGTAAGAACCAAGTACAAAACAAGAACTATGGTAAAACAAAATGCCATTGAGTATTTATTTTTTGTCAAGCACAAGCATACTTCATCATGAATTTGAGCAAGGGAATACAACATTCAATATAACATCAAGTTAAGGTAACAATAGTAAACTAAATTTTTAATAAGATTAACAGAATTAATGTAATTTTCATGAAATAGTTAAATTAATCTGTGCAAGTCCCTTCCTGTCCCTCTCCCCCTCCCAAAAAACAAAACCTCACAACCCTAAAACAAAAACAAAGCTCCACAGTAATAGGTGATAATATCTGTGCTCTGAGACATCAGCCTGGAGTAAGTGAAAGAAAGAACCGAGCAGAAAATAAAGTAGTTTATCTAAAGAAAACCCAGAGTCTGGAAGAGAAGATAAGGGCCATAAAGGATTTATTTTATACTTACTGAATGAACAGAAAATATAAAAATGATAAATAACTTTAAAAAGAGAAGGCAGAAACCACAAAAGCAACTCATAGGGTGAATACAAAGAAAAATTCTCACAACCATAAGACAAAAACCCCAACAAAACCCCAAAACCACAAGCCACACTCATGAAGGGAACCTGAACTGTTTAGAGTCATGCCCTCAATGTCTTTAAGCCAACAAGTTAATTAACTTTGCTTGAAACATACAATACTGTAACAGTCACAGCAAGTCAATATTTTGCTAAGTGTCTTGCTGTTTCTTTCAGAGTATCAAATCTTGACTTTGAATTCAAAGCCTGAAAGATAATGGGTTTCCATGATAAAAAAACAAAATATCACACAAGTAGTAATTAGCCATTTATTCACTATTTGGCTTCCTCCTTAGGAGTCAAATAGTTTAATTGTTCCTTTAATCACAACTTCAGAGCAAATTAACATGGAATCTTCTAATTCTCTGAAAAAATACAACTATAAAACACTACTCATCTAAAAGACTTCAAGTCTTGTATTTTGTATTCAAGTTTGATTCTCCTCATTTAAAACAGACAGCAAAAAATGAGGCATACAACAACATTTTTAAGGAAAAATAAACAAAATCAATAAAACCAGCAATAATGTGAAGATTCACATTAGCATGAACAGTGGCTTCCTAAGAAATGAGTGGAATTTCTCAGCCTGCTCTCTGACCAGCAATAAAAGAGAAGATACAAGAGAGCCAGATGGAGCTTGAAGAACTTTGATGAAAAGTAAATGGATAGGACTCCATAATCACAGAGGAAAAAAAAGTGACTTATTCAAATTTTCCCTCATTGGAACAGAAATGAGAAATGTTTCGTGTAATAAACATTGTAGCTTGTTCTCTGAAATACCTTCTATTACATGCACAAAAGCTGTGACACCACAGAAATTTAATGATGGGGTTTGGTCTTATTTGTGGACTTTGTTTTTTAATGTTTTGCATGGAAAACCAGGCAAAGCATGGATTTGCACTTTTCAGTAGGAAACTGGTTGTTCCTTCAGAAAAGAAGCTCCAAAAATGTTTGATATATAAGAACTCTTATCATATTGTCAATTTATATTATTTTTCTGAGTTATCACACTGTCTCAACTTTTTAAGAAACATTTATCAGAAAAGTTGGGCCAAAACTCTACCTACACTGTTAATCAACTGACAATTCCATCTAACTGAATAAGTATTATTTATTCCCTCACAGGAAATTCCCTCAGAATCTTAGCAATAACCGCCTTAGGTTGAAACTCCGGGAATGGACAAGAAAAATCAAAGACTTGTATAGATATATGCACCAGGAAACTACATAGCATTACTCTGAGTTTGTCTGGATGAAGTAATTTCAAATTATGAATTATGAGCTATACAGAAATTAGAAGCAAACTGTATTTCCACAAAAAAGCATCAAATGTCAGTACTAAACTAGCATTTTCTTTTTTTCACTTCCAGTCTTCCTTTGGTGAATTCAACCTGGAAGACATTACAAACATATCTTTCCAGGAGGAAGGGAAAAATTGAATAGGTGTACTCTTGACAGAACATGGTATGAAATACAGGTGGCAGGAGGCAGAATATGTTAACATGATCGTTATCACATTATTTTCTTCTCATTTATGTGGAGACTAGAAAGAAAAACGTAAGTGTAGAAAACTTCAGTGAAAATGTTAAGATTTATTAATGCAAACAAAAATCAGGCCAAACTATTTTAGCTATGGAAATTCAAAAATAGCTCTATACTTCCCAGTGAAACTTTGCCACAGAAAATACCAAAATTTTACAGTTTTAGATGGGCTTCTTCTGCAAAAGTGAATTACTTTATTAAATGAACATAACCCAAAATCATTCCTGCACCAATATTTCAATAATCATGCCTTTCATATCCATGGATACATCCAACAAAAGTCCAATTGAAAGGCAGCAGTGTATTCTTCTCCCAGTCAGCAATCCCTTCATTTTTAAAAAGATGTAACTGCCATTTTTTTCTATAATATGATATTAAAACTGTATTTCAGGAAAGAACAAAGAAAACCAAAACAAAACCAGCAATAATAAAACAGAACTCACCACAACTCCGAACTGCTCTGGCTCAGACAAATTGTTATATTCGTTCTTGAACTTGGACAATGCATTCAATTGTTCTTGTTCAGGGAGGTGTTTTATTAAATTCTATAAAGAAAAATAAAATAGGCTTAAAAATCTCAGATTTGATGTTGCTTATCTTATTGTAAACAAATGCATTATTACCATACACTCCAAAGACAACACTCTTCCCTGAAGACATCAGAATGTACATAGCAACACACAAATTAAGGTAACTCTGAGCGTAAAAGATAAGTGATGCAATACTGCCAGTACCTGATACTGATTCTACACACTTCTGTAGTATTTTTTAAACTGTTTTTAAAGAAAAAATATGCTTGATAGGCACTATGTAAACAGAACACTTCAAAGCAAACAGAACAAGAACTTCAAGTATAACATAACCATCCAAAGAATTACAAGAATTACTAACACTAGATGAAAAGTATTATGAAAAAGAATAATTCATTTTCTAGCATTTCAAAACAAAAGTTTAAACCCATTACACTTACTTACACTACTACCTAGCTTGAAAACTTGCTAGAAGTAGTAAATCAGAGGTGAAATTCAGCTTCAGCTGAATTCAGAAGTCCATATGGAGAGCTTGGACACATATAAGTGAATGTTTTGTGAACACAGGTAAGGGAATCAAACATTTCACCTTCATCTGTTCATCTAAAGACTCCTTTGATTCCCTGGAGTTTCCTGAACACCTAAGACACATTATCTACATAAAGACACACACATTTTGGCATCTGAACCCCCCTTCTAAATAGAGGTTTTTCGGATGTTCTGGAAATAGAAAGCTTCTCAAACAATTATAGTATATCATTTGAGTCAGTAGCCCAGTTCTGTCCCTTCCCAAGATGACTGCTGCAACTACTGGACAATAGTCAGAGTCCCTACGGCCTGCTGTCTTCCTCAGATTATGACTCTTGTGTTTCTGGTTACACATTGGTTAAGTTTCTGCCACAGTGAGAAAAACATGAGAGAGATTTTCCTTTCTTAAAACACTCCCTGGTCCACTGGAAAGATCACTCTCCTGCACTGAACTGAAGATTGAATCCTTTTAACACTGAAGTCAGTCTAGGAAACACAGTCACCCCACTACCTATTACCATATTTCAAGAAAGAAACAAGAAGACCAACTCTAGCATTTCCCCATTACTTGGTGGAAAAGGCAGACATTTTGGTTGCCAGTATTTGTTTTATTACCTTTCAAGTAAATAGCTTTGGTGATATACAAGGAGCAAAAAAGAATTTGTTTCAGTTAGTGAACAGAATCACCATCTGAAAATCTGAAAAAAATCCTAATTTTATCCACTAAAGATCCTAAATTCCTTCTCTTACAGGAAATTCAGCCAGTTAAGATATAAAAATTACCTCTCTGGGACCAGACAGTTAAAAAGTCATACCTATGCTTTACTTAACTTACTTTTTTAGTTTAAGAAGAATGAATTTTACTCTTTTAAGTAGTAGCTGAAAAATATCCCTGAATCAGTAGACTGATACAAAGACTGTCCATGCTCAAATAAGAATTTTGGTAAGAAAAGACAAAACTATTAAAAATGCATGAATGATGATGCTTAAAACAATAATGTAAACTTTAAATTTTAGGAGCTTGATTTGGATATGGTCAAACTGATTTTTAGTGGAACACCAGTCATATATATCCTTACCACTATTACATTTGGAAAATATTTTTGTAAAAAAGACTACATTTATTAATTGTGGATGAAGATGTCTGGCACTAAATCAGTAACAAAAATGAAAGAGCAAATATGAAAGACTACAAAGTGTGAAAAGATATATTTTAAACTAGAAATTCAAAACACACCTATTTCTTTTTTTATATATCCAACATTCCCATAAACAGCTCTAAATATGATAAAATTCTTTAATCTTTACTGAAATTAAAATGTTATTGTTTGATGCAGAAATAGTTTTCATATGAAGAAAACTGCCCACAAAACTTTCAAAAAACAAAAACAGTCAAGTATTAGATGAATGTTTTCAATATTGAGTGTTAGAATACTAAAAAAAAAGTAACCAGAACTGAAGGAGCAGCTGATATCAAAGCGGCTTTTATGGTTTCAGATAAAGCTTTTGAACAGCTACAGATGAAACACATTTTGAATATCAAACAAGGAATAAGCAGGAGAAAGAATTTTGACTAAGTCATGGGAAACACTTCAATAATTAGTCAATGACTTTTTGGATTATGACATGACTTTTGGAGTTTTTACATTTTTAAGCACTAGATTTAATTTCTAACTGAATTTCTAACTGAAGCAGGGTAGAGGGAAAGGGATGGAGACAGATGGAGAGAAAATACATTTCATTTCTTAAGCATAACAAAAGTTGGATTAATAAAAAATTTCCAACTTCAGAAACAGTAATATTAGGATCCACTGAACACAACAGTTACAGCTAAACAAAAAAAAACCTCCAGAAAGCAACAAATTCCTCAAAAGGAGAAGTACTATACTGTCTATAGTAACTTATTGCTAATTTCTTCATTCGTATAAGGTTGCAAACCCATGTACACTTTCTCTCGTCTCACAATGATGAAACACACAGAACACGTTTTCATAGCATGGTCATAATGCATACTTGAATATTAGCGGCTAATCTTTTTTCCTCTGCCTTCAGTCAGAGTCGGGATTGAAGCATGAGAGACAGGATTTTCTTGTTCGGACTCAGTTTGTTCATTCTTATCGATAGTACAGTGAGTTCTACAGAACTTCTAGCTAACAAGCTAAAAATGACCAAATTGAGCTGTATCTCGCTTGTTACAAGGTCTTTGAAGGCCTAACTGTCCAATTAAAAACTAACATCTCTATTATTTATACTTTTGACCCAACAACGAAGTACCTGTCACCTGCAGTGTGGTACCTTCTATCCAATTAAAAACTACTACCTAAAACTAAGAAGGAGGAACAAAAAGGAAGAAAAAGACAATGCCCCACAACATCCATCTTGTCCCACACCTATTATTATATTCTAAAACTCCAAATTCCAAACCCTTCACCATGTGATATTACACGCTTCTACCCAAACTACACACCAGTGATTCTAACTCCATCACCCAAATTTGGAAGCCTTCTCCAAGGTCTAAGGTTGAAAGTAGTGCTTTTATGAGAGTCAGTGCCAGAAAGCACAGAAAGTTCAAAACTTCCAGGCTTCAGGGTTCCAACACTTGAAAATTATTTTGAAGGTAGAAATAGAGATGTACAGCTGGATACTTAAAGTTATTTAGTAACCTAAGTACATATGAAGGCGGGTATCAACTTTTTGAAGCAATGGGGCACATTGTTCTACCATTTTCAAAGAAAGATGGGTGTCTCAAGTCCTTTTTCAAGTTTAAACTCAGTCCCTTTTCCAAAGTTATTATAGAGTTGTTTTACCCAGAAACAATCAACTTGGATGAAACCATTTGATAAATATTATTACATCCAAGCTTGCAAACTTAATTTGAAGTCTAAATTCCACTGATTTTTCCACCTGATTTAGGTCTTCAAGTGATTAATCACTCAGCAAAAAAATGCATTCTATATTCTTGAGTGATTTATATTACTGTGTTCATACAGTATATTGTGCACATGATCACTTGTATTCCACTCCACTGACTTTTACACAATCACAGCAGCTGCTAATATCACTGTACTCTTGTAGGATATAATTTCCCACTTCTGATTCTTCATCTTCTCTTCCCCTTTTCTTAAATAAAATAGTTCACTTCCCTCTAAAAGCAAATACAAAAGGGCTCAACCACTGTCAAAACTACTTTGAACTCAATTTTGATGCCAACTACATAGAGAGGTTACTGGATATACTGACTTTCAACATACTTTACTGTTAATATCATTTAATAGAGCCACAAGATCATCAGCATAGTGTCTAAAAGTTATATCCAATTATATGGTTAGCCATGCCTACTGCAAAGCTCCAGTCAGGTTAGGATGTGTTAGATGTTCTAAATATACTGAAAATTAGACATTCTTTATCCCAAGGCATATACAATTATAATAAAAATAATAATCCATAGAAGAAATTAAAAACTATGATACAAAACCAAAGAAATTATCAGTGAAATAAATTTTATCTTCTTAGATTACTCTATTTTCACATAGAAGTATGCCATGAATTAACTACCCATTAATGGTTTGATGATCTTTTTCCCCAGAGTCTAAATGCAAAAATAAGTTTTGGCTTCTTTAAATAACACACACAGAGAAATTGACAAAATAAGAGTTTTTCATATTTTTGATATAGAATATTTATTTATACAGGTTGCTTCATTTTATTGTTGAAGACCTAAGTTTTCCAACAAGCTAAATGATAACAGTGCTAAGATCAAACAGCGTGAGAGAGTTTCAGAGCAAGCACAGACTATCTGAGACAGAGTTTAAGCTGAACAAAACAGCAGACAATATTCCAACCTTGAGTTTTTCATGCTACCATAGAGAATTTCTATCATTATACTGAATAAAATAAAGATACATGCCATGCTGCTCTTGAGCATGAAAAAAACCTTGAATAAGTGATCTAAGTTCAAGTTACACTAAAAAAAATTGAGAAGTGTAAACTATGTTCATCCTAATAACCTTAGAGTAATAGTTTCATTACCAGTATTAACTTCATCATTGAACAAAAGAACAAGAATTATACAGTGACTATATATACTGTCACTGGAGATGATGGTTGATGCTTGCTCCTTCAAATATTTAAGAGAAACATCTCATCAATGAATACAGGAAAGTGAAGTCCAAATTGATGAAGAAAGATTAAACATCCTTTGAAATACAAGTCACAAGAAGGGCAAAACTGCATGCAGGAAGAAAAAGGGCATGCTGAGCATTGCACAGCCTCCTCAGTAAGATGTTGATATGTTGGAAATTTATTTTGCAGGAAAACCACACAAATACAGATTTGTCTTGTTTTGACATCTGAATACAAGTTCCTGTGTGTTGCAGTACAAGCCAGATCTGAATTTCAGTGCATCTTAATATAACAACTAATTTTATGACCCTGATACCTGTGTTAGTTTTAACTAATCAACATTCCTGCAAAAATAGTGTTTCTAAAAAACTAATCTTCCTTTCTTTCATGTTTCAGTAGGAACTGGTCCCCATGTCTGTAGCACACCTTTTAAGTATGTTGAAGAGATTAGCTATCTAAAACCTATACTACATTACTAGTAGATAGACAATAATTGTCAATTATTGATATATTATGTTTTGCCATTTATGAGCCATAATAGAAAGTTTTGAAGTTCATCACAGCATGCCAGAGTCCTATCCAAAATACAGCTAATTTTTCTAAAGACAGATCTTTTCAAATTTACTGATACCCATAAAGATGACTCAAGAACAAGGCAGATGACAGGCAAGGACAGACTGAGAGAAGTCACTCGAAGTCTAGGAAACTAAGCCTCAGGGGCTTTTAATGTGTGCAGATACCCAACTAGATGGTACAAAGAGGTGCAATTAAGCTCTTCTTGGAGTTGTACAAGAGAAGACCAAGGTCACAAGTTATCACAATAAAGATTCCAGTTAGATAAATAAACATTTTCTACTACAAGTGTTCAACACTGGAAAAGGTTTCTAGAAAGCCTATGGGGTCTCCAGCCTTGGAGATACTAAAAATTTGATGGAAAACGCCCTGATAAAACTGTTCCAGCTCACCTGGCTTTGGGCAGAGCCTTGGCTCAAATGACTTCAAGACACCCCTTCCAAATTATTTTTCCCATGGTTCTAAAATTATTCACTTGTGTTTATTTCATTAAATTCTTCAGCTTTTCAACCGTTAAATATCACTGTATATAGAAGAACTTCCAGTTTCTTTTGACTTTGTGCTTTAAAAAAATAATATTGAAACGGAAGACACTACCTAAATAAGCTCCATGGAAGAGAAGTGGTGAATGCTGTAAATGGTCTAGGGCAAGATATGGGATTGTTACAACTATAACAAACAAAAAATAATAAACCAAACCAAACAAATAAAACAGATATTTGAGCAGATAAGACAGAACTAAAAACAAAAAAAAAATTGGTAAGTAGGGAAGAAACAAAACATCACATGTACCCAAGAAAAAGTCTCTGTTGTGGTGTGGACAATATGGAAAATTGAGAATATAAATTCAGTGTGTCATAGATTAATCCTATCCAGCAACCAAGTCCCAAGAAGCCACTTGCTCACTCTCCCTGCAGTCGGATCAGGAAGAGGTTGGAAGGGTAAAAGCCAGAAAACTCATGCACACAATCAAAGCAAAGCAAGGAATTCATTCAATGGTTCCCATGGCTGGGAGGTGTTTTCTCTCCTCAGGAGAGCAGGGTCCCATCACATGTAATGGTGACTTGAAAAGATAAACAACACCACTCCATCTCCTTTCCTATTTCTTCTCCCCACTTTACATACTTAGCATGATGCCATACGGTCTGGAATGTCCCCTTGGTCATTTGGGGTCACCTGTCCTGGCTGTGTGCCCTCTCAACCTCCTGTACACACCCAGCCTCCTTGCCAGTGTGGCAGTATGAACAGCAGAAAAGGCCTTGGCTCTGTGCAAGCTCTGCTCAGCAATAACAAAAACATCTCTGTATTATCAACCCCGTGTTCAGCACAAATGCAAACATAACCCCATACCAGCCACTGTGAAGAAAATTAATCCAATCGCAGCCAAAAACAACACAAGCTGCTTTCATAAAAATATTAGCATTAGATATTCAAAAAAATAATAAAACTCTACTGTTCACAGGAAAAGAACATTCTTGCAATTAATTATTAGCCAAGTTTACATTAAGAGGTTTTTTTAGCTATGGGTTTCTACTTACTGAGAAGTTTCTCTTGAAATACTGGGATTTTAAGTGCCATTTTTGTTACCTGAATCATGGACTCTGAGAGCTGTGTTTCATCTACTTCCAATATCATCATTTTGATCTCTTCATAAGGCACTCGGAAAGATCCAAGGAAAATTGCTAAAACAAAAATTCCACAAATAATGAAGAAAGCAAGACAACAACTACCTTGCTTCTACTCAAAAAGTATCAGCAAACATAGCAAGGTCTAGCATCTCCAGAATAACAAACACTATGCTAAGTAATATAGGTAAGAGACAACAATTTTTAATGTATTTTTAATTACTGTCGTCTTTCAATTCCAGCCTCGTTCATATCCATTTGTTATATACAACATCCAGCATCACAGAAGACTTCCATAAGCAGTCAGAGACAAGTGTACTCTGCAGAAGAATCACTGCTATCACAGTATTTTGTGCTGAGGTGACAATTATAATATTTTCAATTATCTTGTCAGAGCCTTCTCTTAAAGAAGCACCATGACAAACCAAAACCATAGAAACAGAAAACAAAATGTTCTTATAAGCACTCTTTATTTAGTCACCATAACACAATTATTTCTTATTTAATCTTTGCTGGCATTTAAGAACCTATTCTTCCTAGAATTCCTCTGCATCAAAACTTTATTTTCTTTGTTTGCATATTATTCCATAATACTAAGTATCACTTAGTGTCTATAAAGTTCATGAGATGGGCAGACATGCTGCAGACATTTTCATCCTTTGATTGACAAGGGGTGGGGACACGCAGGGGAAGGAGGGCATCCAATATTCCTTGAGGAATATATTGAAAATACAGATGGATTAGATACATAGCTGCATGCTTGCACTTCAATATATATAGTCTTGAACAAGGAATAATTTTAACTGCTTTTAGGGTCTTTTTAAGTATTTCAGTTGTGTCAACTCAACATGTTTGGGCTTAAAAACAATATGCACATATTTAAACACATTTTAAACAAGAAGTGATTACCAGGCAATCACACAATAGAGAAAGGCATTTTTATGGAACATTTATACATTACTCTGAGAAAAAAAAGAAAAAACAACAGAATCTACTTACACAGATTCTGTGCAATCTTAGGATCCAAAACTTTTAATTCTTTGATTCGTTTCTTAATGGATTTCTTTTCTTCAAAATCTTCCTCCTCTCTTTTTACTGCCAAAGTAAATACAAATACAATCATGGTTAATTCTTAATATTTAGAGGAAACACTCATGAATTCAGAAAACATATTTGCTATCAAGCATAGTCAATCCACAGAGAAAAAATTGAGAGGTTTTGCACGTGTTGCTTGTGTACCAAAACTTTTGCTCTTCAGTCAAATTTTTCAGCTTGTTAGCCTTCTAGATTTTTTTTTAATATATAGGACCTGAATAAACATGCTAATGCTAATTGTACAAATTATGTGATATTTAAACTATCACGCAGCATGCTCTGGTTACCCTGGCCAGGCTAGGATTATGAATTGGGTTTTAATAATAGCATATCTTAAAAAACATGGCAATATGTCTCCACGCTGAAACATCTATTTTTGTGATTGCTTTTGTCTAACTATATGCACCAAAACGATCAAAGATCACTGGCTTATTAAAAAATTAACATTACCTTAGAATATAGATGAGTTGTTATATACCTACATAGCATACAGGTATATACATAGATATATTTTCCTTCCTCCCTCAAAAAGATGTATTTTTAAATATATGATGTAATCACATTATTACAAAATATCGCAAAGACAAAGTGATTGTATACGCATATATTAACATTGCTGGAGATTTTGGCTTATTCTTTCCTTTAATAATTCATACAAGTAGAAAATAATTCACACAAATAGGATCTCTCAAATACATTGTATAAGCTGAATTTATTTCTCATTAGTCACACATTATCATAAGAATTTCACTTAAACTAGAAACATAGGCTTGATAAAGTATTAGTAGGGATTATTATGCAAACAAACTAAAAAGCAAAAACCACACAAATCTTTCCTTAAATATGATCTGGTGTTGTATTATTTTACAATAATACATGATACAAAATACTGCTTTTTTTTTTTAACTTTCCCTTCTTCCTCCCCCCAGCAAAAATCTTCATTGTTGAATGTTATTTACCAAAAGTATTGCTACGCTTTATCTAATTCTGTATACTATTTCACAAATGAAATTAATTTCCAAGCTTTTACAGTATGATTGTTCCAAATTAAGTTATACATGCTTCAAATATTTGAGAGTGGAATACACGCTATGCTAATATAATGTGCTACTGACTTCCAAAGGAGATAGGTATAGATGAGAAGTCCTAGCAAGGAGATATAGGATTAAAATTTCTAGCTCAGTGATGATCCTTGGCAAAACTAGACATAAGCATGAATTATCAAGAGGATTTCCGAAAGCTGAAATTAATTGTGAAAATGTTGAGAGAGATATTTAAGAGCTATATAATTCTTAAAAAATGTTTTTCAAAGCATGATAAATTTTGCCAAGGATTGGGACACAGACTAAATGACCCCTTGAGGTCATTGAGCTTAGTTGTCTAGGATACAACCAAAGAGATAAGGAACTCAAGACCTCACACAGGGATTGAAGGAACCAGATTCAAGTCCCTTCTAAGAAGGTGGAAACACAAATTTGAATAATCTCCTAAATCACTTTTGATACTCTACACCTGCTAGGCAGCACGATGCTCCTGAGACCATGCCACAGTGCAGAAAAGAACCTGTATCCTGCAAAAAAGAAATCACTAAGCTAAGACATAAAGCAGCCCTTAGAAAAAAGGCTGATAACCAGGATCCTGGAAAATGGGTTACGAAACCACAATCTTCCTCTTTTGTCTGTTCCCAGTCTACCCACAAAATCTTCTTGGACTTGAATTTATTTTTGCACAGATTTAGCAGAATGGTTAGCACTCTCCTGTATCAGGAAAAACTGCACACCCCGCTTATTACACATGTGAAAGTAAAAGTAGGTTTTCACCACCAATGTGAGAACTCTATAGCCCAGGTTCCAAAGGAAGAGAATGACATTAAAGCTACTGAGTAAAAAGAAGGTTACCACTAAAGGTTCACTTTTTCTGATTATGCTTGAAGAGTCCTTACTGAATCCAGAAGGGTATGTCAAGGGGCTGCAGATCCCAGAATCATGACTGTTTTCCCCTGCAGTTACACACTTTAACAGACCTCTCAAATTTCTTAACTTCTTCCACTACATACTGACAACAGTGACTCTTAAAAACATGACTTTTGAGTTGCCTCAAAGTCTTATCAATGCTAGAATTGCAGATTCTCCTAGAAGATCTGTACATCCCTGTAATACAGGTTCTTAGCAATTTTCATGCCTTAATGAAAATACAGTAAAATCTTTACGGCTACCTTGGAACTTTGCAAAGGATCTTAGAACTTTAAAAAAAGAAGTTTGCTTCTTCCAGCACTAGAAAGCAAAATTTATTCATTATGAGTCTTATAACCAAGATAATACAGATACACAAACATGCAAAAACAATTAACAGTTAAACATGCACTGTTTAATTCCTTACTTCCAAATCAAGAAACAATGCTGCAAATGAACTGGCTAATAGCCTCAGGAATTTTCACCCAGGAGGAGATTATGCACAATGTTATACCACTACTTAAGTCATCACAACACTAAGGAAAAAACATATAAAGCATAGGACATATGTACCCTAGGAAACTCATGCAGGAATTCTATGCAGAGTTCTACAATTATGCAACAAACTAACTTACTTACATGATACTTCTTCAGCAGAATTCAGGTCACATCCTTACGTAGTTAGTAGCAATAAGAAGGAGAGGACATGTATTATTTTTCTTGCTGGTTTGAGATGTTGCTTTCCACTAAAAACTCTGATATCTCCTACTTACTGTCTCTAGAAATTTTTACCTCCTTTGATAAGGTCCTGGTTTTGGACAAGGACACGTGTAATGTGGAGCCATGTGGGCATGGCCAAGACATTGTGCTATTCAATCCCATATCACCTCATGACTAGGGAGGAGAGAAATGGGTCTCTCTCTTGCTTCCTGGAAAAGAGGGGGAAGGCAGAGGCATTCCTTTTCCAGGGAACCAAGCGACTAACTGAGTGGTTGGGTCAGGTAATGCTGGCCCTGACCAGATGATCTGTCTGCCATTTTTTCATTGTCTTGGGCTTGGGGGAAAACATGCAGGCAGATGGTCTGTCCACCATTTTGTTTACTGTCCCCCTCAGTGAGAAGTTACCTGCAAATCACTCTCTTTTTGTAAACTTTTGTTATTAATATTGTTGCTGATACTGTTCTTATCTCACTGCTATTTCTAGTAAATTGCTTTTATCTCCACCCATGATCTCTGCCCTTTTTATCTCCCACTGAAGGTGGGAGGGGGCACTAAATGAGGGAGTACCACTCCTAAACCATACCTAAAGTATACAGAAGAAAGAAAATGGAAACATCTGCTTACAGTGGAAAAAAAGAAAACAGCTTAGTGGGAGTGGGCAGCTGCTGCAGAAATGATGTGACTATTTGAAGGAAATAGATGTGAGATGTTACCATGCTAATGAGAAAAGAAACCAGGGGATCACAAAATACACAGTTCTCATAGCTCCAGAAATTTGATCTCACTAAAGCATTAACTTTTTCAAAATTAATTTTTTTCAGCTATTATACAATAAAAAACCCCACACCCTTTAAAGTTCTATAAATCTAAATCTACCCCACTGTGGGATATGCATAAGGCCCTAGCACCTGAGCTGTGTTTTGTCAGTTGTACCTCTGATGCTCCTGCTCTGCTCTCTCAGGCTGAGAAACAAAGCACTAGAGCACTTTGAAACACATGGAATGATGGAATGCACCTCCCACCCTTCACAGTTCCTCTTATCTTCACACCCCACATCCTTATTAACTCTAAAATTAACAGATGTGGTTGCCAATATACACAAATACCTCAAAGGAGTTTTAGATACTGAACAGATTGCTTTTAGTGTCTCCTTCAAATTCAGATCCATTCAAATGTAGTCAACTACCTCCATCTGTGGCAATGACCTGACTTAAATCAGGGTCCTGAAAAAAGTGATGACAGGACTGTTTTACAAATACTACTGCTGGAAGCTGCAGAACAGCACTTCATAAATTTATGGACTGGATCCTACAGAGCTACTCTGTAAAACTCGGAAACAATTACATTTGTGGTTGGTAGCACTGAAATAATCTACATTCATGAATTGCACTACACATTTCTATTTCTGCCACAGGTCTTGATATAATCTGCTACTCACAGTCTTTGTAAGAAAAATCATGCTTATGCATCTGTATGCTAAAGAAAAAAATATTCCAAAATACATCATCCTAGTGGAAAAACCCAAAACCATTGAAATACAAGCTTCAAAAGGAATGTATCTGAACATTTAGATCTGAACATTTATTTTTAAATTCTGAATTCCTATTTCAGATGAAACTTGAAAACTACATTACACAGAACACTCAGCGGAGTTATTTCATCACTAAGTAGAGTTATTTTGTCAGTAAGTAACAGAGCATACCGAAGATTACATATGACTTTACACTTTTCCTAGCCTCTTAGCTAAAACAGTCATCTTGCATTCTCTCTTCACTGAAAAATGAAAGAACAAGCCTGGGGTCATGGACTCAAAGGATATACCCATACCAAGTGTCATTATGAAAGTAGATGCCTACTTCATCTGTATAGAAGTCTAATTCTTAAAAGTAAATTATATCTTGTGTCCCATATAGCAGGGTATCCAACTTGAAAACCTGCAGTCTTCATCTCCTAAAATTTATCTGGAATCAAAAGAACAGATCTTTAATAGAAAATGAGTTTCTAGCTAAATAACAAATACTGCAGAATTTCTTAGTTATTCAAAGCTAAAAAGTGGAGTATCACTATTGCGGTTGGAAGTGACTTCTGGAGGTCATTTGGTCCAATCCCCTTACTCACATAGGTCTATCTACAGCCAGGTGCCCAGGACTGTATTCAGGCAACTTGTGAATATCCCCAAGGCTGGAAGAGTCCAATCCTCAATCCTCCTTGTACTCTCCCTTCAGGTATTTATGTAAAGTGGCAAGACCCTCTTGAGCCTCCCTTCTCCATGTCAAACATTCATTATTCTCTCATGGTGGAGGGAGGCATCAGTCCCTTCACCATCGTCACGACACTTAGTTGGACTTTTCCCAGTACATCCATGTCTTTCTTTCACTGGGGAGCCTTGAGCTGGACACAGTATTCCAGTTATGGTCATGCCAGTGTTGAAATCAAAAGCCAGACAAGGAATATGTGTCTTTTGACTGACAGGACACAAACTTTTGAAGACTTAGATTTTTTTTAACAGCTGCATGACTACTGCTCTATAATATGGCAAGCAACAAAACAAAACAAACCTTTAGTATCAAAAGAAAAAAAATAAAAATAAAAAGACGAGCACCAAGCCTATTACCTAGACCATGACAATACACAGGTGCCATAGTTCACTTGCATATTTCATATTGAGTTGTTCACCAGCAGTCATTCGTGACAATCTACTTTAAAATATAAAAGAAATTGTGAATTAGATCTAAGTAATTTTACAATAGCATTGAAAATACTTTTTTTTTTTTAATGAAAACAAGGATAAAGTAAGGTTACCAGACATAGCCCACAGAAGTAGGAAGAATGCCTGAACACTGAAAGACCAGGAAGCTGATCAATAGTCTGCTTTCCAAACTAATCAACCTAAGGCTGTATCAACACAATTGTTAACATCAGAGACTGCTCATCACTTAAAGATCTGTTTTAAATGATAGTTCATTCTAAACCAAGAACACTAAACTCTCATATTTTTTAACAGTAGCTGAAAAAATTCTGAAGAAAAAAAACAACCCTGAAGTCTTATTTGTTAAGAAGTAACTAAAATGTCCACAGGAATATGGCATACAAAATCAGAATAATCCTTCTCTTAGTTACAATCTGAACACCTGCTGGGCTCCCCACTAGAACTGAAAGTTTTAACCACGACTGATTCAACTCTTGGGAAGATCTGAAACTTCATTAATTCTTGTCTGAGGGGAAAGATAAAAGGGGAGGCTGAAATGAGCTTTCTGCTACAATGGAGTTTGCTCCATGGGAAAAGCAAAACATACTGCTGCTCCCAGCAGAACGGAGTCTAGAACCAGTAGACATGTAATTCTATAGTTTCCATATCTCCCGATTCTAAGATATATTCCTACCATCAAGATTTAGCTGTTTGGGTCTTACAAAGTTGATGCATCACTTGTCAAAGGCATCAAAAGCTGAATAACATATCTGAGTGTACTCATACCCAAAGGGAACACAGTTGATTCAAGAAACACCATAACATTATTGATTGTAAATTGGAATGGCAACTGTTCCCCTCCACTATCTGGTGTTCAACAGTTGCCTTTCAGACCTTGTTGAATTCCAGAGCAAAATATTTTCGTTTAATAGTCCTTGATAGATTGTTCTTTCACACATTTGTGTAACTGCTTTTTAAACCTAATAATTTTTAATCTTTAAGTCCTTCAGCATGGAGTTCCAATTTACATTGCACAAAGAAAGACTTCATTTTTATAATCTTGGTCAGTTTTGCTGTACCTCTACTATACTTTTTATCAGTAAGAAGAAAGGAAACCACAAAAGTACACAGGATGTGGGCACAGCTTGAACTTTTACAACGACACTTTTACTTATTATTTTGTTTTCCTTTCCTAACAGTTCCCAAAACCCTATTTTACCAGTGTATCAGTAATTTCTTAAACTGTTACCTAATTCTGCCTTTTATCATTGATTATCCACAATATGTCTATCACTGGTATCAACTTTGGCAATAGAAGATATTCAACCCTTTTTTAGAACTGTCATCACATTTGTCACCTTGCTTCCTTTCCTCTGATGTTGGTATAAGTTCAAGTAATAGTTTACACATCACAGTTCATAGCTCAGCTGTTTCATCCTTCAGTTCCCTTAGAAGTCTAGGGTGAATACCAGCTGATCTTAGCAATCTGTTACTGTCCACTTTATTGACCTATTCTAAAACTCACTCTACGGACCATGGAAGGTACATTTCTTGCTCTAATGTGGTATTTCCCCAAAGCCCAGCTTGGAGGTAGGTTCATTATTGGTCAAACAGAAATAATTCAGAGCTTCAGCATTTGGAAGCAGGAGAAAAGGTGTGTTAGTCTTTTTTTTTTTCCTTTGGAAGGCAGATATGACGCACTAAATCATACTTACATATAGCTTTTTTATTACGTCTTTATCCATGTTTAAAATTCAATGGCATGAAAATTTTAACACCTTAGCTCTAAATTGCAAAGCAGTTACAATTAGAAACCTACTGAAGTCCTCAGAATTAAAATACAAGCATATACGTCTAAGTGAAACCTGCATGAAAAAGAGACACTCAAAGATGTGGCTTCTGCTGTTTATATGTAGCATCTGTTAAATATGCTTAATATGCTGTAGCCTATATTTCCTTAACTGTGCTCTGGGTTTTTTTAGGTGAGTCTACTAGTTTTGTTTTTTTCAATCTTTTAATGAGGAATTCATTACTTTGATATCAAAACACTTTAAACTTCACTAAATAGCTTCTAGAAGCACAACTTGGCTTATTTCTAGACTAAAGTCCAACATACATGCTAATTCTAGTTCTTCTTACTGTGCAAGTTTTGAAAACATTAGTATTTATTATTTATTCACATGAATAAGTAGAAATATCTTTTGCATTTTTATATCTTAATTTATTACACTGGCAAAATTACTTCATCATAATCTTACCTTTTAATTTAATACAGATGTTGCCAGCCCTTGAGTTTTAAAGAGTAGAAGTCTTTGAACATATAGTAATTAAAGTTTTTTCACCTTTGGAGAAGGACTTGGGGGTGCTGGTGGATGAATGACTGGACATGAACTGGCAATGTGCACTTGTGGCCCAGAAATCCATCCACATCCTGGGCTGCATCAAAGGTAGTGTGGCCAGGAGATCAAAGGAGGTGATTCTGACTTCCTACTCCCCTCTTGTGAAACCCCACCAGGAGTGCTGCATTGAGCTCTGGGGTCCCCAGCACAGGAAGGACATGGACTTCTTGGACCAGGTCCAGACAAAGGCCACAAAAACAGAGAGCTGCAGCACTTCTGTGAAGACAGGCTGAGAGAGCTGGGTTTATTTATCTTGGACAAAAGAAGCCTCCAGGGAGACCTTGCAGCTTTTGAATATTTAAAGGGGGCTTACAGAAATTAGTGTCTATTGTGACAGGACAAGGGTTTTAGCCTAAAAATGGTTGATTTAGACTAGATAGATAGGTGAAATTTTTTACAATGAGGGTGAGGAAACATTGGAACAGGTTGCTTGGAGAAGTGGTGGATGCCTCATCCCTGGAAACATTTGAAGTCAGGACAGATGTGGCTGTGAGCAATTTGATGTCATTGAAGATGTCCCTGCCCATTGCAGATGAGTTTGACAAATGGCCTTTAAAGGTCCCTTCCAATCTCAACTATTCTACGATTCCAAAAGTCACAATATGAAGACACAGCTGAGCAATTCTGGAAATATATGAGAGTCCATTCCATCCCCTACACATTCTGCTTTCCTCTTACTTGAATATTCCTAGAATTTATGAAAAGGGCAACATAATAATCAATATACTTTAGAAACTGCAACTGACAAAAATGACTGAAAAAATTAAGGGGGGGGAAATTTGCTATCAAAGTAGCAAGTTTAATCAGCTCGTGGAGTAGTTAAATAAGCACCAAAGTGGGGCAGACCATGTAAACAGAAGCAGGGCAGAAGATATCAGTCAGGCCTCTTCCCTTCAGCATCAATGAACTGACATGCATCCTGTTGCTCAAAGTGTACCATCCTGTGATCCCAGCTGAGCAGAAGTTTGCAATGCATCTGAAAGAAGTTGTTCACCATTTTCCTATTTTTATCTTTATAGTGAATTCCAGAAGCTGGTTTTCAGTCGTGCCACTTCCCTGCACAGCCATATAAACACTATCAAACAAGAGAGAGAATTGGACTCCCTGCATCTAGCAGTAGCAGATTTGCCTGCCAATGAAATATGGCACAGAACAAATTAATAAATTTGCTATAATGTAAATTATAAACAAAAATTTCACATTTTCAATTAACCATTTGTTTTTAAGGATCATTTCTCTCAGAACAGTACACTGCAACTCATAGTAGAGACATATTTCATAATTGATTTGATCTTTGTTATTGTAAGATTTAAAGTTAATGACTACCATCTGAATATACACATAGGTTGAAGATATATTTCTGACAGAAAAAATTATTCTACCAAGATCTCATCTCCTTCCTTTAAACTATGGGGTTCATTTCACTTGTGTGAAATAATATTTTATAGTTGTACCAGCACCCAGCTCCCAAAATTTTACTAAATATCCTTACAGATGAACAATACCTCAATTCACAAGAAAGACAATTTTTATTAGTTATTATGTAGACTTAATTTCATTGCAGAATTTATATTGTACTATACGTTATTCATATGTAAGTACTTGTGCTGAACCATTTTATAAAGGGTACTCTCTGTGTTATGATATTATTTTTAATTATTTTATTAACATCTGATATTAACTTAAAATAATTCAAGATATTTCCAGGACAGAAACACTGGATCAGGCTTTCAACCTAATTCTTTGCGTGATTATACTAAAAACCCTAAGACATGGAAGTAGACTAGATGGGGTAGTGCAAGCGCAGGAATGAATGATCTGACATAAGAGGGACAAAAAACGTACTAAGCTATCACTGTCACCTCAGTGCTTCACAAACCACAAAGGCAGGGGCAGTACCAACCTGACAAAGGACTGATCATTAACTTGTGACAAGAAACAGCAGTACATGAGACTCCAAAGTGAAAGGGCAAATAGACAAGAGTACCAAACCAGGATTACTAGGGAGGAGCTGGTGTATCCTGACTGAAACTGAATGAAGAGCCACAGTCAGCAGTGGACTGCCAAATTACAAAGGCTGCAGGAAACCAAGGGTATCAGAGATAATAAAGAGCACTCCCACACTAGCCCCTAAGTACCTCAAAGCACCTGGAGCATGCCTGGAGATCAGGACAGGACATTTCTACCAACCTAAAACATGAAATACTAGTATATAGCCAGCTAGTGCGACTAGATATCCAGGATTATGGCATTAGCTGAATAGCTGCCTGAAAGTAGCAGTGGCCTTGCAGGTCAGATGCTGGGGTTTGAACCTTCAGAGTGAGACTGCTTACCCCTTATTACAATCCCTGGGAGCTGGAAGATCTGAGAGGCAAGCCAAAAAAAAGACAAATCACTGTGTATTTCCCATCCTGCAACGTGCAACCCACGCACCCCTGATAAACCTGCTGCTTACAAACATTTACTTTATGTGGTGTATGGGAGCAGGAGAGAAAAGATAAGGGACTGCAAATCTAACCCTTACTTGTAAATTTTTTGCAACAATAATAGCAATTTCTGTGTGATCTAATAAATGTAAAATAGGAACTTATGGTCCAAGTTCAGGTTCACTCCTAAAACAAAACACAGCAGATACATTTTTCATTATTTTGTTAGGTCTATTTTCAAAATATTGAGGTCTTTTTCTTAAAGAGGCTTTCCCAAGGTAAGTGTGCCTAAATGTCTGAACTTCTTGTCTGGAACCAATCTGCAGTTTAAATTTATTCATGACTAATTTTTACTTATTTCTTGTGGTTGAAACAGTTCTTTCCCCTTTCTAATGTTCTTCTTAAAGCATAAGAAAATACCTTAGCACTACAACATGATCTTGGGGTTTTTTAAATTAAATATTTCAAATCCATTTAATCTCTTCGCCTGATGATACCAGCAGCTTCTATGCAACTGTGATTTAATCTGCCTTGAGTCTGGGACAGTAGAACTGAAATTCACATTACAAAGCATGACTTGTAAACATATTAATGACAATGCTTCCTTACTGGAAACATTTCTGTGAAATACAGGATTTGTTCTGCTCTTCCTTCCTCACCTTTATTTGCTTTTTTTTGTAAACAACCAGTACATACATATATTAAAATACCTGCATGTACATAAACCGAAATAAAAATCACAGATTCTAGTGCTAACCTAAAGTTTGTGTTCACTCTGTTAAATTTTAGGCATGAGCACATCCACTAAGTTCTGATTCCCTGACCACAAGGAAAGGCAAGGAAACTATGCCATGGTCTTACACAACATCAAATGCACCTGAATGGAGAGGAGGAGTGTGAGCTTGTTTCAGACTGATTCTTTCTCAGGTGCTTAATTACCAGGTTTCTTTGCTTTCTCCTGATACAGCTACACTTGCACTCACACTCTCCATTCTCAAACACCACCAACACTGTGTAACCTTTAAGTAGTCAGGCAGTTACTATAGGTCTCCATAACCCACCATTAGCAGAGGAATGCCAGCAAGGCCACACACACAAAGCCAGTAACAAAATTTTAGTGACTGCTACCTATCTTCTTGTCCCACTCTCTGTACTGGCCCCCCTGCAACCATCAGGTACATATTGGGGCCTCAAGAGCGTACTAGTACATACCAAGTAGGCAAATATAGTAGCCTACTATATTTGTAGCGAACAAGGGATTAAGTGTACTGGTTTGAAAAAGC
>VXBI01002216.1:0-201701 GCA_013397375.1 Toxostoma redivivum | reverse complement strand
GGGAGCTGGAGGCTGGCGGGAGGCTGGCCAGCACGGGTAGGCCGCGGGGAGGAAGCCCGCACGCCGCGTCGTACGGCACGGCCCATCGCTAGGGAAAGCTGGCAGGCAGCGCTGGGGCTGGAGGCCGGGCTGCCGGAGGTGGGGAGGGCAGTGGGAGTGAGCGATGGGACAGTGAGGCATGAAACACGACCTTGCTGCCGGGGCGGCTCCGTCCGGCACTCACTGGATGGGGAAGCAGGGTTGCCAGTGGAATTCCTTGCCCTGTTTCATGGCTTGGCTCTGGCACCGCTGGCACGGGGACTTGCGGCCCAAGCTGGTGGCTTTGCTGCAGAGCAAAGAGATAGGGGTGAAGAAAGGCAGGCAGCTGGGATTTTGAGGAGGCAGCACGTGCATGGAGATCATCCTCACCTCTACCTGCACAGCCCCCATGGAAAGGCGCTCGGCATGGCTGGGTTCCTAGCAGCAGCACTGGAGCAGACTGGAGCCCACCAGGAAGATTTGTCCCCTGAAATGGGGGAAGCCTTCTCTCCTGCAATGCTCCAGCCAGAGCCCTGCAGCTCTCATGTCTGCTTAGGGTACAGGTGATTGCAACAAAAAAGCATCTCCAGTCTCATAGAAAGTCTTGGGTGGGAAGGGGCCATTTAGTTCCAACCCCACTGCCATGGGCAGGGATGCCATCCACTAGATCAGGTTGCTCACCTAAGCCCAAACCAAGTTCTGTGCCAGGGAATGCATCGTCCCCATTCTCCAGCCTTGGCTGGCCTCAAACAGCCCAAGGAGGGGATTGCCCATGGAGGGATCCACCCTTGCTTGTCAGTGGGTGGTGTGAGGGAGAGGCAGGAACTGGGGCTCAGAGCTGAGGCAGCACCCCAAGGGAATGGGGTCCAGCTGGCAAAGCACTTGGCAGCCCTAGTCAGAAGCAGGCTATAAATACCTCCGACAGGAGATAGAAACACAAAAGCTGTCTCCACTTTCCTCAAATAGCTCAGCAGCTGGGCCAGACAAAGGCACATTGATGGAGCAGACGTGTCGTACCAGCTGGGCTGGGCTGCACTGGCAGAGAGAAACCCTGGCTAGGGTTGGGAGCCCCCAGGGACCCTAGGCATTACAGCAGCAGGGTCCCTGGCATGTGCCAGGGCTGTGCTCCATCCAGTCCCTGGGAGTGCTCAAGGCTGGGTTGGATAGAGCAATCTGGTCAAGGGTGGCATCCCTGCCCATTGCAGATGATTTGGAACTAGATGATCTCTAAGGTCCTTTCCAACACAACCCGCTATGTGATTATATGATTCAATGGGTGGTCTTTGTGCAGTGAGGTATAAGTGCTCTAAGGATGCAAATGTTTGAGCAAAATCAAGCTGCTGGAGGGCCCAGCCCCAGTGCATCTCATAGTCAGGGCACAAAGCAGCGATCACAGTGGATACTCTATACTCTCCACCCCCTGCTCTTCTCTTGCACATCTAGCATCAGGCTGCGTTTTTCAGGACTGGCAGGGAGCTGAGGTTGGAGGGCGCATGCCTGGAGTAACCACAGCCCTGTGCTAGCACAGCTGAAAACACAGAGAGGGCAGGAGTGAAGGGGAACAGAGCTGTCCAGGGACCAGGAAACAAGGAGTTACAGAAGCCATGCCCCAGAACAGTTCTGGAGACCTACCGTGTCACGTAGCAACACTTCGCCCTCTGGGAGCAAACAGGTCTGTTCCAGGAGCACAACAGGTTTGGCCCTGCTCACAACAACTTGCAAGACAAAGATTGGTCCTGGGCAGTGACATCCGCCAGAGACAAGCCCCCTGGGTTTAATCTGGAAGGAGAGGAGTGGGACTAAGGGTAAGTGTGGGATCAGATGCAGGAATACTGGGGAAATAGCCACTCACCTGTGCCGGGGAAAGGGCTGGGGATGGGAGAACAGAAGGCTGTGTACACCATGCGTTGCTGCACTGGATCAGCCCCAGCTGGCCAAGTCTGATGGACATGGAAGACAGCTGCCATAGATCTCCCAGCCCCTCTACACCTTGCCTCACAGAGACTCACATGCCAGGAAGCATGGGATTTGCAGAGGGTAGGGAGAAGTGAGGCAGAGAGGCAGGGGAATGGAGAGGTTACAGGACACCTGCTTCACCTAACATTCGGATACATCTCCTTTGCAGGCCACCCCTATGGCTGAGCAGCCCTTCCCAGAGACAGCCCTTCTAGCCCAGGTGCTGGCTGCAGACAGCACTGAAGCCCCTTCACTCCGCACTACACGCCGTGGGTTGCAGCCCCCAGCCCAGGGCACCGAGGACAGCAAACCACCGCCCCTGCTCTCCCGCTGCAACTCCATCCTCAGCCGCCGCAGCTCCTTCGGGATGGTCCCGGGGAGCAGGCATCCCTCCCTTGGGCCCTGGCAGTTCCACAGACGTGTTAGCTTCTCTGGGCTCCCCATTTTCCAGCCCATTATCAAGGCCCGCCTTGAAAACACTTACAGGATGGGGCCAGACAAAGGCTGCAAGTTTGATGCAGAGCAGGTGCAGCGGGTGCTGGAGGGGACCCTGGCCTGTGCCTTGGGGACCACTGTGTACAGTCCGCAGGGCAGTGCCCTACTAGCCCAGAGCCTGACTGAGCTGCTGCAGAACCAGGCCAAGGCGGTGGTGCCACCCCGCTACAAGCTGGTCTGCCATGTGGTGCTGGGCCAGCAGGGCCAGCAGAGCCTGTTGGTGGCTAGCCGGGGACTGTGAGACCCTGAGACTGACAACTTTGCCTCTGCCACCTTCTCCAACGCCTCCCTCTTTGCTGTGGCCACAGTGTACGGGGTCTACTTTGAGTAGCACATGCCTCTCCATCCACCCAGTCTTGTAGAACTGTAGGGAGAGAGCAGCTGAAATAAAGAGATTTTGTCCAGCTGTGTGTCATACCTGGAGTCTTGGGCCAGGGTGTGTGCAGGGAGCAAGATATGGATGCTCACTCCAGCCTCGGGTCACACCCACACTGCAGTTTCCACTACTATGATTTGCAAAAAGACCCAAGTGGCAGCAAACACAAGAGGCTGGATTTCCCTGGAACAGGCAACTGCCCAAGGCTGTTGGAGCAGCCCAGNGGGAATGGGGTGGGGTTTCGGGGTTCTAGGGGCGTACTTGTGGGCCTCTGTCAGCTGTGACACAGGGGGTGAAGCCCAGACAGCGTCTCCACTGCACAGAGGCCCATCCCTGCACACACGGTGGCACCCACCCAGCACAGGGTCCCCCTAGATAGCTGCACACCCCTCCTGCAGACAGACACAGGGACATCCTCCTCTTGCCTCAGGGTTCTCCTACAGTCACACCAAGATCCCACAAACATGCAGAGCTCCCTCCCCAGTCTCCCAGGACATACATAGCCCCCTCCATGCACATCTGTAAATACACACAGCGCCTGCTCACGGGGTGTTTGCCCTCCCAGGTGTTACCAGTGTGTGCCACACGGCCATCTGTGGTCCTCACACCTCCTTCCCATGGAAAGGTTGTGGCCCAGGGAGGGTTTTCAAAGCCCCCGTTGGGCCCTGACCTGCCCTCCTTTGTGATAAACTCGGATGCAAGTGGACACTCCCCAAGAACCTTTCACTCTGTGCTAGGCGAAGAGGGTCACAGCCCATCCCAGGTGGCGTGCTGGGCACACCGGGAACAGCAGAATATGCAGGGATGATGGGATCCACCGTCCTAGGCACCCCATTCTGGGAGCTCTGGTGCTGCGAAGTGGCCTGGCTGTGTTGGTGGCAGTGGTGGCCGGGCAAGGCGCGACAGCGGTGCTGCTCTCTAATGGCCGTGACGAGAACACGCCTCTCCATCACCCGAAACGGGTCATGGAAGGATGCTTGGCATCTCTCCCTCCCCACGGGCGTGAGAGCTGGCAGAGGTGGCTGCAAACCCACAGCTCCCACGAGTCTGGAGCACCAAGAGCCCCTCAATCTTCCTGCTGTCCTTCCCTTGTGTCACCATCCTGNGCTGCTTCCCACAGCCCAAGCTGTTCCCAGACAGATTGATTACACAGATCACCTTCAAAGCAAGCTCACAGAGCACTTTCCTGGCTTCATGCCCAGCTCATATCCCATCACACAAGATGTCAGTGCAAGGGCCCAGGCAAACCCTCCACCACCTGGGTCATAGCTCATGCCTTCTGCAGCTCAGCAGAATCAGGAGAGCAGCTGGGTTGGGTCCAAGTGCAGAAAGGCCTGGGACTGATTCTGGCAGCAACAAGGAGATGTTGAGGCAGCTCCAGGGCTCCACCAGTATAAGCAAGAGCTAACTCTGCCCTTCATGCCAGCCCCAAGAAAGCAGTGGAAAAAAGTGGAGGTACCACATGGGCTCCTCACACTTATCCTACCTCCCTGACCTTATCCCCCCAGCAGCAGTCAGTGGCAAGAAGGGTCATCCCTGACAGGCAGAAGCAGCCCTGGAACAAGAATGGTGCTGAAGGCCTTTTGTGACTCCAGCTTCAAACAAGGCAGACACAGTTTGCCCTTACACAAATAAGTTTTTATTGAGACAAGTCAGGGAGAGGGGAACTGCACATGGACAGACCAACAGGAAAATAAATAATTCCATATAAATAAGATACATAAATAGTCCCACAGGGCAAAGACTGCCTTGAAATAAGAAACAACCCTGGGTCCCAACAAAATGAGGGCTGCTCCAGGCAAGTCCTTAAGATCCCATCCCCCACCCTTTATCAAACCTCAAGTTGTACCAGACAGTTCACAATTTGGGAAGAGACAGGGCACATTTGAGCCCAGCACAGCTCCCTCCTTAGTGTAACAGTTGTGGAGTGGCCCACATCAGCCCACAGAGCCCCTGGCAGGGCAGGCAGCACCCTTCACCAGTGCCCACTCCTGGGAAGTTTTCCTATCCCACAGCACCCCAAGTTTGAGATCAAGGCTGTGCCAGCCATCTCCAGGCCATGCAGAAGGTCTGTGCAACTAATGCAGCAACTGGGGCAGGGGAGCCTGACCCTCCACCACAGGTAGTTGCCAGTCGCAAACAAGGCCCAGCCAGCCCCAAACCCAGCTGAAGGACACTCGCCCACCACCACCTCCCTGTAACAACTCACTCCAATCCATCAAGACCAGCTCCACCAGAGCAGGGGCTGCCAGTGGGAAGACAGCAATTGCCCAGAGCCAGGGAGCAGCAAGGATATCCAGACCCACTGCTGTAACCACATCCACATGTCTTAGTCCAGTTGAGCACCAGGATGCACGGTGCCCAGGGGGTTAGCCAGCACCACGTCACACCTCCCATCCCATGGGAGGACAGGGGGAAACCTCTGTGCCCAGACAGGGTCCCCCAAAGTCCCAGGCTAGGCCTCAGCCCATTCTTGGAGAAGCTTGAGGATGTATCTGAGGCGGTGGTGGAGCTCAGGAGAGCAGCCCAGCTCCTGGATGCTGCACAGCTTGTAAGTGTAAGAGTTGCGCTCCCGGTTGATGTAGGTGACAAGGCAGGAGTGGTCAGGCTTGCTAATGATCACCTTGGTGTGGTCGTTGTAGAAATTCACCTAGGAGACAGGTTGGGCTTGGTTTAAACCCATGCTTCCCACAGCATGTTGGGAGCCAGGATGGAGCCACATTTCCTGCCTCAACTCGTTCCTCCTCCCCAACCTGCCCGGGAGCATCCCTGCCCATGCCCCATGGCAGGAATGAGCCAGCCCTAGCACAGGGGCAGATAGAATCATCCAACTGAAGTGCTACGTCTCCCCGTGGGCTGGGGCAGCTGCAGCAGCATCCTGCATCCACAGCTGTTTTCACAGCTGGATTTTCCATTTGGGCTGTGACATACAAGATCCAACACAAACCAGAAGATGCCAATCTGGTCACTTCTTCACAGTATGTCCCACACATACCTGGAGGGTGCCACTGCTGAAGAGCATGAGCAAGGCTTGGTCAGTCTTCACCCACTGCAGGAGGAGCAGGGCTGGCTGCCCAAGGTCATCTATACTGGGCAGGTCACCTCCCTTTGAGAGAAGAGTCTGCATAAACCACTGGTCCCACACCTGGGAGCACTTCCACCAGTCCACACAACACCTAAGCTAGGTACCCCCTCAGTGGAGTCCCCACTCCCAGGGCACAACTTTGTGTGTCCACCTGGCCACAGCTGCAAGCAGGGAGTCCAACCAGCCCAAGTAGTGTGGTCAAGCCATGACCCAATGTCCAGCCCTGGGCCCCAGCACTCACCTTCATGAGATGCTGCTCCATGTAGGATGCAAAGTAGCGCAAGACACTCATCTGTCCCTGCAGCTGCTCGGGGATGGCAGACACAGAGAACACCAGGTGCTTGCTGTTGGTCGGGTTGTAATGTACAGTCCTGGAAGGGAGCAGAGCATGAATTTTGGGGGTGTCCACCTTGGTAGACTCCCCTTCCCACCCAAGGGGTTTCCCCAGAGACAGAGATCAGCCCCATTCCCACCACTCACCTGCGGTTAGGGGAAAGTGTCATGTGCGTGCCGTTGTTGAAGAGGACCCCAATACTGCGGTTGGAGAGTTGGTAGCCAAAGCCATACTTGTTGGAATAATCCACCCACTTGCTCACCCAGACAAAGTGCTCGTGGCGGGCCAGGGAAGCTGGGTTTTTCTCTGCTGTTGGAGAAGAGAGGAGGTGAGCAGTACATCCAGCCAGCCCCTGTCCATCTCATCTCCCCAGGGGGACCAGACCCCTACAGCAGGCTCCGGCACCATTTAGGGTGCTATTAGTACCCCAAGTAGCAGCCATACCTTCATCTCATGGGGAAGGGGATGCACAGTACCCTATCCCATCCCAGAGCTGTCCTGGTTGGTCTACCTGGAGGCATGGAGGAGAGGCAGGTCCGCAGGAGCCGGACAGCTGACTCGATGATGGCAGAGGCAGTGACACAATCTTCAAAGGCTGTGGGGAGAAGATGACAGGCTGAGTCAGCCGGTCCTGCTATCAGCCCAGGCATGACAGGAAGCTTGGGGCAGGTTGGGGTGGCTGGGACTGGCATTGCTCACCTTCACAGCTGCTGGCCATCGTTCCCCGGATGGAGGGGGATGCAGACTTGTGAGACGTCTCCTCCACCACTGTCTCCACGGGGCTGGAGCTGGCACTGTGGCACGACACAGGAGTGGCCTGAGGAGAGACCTGGCTCTGTCATGGTCTGCCTGCTCCCCCAAAGAAAGGCATGCATGGCCTCAGAGATGTTCTCACCTCATTCCCTTCCACAGTTTTATAGCTCATCTGCCGACAGATTGATGTCTTCATCAGCCCAGTAACCAGCTTGGAGATGTCATCTCTGTCCTCTGAAGAGCCCTTCTTGGCTGAGGAGAGAGCAAGAGATGAACACACTGCTGAGTATAGAGGCTGAGGACATCCAGGCCACCCCTCCCAGTAGCTCAGCTCTCCCTTATCTATCCCTGTGTCCATTGAGGCAAGGAGGGTGTCAGACAGCAGCCTCCCACTTTCACTTCCCAGTTCTCATGCAACACAGGGCTTCTAGGAGGAACTGCCCCATAGGTTGTGGCACAGTATCCGCTCTCCAGGCACACACCCATGCCCCACCACCAGCACAAGAAGGGCAGGGGCACACCCAGCTTGTGCTGTCCCAGGCACAGGGTCCAGAGAGATCTATCAGAAGGTCTCTCCAGAAAACAGGATCCACTCCTTCCTGAAGGCAGAGTCACCCAGAGGCTCCTCAGCAAGGCACAAACTTACCCTTGGGTTTCTTCTTCCCAAAGAGTGTCTTGGTGACTTTAGCAAACAGAGTCTTTGCAGGATTTGGGGGACTCAGCTCTGGAGTCATCACACAGCTGCTGGGAGGGAGCTTCTCAGGCGTGTAGCCCTGCAGAGAGGTCAGGGGAGAGGCTTGGTTTCCACAGGCCACATGCTCCAGGCAGAGCAGCTGCCTGGGGCTGACCACAGTCATTCACATCCCTCCTGACAGCCAGCTTGTGTTTCCATCAAGCCTTGGAACCATGACTGGCATCAGCACAGGAAACAACCCCTTGCTATAGCAACAAAGCAGCAGAAGCATACCAGATCCCTCAGTTCCTCTGGCTGGCATTTGGGCAGGACAGCGGCTGCTTCCTTTGAAGGACTGACACTTAGGACAGGACAAGGACAGCACCCTGCATAGCCCAGAAAGTCTCATCCCACCTGGAGAAGGGTACCTTGACCCAGACCCCCACCCACTCACCTTAAAGAACTCATGGTCCAAAATCTCCTCAAGGGTGAGGCGATCCTGGGGGTTGCGTCTGAGGATGCCAGTGATGAGGTGCTTGGCAGGCAGGGAGAGGAAGACTGGGAGGGTGTATTCCACCTGCTTGATACACCTGTAGGTCTCCTTGAGGTCAGAGGTCTCAAAGGGAGGGTTCCCACACAGCAGGGTGTACCTGCGAGGGAACAAGCATGCCACTGTCAGGTCCCCACCAGGCTTGTGACTCAGCAGTACTTAAAGCAAGGAAGTTATTGGCATTTGGCCGGCCACACCTGGCTGAGAGCACCACTTCCAGCCCCAACAACCATGCTCACATCCGGCCACGCTTCCTCCTAGCAACTGTTTAGAGCAACAGGCAAGTAGCTTTGAGGAAGGACAAAGAGCTGGCAGGCAAAGGCCACCCGCTGCTGCCACTGCTCCCACCTGTGTGGCCATCAGGGTGGAAAATGGAGCAGGAAGCTTGCAGGCAGCAGCCGGGTGAGGGGCTGGATGTGTTGAAACAGTGATCGCTCCCTGAGCAAACAGGGTGGCAGCCACAGAGATTTTCCATTGTTTATCAGGTTCAAGTGGGGTCAAGCCTGCTTTGAACCGGAGCTGAGTGCTGCATGAGCACACGTGCCCTGTGCAGGTCCTGCTTGTACAGTCTCCACACAACTACAGGCTACACCTGCTACAGATGGCTACAGGCAGCACCTGCTCCAAAGTAAGGCTGGGCAGCATGAAGCCAGTCACTTCCCTCCCCCTGGCTCTCCACTCCAGCAACCACTGCAGAGCCACAAGGTACAGCACAACAAAACTTCCTCATCAGGTTGCCTACAGAGCAGCTGCCCCCACCCCAGGCAGCATGCCTGGACCCCTCCCCACCCAGCAGCACAAACTTACATGACACAGCCCAGAGACCATACGTCCGACTCCGGTCCGTGGCCCTGTCTCAACAGCACTTCTGGGGCCAGGTAGTTGGGGGTCCCACATATTGTCCTGTGGGGCAGAGCACCAGATCAGTGCATGCTCTGCATCCCCTCCCAGACAGCCTCCTCCTGCTCCAAGCTCTGGGATTCAGCTTACAGCCTTGTCCTCCCCACTCCATTTGGCTCTTTGTGGCCCAAAGCCGCCCTCCATCTACAAGGAGTCCCATACAGACGACCTCCTCTCCAGCTCACGGGGGTCAGAAGCAGCTGCTCTTGGGAAGCTGTTGGGAAGAGCCTGTCCCAGAGCTGAAGAGGAACAGAGCCTTTGTGTCCCAGCCTGTGCAGCCGGCACGGCAGCCAGGCAGGCACAATAGCAATAGTCAACACATTGTTCTCCCCGACGGCTGCAAGCTCAGTCCTAGAGCAGCCACAAAGCCCCCAGCCCCCTCGCCTTGCCTGCATCTGGAGCAGGAATGGCTCCCTCACTCCATGGAAGGGGCCCTAGGGCTTCCTCTCCCAAGACTAGGACATACCCCTCACCCCTCCACTCTCCTAGGAAGCCACAGGAAGAAGAGTGAAACCCTGGAGGATTCTGCAAAAGGAAAAATGCAAACTTACTTTTTTTTCTGGTCAGAGACATCCTGGCAAGCAGCCAGCCCGAAATCCCCCACTTTCAGCTCCATGTTTTCATTGATGAAGAAGTTGCCTGCAAGGCAAGGGCAATGCATCACCACAAGTCCCTTGGGGACAGCTTGCTCCCCACACAACACCATGTGCCAACCACAGCACTTACCAAGCTTGAGGTCTCTGTGCAGGATGCCCTTGAGGTGGAGGTATTTCAAGCCTGAGATGATCTGTTTGAGGTAATAGCGCACTTCGGGCTCCAGCAGAGTATGGCGGGCCTTCCAGATGTGGGCCAGGGACTGTAAAGGGAGAGAAGACAGCTTGTGATGCAGGCAGGGAGAACAGGCAGCCTTGCTGACTAGGCATAGGGTAGGCAAGGTCAAAGCCAGTTCTTCCAGAAGCTGCACATTCACAAATAGCCCTTCTTTCACAGCCATGACCTCAGCAGACTCCCCACACGAGGTTGAGGCTGCTCATCAGAGCCATGGGAACCTCTGGATTTATGGTGGCCACACCATGAGCAGGCAGCCCAAGAAAGCCAGACAGCTGACAGCTCAGGACAGAGGAGTGCTAACAAAACACCTCGGTAAGGCCTATTCCAACCAGCTACAGCTGTTTATGTGATCCTTTGACAAGGAGGCCACAGCAGCACTGACCTTCCTACTGCAGTGCTCCAGAAAGATGTATATGCTCTCTGAGTCCTCAAAGTAGTGGGAGAACTTGACAATGTGCTTATGGTGCAGGTCCCGATGTAGCTCAATCTCATTGGTGATCTGGAAGAGAGCAGCAGTGTCAGGTGAGCACAGGGTCCCTGCTGTCCCCCACCAGCTCAGCACCCCACCAGCCCCACAGCACCCACCTTCTCCCGCTGGTGAGGTTTAGCCACCCGGCTGTGAGGAATGACCTTCACGGCATAGGTTTTGTTGCTGGAGAGGTCTGTCATTTCATAGCATCGTGCAAACCCACCCTGCAAGGGAAGAGGTGGTTACAGATGAGTGAGACACCGCCTTACCCTTGCCTGCTTACAAGCCTCCTCCTCCTCCTTCCCTGGCAGCACAGCCCAGCAAGCTTCACTCGCTCCCTCCTGCTGTATCGCCCACTAAGATCTGAACTATGATGCTCTCAACCAGGCATTTTCTTCACCCATTTCTTGTAAAACCTCCAGGGCATTTTCCCTCCCACTACGGCCGGACTTTGCATCTTTCCACATGATAGATCAACCTGGAAAGTCCTGCGCAGGGCAGGAAGCCCGGGGACCGGAGGCCATCAAAAGGCAGCCCCATGGAGACAGGTTTTTCCTGCCATGATGTCACCCTCCAATCTGCACACTCAGCCTCTGAGCCCGCTCGGGCCGGGCTGGGAACCGGCACCCTCCTCCCACACACGCTGTTGTCAGCCGGAGGAAAAGTTGCGTGCGGCGGAGCGGCGCGGGCCGGCACCCCTGGGAACCGGGACACCCACCGGCCCACGCACACCCCGCGGGGCGCCCCGAAACCGATGCGGCTCCGATAGCTGCCGAGGCACGCAGCCAGCCTGGGTGATTCACTGCTTCCAGCACTGCTGCGGGCCCGCCGGGAGAGGCGGGGATGAGGCCAGCAGACATGGGGCTGCATCCAGCCCCAGGGTGGGGGGCCAAGAAGGCACGCAGCCCTCCTCACCTCGCCCGCACCGGCTCACCCGGTGCCCTCGGCGACGGCCCAGCCCCCTTTTCCCATTCCCGGTACCTTTCCCAGCAGGCGGCCCTTGCAGTAGGAGCGGCCGGAGATCGGGTCGGTGNCCTGCAGACAGACACAGGGACATCCTCCTCTTGCCTCAGGGTTCTCCTACAGTCACACCAAGATCCCACAAACATGCAGAGCTCCCTCCCCAGTCTCCCAGGACATACATAGCCCCCTCCATGCACATCTGTAAATACACACAGCGCCTGCTCACGGGGTGTTTGCCCTCCCAGGTGTTACCAGTGTGTGCCACACGGCCATCTGTGGTCCTCACACCTCCTTCCCATGGAAAGGTTGTGGCCCAGGGAGGGTTTTCAAAGCCCCCGTTGGGCCCTGACCTGCCCTCCTTTGTGATAAACTCGGATGCAAGTGGACACTCCCCAAGAACCTTTCACTCTGTGCTAGGCGAAGAGGGTCACAGCCCATCCCAGGTGGCGTGCTGGGCACACCGGGAACAGCAGAATATGCAGGGATGATGGGATCCACCGTCCTAGGCACCCCATTCTGGGAGCTCTGGTGCTGCGAAGTGGCCTGGCTGTGTTGGTGGCAGTGGTGGCCGGGCAAGGCGCGACAGCGGTGCTGCTCTCTAATGGCCGTGACGAGAACACGCCTCTCCATCACCCGAAACGGGTCATGGAAGGATGCTTGGCATCTCTCCCTCCCCACGGGCGTGAGAGCTGGCAGAGGTGGCTGCAAACCCACAGCTCCCACGAGTCTGGAGCACCAAGAGCCCCTCAATCTTCCTGCTGTCCTTCCCTTGTGTCACCATCCTGTGCTCTGTGCCTCAGTTTCTCCCCACTGCTCAGAGCTCTTACCACTGATGCTCACTGTGCTCCTGAATATGCTGGGGGTTTTGCATGAGCACCTCTGGCAAAAAGCCCCATTCTTCCCAGCACATTCCTTTTCACCCTGCAGTACTGGGGATGAATTAATTCCATACTTTTTTTTCTGCAGAAAAACTGAGAAAATCTTCCTGAATAGAAACAACATAGATCTGTCTGTTTTTTTCTTGTGTTTCCACCTTTTGTAGGGGAAGCACACACAAACCCACTGCCCATCAGCAAATGCGGCCCAGGAGCAGGCTGGGATGCTGCAGCCCTTGGGTGAAGCTGCCTGTTTCCATCACGGCCCCGAGGCTCCCTGGGGCACTGGTGGCATCACAGGTTTTCCGATGGAGGCCCCAGCTCCGGGCTGCCGGAGCTGAGTCAGCATCTGAAGGCAGTGTGTGGGTGGAGGCACCCAGGAGTGCAGGGAGGCCCCGCGGGACCTGTCTGGGCATGATGTGTCAGACAGGGGCTGTCCCGGGATTCCCCACAGAGGGACAGTGGGGACCTGCGAGGACTGAGAGCTGCCATCTCTGCTCCTGCTCCCCACTGCCTCTGGGTGAGTTCTTGGGCAAGGGGCATGGATGGACCCCACAGCCCATGTCCTGCCGAGGTTGAGGCACCTCCTCTCCAAGAAGGATGGAGCCTGGGAGAAGCCCTCTGCCACCTGCAGCTGGGGTTCCCTGTGAGGCAGAGCATCTGAGTCACAGGTTTTCCTATCACTGATCTGGGGCAGTGGGAAGAACTGTGGTTTAAGATCACCAGCCTGTCAGGCCTGGGGAAGGGGAGGCTCTGGGGCAAACTCCTGACTGCTTGCAGCTATTTAGACGGAGTTATAGGAAAAGGGAGTCAGGCTCTTTGGGGAGGTGTACAGTGAAACCACAACAGGCACCCAGTGCAAGCTGCATCAAGGGAAATTCCATCTAGATATTAGGAAACCTTTTTCCCCTTGTGTATGTGGTAAAATACCACAGGACCCCAGAGAGGCCGTGGAATCTCTACTCTTCATGAAACTCAGCCCTGGCCTGGTCCCCCTACCCTCACGGCATTCAGTGATGCTCAGCAACATCAGGAGCAGCAGAACTGACCCCAGCTGCCAGCTCAAATCTGCACCAGGGCTGCCTTCCCAGGGCACTGCTGTGTGCCCTGCATGCGGTGCCCAGGCTGCAAGAGCAATACTAGCCAAACATTGGGGTGCAGACAAGCTCCCCGAGATTGGGGTGACATCCCTGACCCCCTCAGGAGTGGAGTTTTCCCATCCTCAGCACAGTTCTGCAATGCATGGGGCTGCAGCCACCAAGGAGGAGGATGGAGAGGGTGGTTGGTCCCTCGGGTGAGCTGGGGAAGGAAGAACCAGCACTAGCAGGGGCCAAGGCACCCCAGGAACTGGCAGGTTCCAAAAGGCACCACAGAACTGCACACGCTCAGCCCAGGTCCCATCTTACCCACTTCCACCAGCACCCAAGCAAAGAGCTGTTGGTACACTCCATATGCCTCAGTTCACCCAATTCACCCTGGAGTGAGCACACATGCACTTCCAGGGTGTGAAAACAGAGCTCCCCTCTCCAGCATTGCTTTTCTGTGGGATGTAGTGCTCATGTCTGACTGCTCCTCCTTACTGGCCTGGGACTTGTGCAATGGAGGGAATTCATAAGGGGTCAAGGATGGAGCCCGATGCTGGCTCTTTTGATCCCCATGTGGCAGGAATGCCCACTCTGCATCCTTTTCCCAGTAGAGCTGGCAATTGCACCCAGCGGGGCAGAGCCCTTGCCCCATCCCAGGAGAGAGATGAACTCAGCAGAGCGCAGCCCAGCCCTTCTCCAGGAGCTTGGGGACTGGAAGTACACATGGCTTCTGGCGGGGCAGAGGAGAGGGAGAAGTTGGGAAAGGACATTCTTTCTGGGGAATGAAGAGGGGAAGGATGATGAAGGGACGGGTGCTATGGCTTATGGAGGAGGGGCAGAATAAGGGGAGACCCCGGGTTGACTGACTGCAGAGGAGCCGGGTCAAGCGTAATTTGGGGGTTCCGCTGCAGTGTGCCTGAAGGGTCCATGGCTGGCAAGACCCCTGCGAAGGGACAGGGCACGGGAGGCTGAAGGGCGACCATGGGGCGGGGCGGGCCGNGCGGCCGCGCCCGGTGGGAGCGCGGCGGGACGCGGAGCAGCCCCCGAGGATGGGGCGAGCGGCGGCAGGTGAGGCCGGGCAGGGCACGGGGGCACGGCCGTAGCTCCGGGGTTCGCTTGCTGCCCGCGGGTACCCGGCCGGAGCAGCGGGACAGGCAGCCCCGGGCTGGACGGGAGGACGGCTCCGGGAGGACCTGCGGCGAGCGGGTCCTTTCGTGGTGGGGAGGAGAAGTGGGGTTCACTTTCCCCCGCTGGGAAGGCTGGAGAAAGGGAGCGGGAGGGCAGGTCGCAGAGGGAGTCACCGTCCCCTCTGCTGTCCCCGCAGGCGCCGGGCTGGGCACTGTGTGCCTCTGGGGCAGTCTCCTGCTCGCTGCCACCCTTGCCCTCGACCCAGCACCGTCAATTTGCAACTGCTCGGAGCCCATGGACTACCAGGCTTTCCAGGAGGCTCCGCTCCCTGAGAGCTGCTGCCTCAACTTCACTAGCTCCAACATTACCCACCTGGACTGGGGCACACTGGTGGGGGTGCAGGGGCTACGGGAGCTCTACCTCTCTCACTGCAGCATCACGGCCATCAGCAATGCACAAGGAGTCCTTCCTGCCTTGGAAATCTTACACTTAAGTCACAATCTGTTGGAAAGTCTCCCTGGAAGCTTTCTAGAAAATGCCCCTAATTTGAGGGTTCTTTATCTGGACAGCAACCAGCTTCAGGAGCTACCCAGGTCCTTCCTGAAAGCATCTTCCCAGGTGCAGGAGGTCTACCTGGGCTTCAATGCCCTCACCTTCCTTCCTGCCAGCCTCCTGAAGCCATCTCTGCTCCAGCTTCAGCTCTCCAACAACAGCTGGGACTGCAGCTGTGCTTTGCTAACTAACCTGGAGGGTTGGTCCAGCCAGGCTGCTGAGGTTATCTGCCACACACCAGAGCACTACCACGGTGTGGGCCTCCAGAGCATCCCCCGGGATGAGCTGTGCCGCTCACATAGCCTCACTGCCCTCTTCATCTGTCTGCCCCCTCTCCTCATCCTCACCAGCATCACCTGGTGCTTCTGCCGGCAGAAGAAAAAGACCAACTACAGCCTTCAGAGCAGGTCCCAGAGCCACCGGGCCATGGCACAGAGGAGCAATGTGCCAGTGTCTGCAGAGCCCCACCACTACATCCCCTATGAGCTGCCTGCTGCTCCCTCCAAGACTGAGAAGAAAGTGGTGCTGGAGAAACAGGTTGTGCTCCAGCCCTTCGTGGATCCACTGGAGAGTGGCAGAGACCTCTATGAGGAGGTGGAGATACAGGTGGGATCCCCCAGCAGTTCCCAGCTGCCATCCCATGAAGGGCAGCTGGCCACCCCAGCACTAAGGGCAGAGGAGCTGGGCAGTGAGCCAGAAGTGGACACTGTCAGCATGAGTGAAGTCCTGAAGGACTCTGCTGACCGGGAGAAGATCTACATGAGTCAGTCAACCAGCTACTACAACCTGGTACCTGGTATTGAGCTGGAGGACTCAGACAACCTGGAGTATGAGACCATTGACCTGCACTGATGCCAGGACTTGGGCTTTGTCTGGACACACCAGCAGGACGGCAGGGGCCAGGCAGGAGTGAAAGCCACCAGAGCAGGACAGACAGAAGTTGTCCTGCCATGGCTTACAGTGGCTGTTTGCAAAGCTGCACCCTCAAATACCCATCCCTTCCCCGGACTACTATGTGAACGCCTTGCTTGCCATGTGCTGCAGCTGGGCAAGGGTCCTTCAGGCTCTAGGAACCCTGCCACAGCCTGGTGGTGCCTGAGGAAGGACATGGAAAGAAAGTGGGGGCTGGTTTTGGGATCAAGTGATGATGCCCTGTCCCAGACCCACTGACCAGAGCTTCCTCTCTTATTGGAGCCAGATGGTGTCTGGCAGAGACCTGCTGCTCTCCAACCTGCACAGAACAGTGGAGACATGAAACAGGGCTGGCCCTGCCTGTGTGGTCTGCAGGGACTGTCACATTTGGACAGGGTGCCCTGGGCTTGTCAGGGGAAGCCTGTGGTGGCTCTGCCTGCTGCCCACCCAAACCCCACCGTGGCACAGGGACTTGAAACAGTCAACGCACATGTGCTGCTTCATGACGTGTGCGTGTGCATGCTTGTGGGAACAGGTGTGTGAAATGCGCACACAGGGCAGCATCAGAGGGGGCCCCTTGCAGCCAGCCCTGTAGGATCCAGCTCTCAGTAAGAAATATATCATTTTACTCCTGGCAGTGTGACTCCATCCCTTTGTTTGTGTTTTAGGGTAGTGGGAAGGAAGCCAACCAGTGGGATGTGAGGAGTGCAGGGATGGTAGACTTCACTCCTACGCCATTTATCCTCCCACGCCCTGGATGATGGCCCAGTGAGGGTCTTGCCCAGCATCCATGGAGTCTCTTTGTCACCCTGGCAGAGCAGAGCTGGGCACTGGCTAAAGGCCAGCAGAGCCTTTGCTTTGTACCAGGATTTACAACAGGGGTGGGGAAGGTGTCAGCCTGCTGCAAATGCCACAGATCCTGAACAAAGCAGCAATCTGTGGGGCTCCTGGGAGCAGACAAAGGCTGGGGGTGCTGTAAATCACACCCCAATACAGGCATCCCCAGCAAATCTCACCCATGGTGCTCTAGCCCTTTTCTGTGGATGGAGTGGGACACCTTGAGTCTTGCTCCTCCTGACCAGGGGGACAGTCTCCAGGATGGAAGCTGCACTGGCCACCCTGTCTGCTCTGGAGCCGTGCTGGGCCTGATGCCCAGGCAGGAAGGGAGGGAGCTGGGCAGGGCAGGACGCAGTTCTCCGGCCGGCAAAGGAAGTGGTGTTTCCTGCAGAGTGCAACGGGGCTTCTAGCAGCCCATGGGGGACTGCTCAGTCCTAGCACTGCTCAGTCCCAGCCCCACCTGGCCTGGGGATGAGGATGGGGTGATTTCCCTTCATGTCTCCTGTCATGGATGTTTCCCACTGTTTCATATCCATCTGGATTTTTTTCCTTCCCTGTTTTCTTCCTGGGCCCCAGGAAAGTATCCCAGCCTTTAATAATATCCCTCCATCACTCTCTGCCAAGTACTACAGCCAGGCTATCTCAGTGTACCCTGGCTCATGCCACTCCCACATCCCCACAGAGGGACCAGAAGCTGCCACAGAGCAAAGGCAGGACAGGCAGGGTTAGCAGCTGTCTCCAGGGGCTGCAGCCCAGCCCATGGCTACAGATTTTGCCTAACAGCTGCATTTTTCACCTGTGCTCCAGAAATGCCCGCAGCCCTTCCATGGGCACCCCCTTTGCTCATATATGCCCGGGTCCCATTCCCAGAGAATGATATAACATCCTGTCCTTTCCCTCCTTCTCATGAAGCCTAAATTCAGATGCCATGGCTGATGCAAAGGGACCCAAATTACCCCACTGGGTCTCGTCCAGCCCCTGCCCAAATCTCCATCTGTGACAGGTGGCAGGGAGGTGTGATCAAACCCAGCGCTCCCTGTTCTTTGCCTGTGATAGCCCTGGCACATTCAGGTATGTTTTCCTTAAGGATATCAGTTTAAAAGTTCCCTTTCCTGCAAGTCCCCCTTCCTTTAAACTTCTCGAATCCCCTCCACAAGCCAGCCCTGATTCTCCTCCACTGCCTTCCATGTCACTGCTGGACCTATTGAAGTGTAACCACAAGGTCATTTCCTGGGTTGGATCATGTCCTGTGAAAATACCCCAAAGTTAATAATGTGGAGCTGAGACCCACTCAACAGCAAGGAGCAAGACACAAAACAAGTGGCTTCACCTGGGCTATGCTGGAGCTGATCATACTAAGAAAGCAACTCTTTTTAAATTCAGACCCTTCACCTATGAGAAGTGGGTAAGATCCTTAGCCCAGGCTTTTGCACTTCTGAAGTCTAGCCAGGCTAAAGCTGTGCTTAGCCCCAGTCCCTGACCATCACTTCCTGGCTCAGTGCATAGCAGGTTTGCCCACTCTCAGGCAGGTAAATCCCTGTGCCATCCATAGGGCTGTGCATACCACAGCCTGCACCATCTTGGGAATGAAGCACCACCCCCAGCCAGCTGCCACTGCTCTGTTCCCATGTCACACCTCCAGGGCAGCTCCAGGTGCCACTTTCATTCCCATGGGCAGTTGCCCTTGGCAGCTGTGTTTCTCAGAGCAGTAACTTGGTAAACAGCACGCATTGATGAGCCATAATCCTGCTCTGACACCAAACTGGCATTTGCCCCTAAAGCCCGAGTTTCTCCATCTGTACAAAGTTCCCTAGAAACACCCTGAATGCTGCTTGCACTCTACAGAGGAGGACAGGAAAGAAAAAACACACTCAGAGGAAGCAGCCGTGACACATCTCTGCCAAGTGCCCTTATCGCCTCCACTCCACCTCTCTGGAAAGCAGGCGTGGCTGAAAAGCAGCGAAAGTTTACACCGGATCACTATGCAGAAGGAATGTGCTTGTGAAAACATCCCACCCAGGCCAGGTCCTACTGCCAGGGACTCCTGAACTGCAGTGGCACCCATCTGGGTTTGGCTCTGCTCAGTACCCACGAGCACAGACCCAATCTGTGAGGGACTGGCAGTGCACACCCATGCCACAACCTCCTGCCGTCGTCGTCAGGAGCAGGTACTATTCTCCAATGCACAGCTCTGGCATTGACTCACGCTCACCTCCCTGCCAGCAACACAGGATGAACCCACACTCCCCAGGGCACCTCCTGCTGTTACACATGGCAAATCTGGGACAGCATCACAGGCGAAAAACTTAAATCCGTCCCCACAAAACCAAGCTATCTGGGGGACAGAGTTGCTTTTTTAAAGCATGAGACTTGGGTCTCATCACAACTTGTTTGGGCTAAGATGATCATGGGCAACTTCCTCTAGTTCAGAGCTAACAATTGTGGCACTGGGGCTGCAGGAAGCCTGACTTGCACCGGTGATCTGATGGACAAACGAGGCTTTTATGGAAATAGAAAAATGAAATTAAGTGTGCAGTGTGTTCACCTGACAGGTAAAAGGTGTGCAAGCCTGGTCTGCCCCATGGCACAGGACCAGCCTTCAGATGGGCTCCTGACTTCCTCCAATACCTGCACAGAGCTACTATTTGCAGAGATTTACTTTCCTTAAGGACAGGGGCCTCTAGGAATGATATCAGTAAAACATCCAGAGAAGCTTTTGTTCACCACAGCTTTCCAATTCCACCACAAGCGATAGGGCAGAAGGTTGGAGTTTGTACCCAGCTTTCGAAAGGGACAGACCATGATGTGAGCCTGGCCCTTCTGCTAGAAGGAATTGATCTTGCACTGGAATTAGACCAAGCAGGTCAGGGAAAGACCAGCTGGTCACTGAGCAGTGCAACCTAGTTTGGTTAAAAGATACTAGATCCTGCAGGGAATTGTACAACAGGAAGAAAACGCCAAAAGGGGCTGCTGGCCTGAACCAGGGGATGGGAACTCACGTTATGTGGAAGGCAGAGGCACAAGTTACCAGCTGCAGAGGCTGAAGGTGTAATAGTGAAGTTTTCAGCCAGACTTAGCCTATTTCCCCACTGACTTCTCCAACACCGCAACTGCAACACATGCTGACCTAACACAGCACAGAAACATGGCGGAAGTGAGCTCCTAGGAACCCATCTTAATGGAGGTGGACACACACCTTCTTCCTGCTCAAAGTTTTCCAATATTGGACATTCTCCCCTTCTGCCAAATGTGACAACTCTATTTCATACACACTTGATCCTGCAAGTCACTTAGAACCCACAGAGAGGCTTTAGTTGAGCACATGCAGGGTCAAATTTTCCCTGAAGACATTAAAGGGGGCTCAGGGATTCCCTAGAGTTCCATCTTCCGTCACATTTTACAAGGCAGGTGGAGCTACAGAAGCCCCCTCCACACTGCATACACAAACGAACACACAACCTGTTATGGTAATAGACTCTTGGGTTTTATTCGTTCTCTTAGCACAATAGTTTTTATTCATTTGCCTTTTCTGGCCTTGATCTTCCTCAAGTAGAACTCTAACTCCTTGCCTTCCAACACATAGCCATCGGCTCGGCCACACTGTCCAGGTCTGGAGGCAATGCAGGCTGCAAGGAGAAGTCATCCAGTTAAAGTTTGGCAATTGCCCACCCCAGTTTACACACCAAAGAACAAACACTGCCCACGGCCTCTCTGCAGCAGCATGGCCGAGCAGCTCATCAGTATCCGAGTCACAAGTTCGTATGTCTGCAGCACCCCTGCCAGAGGTACCATGCTCCAGAAGCTGCGCTGCTGCAGTCCCTAGTGAAGTCCTCCTCAGATCTCCAAACTGTCATCGCTTGGTTCAGTAGCAGAACTGGACAAAGGTCTCATCACCAGAAGACTTCAGAACACTCAGCTGTTTGCCAGAGCTTGAAACATCAAAGCTCTTAGATGCCTGCAGCACATTTTTCTAACACACACTTGCTCGTTTTGCAAGTCTTGAGCCCATTTCTTTCTCAAAGCCCCAACAGGAATAATCAGCTGCAAGGAGCCTGGCTAGCCAGATTTCCCCATCCTGCCACAAGTGGGGTATCTCTAGAGAAGATAAAATAACAAGTTACATTAATATTGCCAGGGACTCACCAAGTAGCTTTCCTTGCTGGAACTGCTCCTCAAGAATACTTGCGATCTTGGCATTCTTCTTTCGCTCATCATATTTTTTCTGGATCTTCTTTGAACGCTTCTTGTTCAGTATTTCCTCCTCTTCAGGAGTCTAAACCCAAGACCAAAAGCAAAAAAAACTGTTTTAACAAATGGTGACCTTCCACTAACACAAGTGTTTTCCACTGCCATGAAGGAAACCCTTGCATTCTCAGCACTGTACTGTTTTCAGTCATACCTGGTAGAGTTACAAATACTTTGATCTCACAGAATCAGGTGCTGCATTTCACATTTGAGACCAAGAAATGCAACACTGCTAACCAGTCACTGCTGACAACTGGGCACAGTGCCCTAGGGAAGGCTGTTCTCAAGTCAATGAAACTGCAAAGGTTTCCCTGGTGAATCAATCCTCTAACAAAAAGCAGTGAATCCTCTGCAGAAGTAATGAAAGCAACTTGGGTATAGTGCAAGTCCAGGCAGACGAGCTCTCCCCCTGCTTCTGCACTACGTAGCACCCAAACAAGAAGTGCTTTGCTTTTAATGCAAGGATTAACCTGAATTCTACATGTGGGATTTCAAATACCTTCTAGCAGTCTAGTTTGGTTCTTAGATTAATGGCTCAGTGTAGTTTCAAGACACTTAAAAACATGCTGAAGTTCAATTAGCAATCTCCAAGCTTTTCAACAAAGCAATCACTGCCCAGCACAAGAACCTGACCTACAAAGTCTTCCTCAGCATCCTAAATTGTCATCGCTCTCCCTTCAGCAGCAGAACTGGACAAAGGTATCATCATTAGAAGACAAAGATCTTGACAGGCAGGTCCTTGTGCACAAATGGGTGTAGTGCTTCCGGGAGAGCTCCTGCTACTGAGCACTCCATTAAGAGAGCCAGACTTATCCTGGGAACCTATGGGAACACAACTGAAATAAGCAATAATGCTAGCACTGCTGGGTATCCAACCCTATTCTGGCAGGCACTGTCTGTTCAGGATAGGTAACTGCCTCTGCAGGGCAGACTCTGCTCTGCCAGGAGACAAAAGGACAAGCCCAGGCATACCAGTTTGGCGCCCTTCTTGCGTCCGAGGGGCAGGGCATAGTGGGCCTCGTACCACTGCCGGTATGGGGTGCTGTCAATTAGCACGATGCAGTTCTTCACCAGGGTCTTTGTCCGCACCAGTTCGTTGTTGGAAGCGTTGTACACAACATCAATAATTCTGGTCTTGCGAGTGCAGCCTTTCAAAAGAAGAGCATGAGTTCAGACCTACAGGGATCAGACAGTTGAGTATACAGTTCACTGCATCTCACACATACCCTTTAAATAACTTTGCACTCAACACTCCATCCAGTATCCTCCAGCCCACCTGGCACGGAATTAAATTTAACTAAAAGTTTCATCTATTTTTCATCAGTCAAACTTTCCGTTGCTGGGACAGAAATCTACACCTGGAAATTAAATCCCTCCTACATGAAAAACCAGGATCAGTGGCCTTGCTGGAACTCACCTCGAAAGTATCTAAGGAATCCTAGAAAATAAATTTCCAGACTGCAAGATCAGCAGATGCAGAGAGGGCTCAATGCTGTACACACTTGCTAGAATTACTGAATAAAGTCATACTGAGCAGGACTGCCCTGCAACACATTCCAGAAATAATTTCTAGAGAATGAGGGTTTATGAGTAAATTGAGAAGTCCACTGGTGTTTTCACCTTTCCAAGACCCACCTGAAGCATGCAGTCTTAGCTACTAGATTTGACTGTTTAGTAGTGACCTGCTCTGAAAATAGCTCTCCACGTTACAGAAAGATCATGCACAAGATGGGTTTTCTGCCTTCATTCATGTACTTTGTCCTTGTTGTAAGGTACACTCAGCCTCTTCACATGTGCAATACTGACTGTAATGGCACTTTTCACTGCACAACGCTCTGACATAACTGAAAGCATGTCCTGTCCCCTCACACCATGAAGGTCACTAACCTACCACCTTCCTTACTGCTGTTTTACTATCCTACTCAGCAACACTGAGTGGGCCCAGGCTCAAGTGATACTGTTGTCCGTTTGTAAAGCAAGATAATCCACCTTGCTCAGGGGAAATATGACAGAATTCTCTTCTTGCTTCTGGGCTTCCTGCTTTTGCTTAGCAAAGCAGAAATATGAAATTGCACATGGTAATGTAACAGTGTCCTAGTGTCAGGCCTTCTCACAAGCATCCTCAGCACCTTTCTCTTTTGCACATCACTTAACTTTTAGTAACCATATTCACTGATGAAAAAAAATTGCGTTTATGAAGAACTACTCATATATAGGATTTCAGCCCCTCTTTAGTCCTGCTCCCCCATACAAAGTTAAGGTAAGCATGTCACTCAGTGTAACTATGACATTCCTATCACTGTGAACTTAGGGGAAATCCAAGTCCACTAAGGCCACGTAAGGTGACAGTTATTATCATCACCATGCATGCTGCTTCAGCTGCCAGCTCCAAGATGCTCAATCCCAGCCCACAAACCCATGCTTGCATCCTTCTACTCTGCAGCAGTACAGTAGACCAGCACAGATTTCTCTTCCACACAGCAGGCTCACCACATACTTACATTCTGACCCCCAGGAGAAGTTGCCGACATCCAACCGAAGGGCTCGGTACTTCTTATTTCCCCCACGAACCCTCACGGTATGAATCCGGCGTGGGCCAATCTGCAGTCAGAAACAAATACCAGGCTGCTGCTGGAATGTTGTATGGCCCTTACAGGAGCCCAGGACAGTCCTAACCTCGAAGGCAATGTGGTCAGTGTAACTATGACAAACCCCAGCATCGGCAGATACAGTAAATGACCAGAACGGTCTGTTGCATCTACCTAAGGTGAAAGCTTCATCACTCCAATTGCCTCTTATTGCAAAATTGTATCATTCCTTTCCATCGGCAGAGGGGCAAATACCACCTTTTAGAAAAGGAGGGTCAGATATTGAACCCCGCACCAAACAGCAGGTATTTGACCCTCTTAGCACAAGAGCAGCAACTCGAGTTTGAAAACACGTTTCTGACCAACCTCACCCAATCACTTACCTTGGTGTTGGCGGGAGGTCGCCCCAACTCATACTTCCTCTTCTTGTGATAGGGCTTCCTCTTGCCCCCAGTCTTGCGACGCTTATGCCAGTTGTCCCTGGAGATACCTGAATGGAGAGTAGTGTGGTCAGAGAGTGCCACAAGCCCACTGGGCTGCAGCAGCAGGGCGTGCTTCTGAGTCCTCAGCTCTCCAAGGTTGGTATCCGCACAGTGCACTCAGCATTATGCAGCAGTTAGAGAAGCTTCATCATTGATACTCAGATCTGCCCCAAACACACTCCTGTACAAAGAGCTGTACAAAGGAGACAGAACTCCTCTTCTGAGTCCTCTTCGGGAAGCTGCCTCCCAACGTACCTCGTGTGCTGGGCACTCCCTGGGAAGCGCCCGATGCCGATCTGACAGGCACACTACAGCAATCATCCTATGGATGATGTGGATGTGGTAGGTCCGCTATAGGAAGGGACCCCCATCCCACCTGTCCGCTGAGCCCCTACGAGACACACCCGAAATAAACTCAGCCTGCTGGGTCCCCAACGGAGACCATCCCTGCAGAACACGCCACCTCCCAGAAGGGCATAAACTGCCAACTAGTTCAGTGTTCCACAAGGGCACCCCGCACCCCTCCTGCTGGTTCCACTGAACGCTGTTCCTTCTCACCCGCATCTGCTCATCTGCAGCAGACACTGGGAGCGAGCCAAGCGCTCGGGATCTGCAGGAAACCAAGGCACGGCGAGACGAGGCCGTCCACGCTTATCATTCACCAGCCGCCATGTTGGGCCCGCTCACCCTCCCCCCGCCCATGGCTCAACGCTACCGCAGCCGCCCCCAATGGCGAACGGGGCAGGCCGGCGGCAGCCCCCGCTTGCCACCCAGTGGGGGACCGAGGCGGATGCGGCGGCGCAGCGGGCGGATGGCGGTGGATGTCGGCAGGCCCGGAGCCCCTACACTCACCCATGGTGCGGCACCGGCGCAAAGAGGCGGGGCGGAAGCTCGCGGGGCGGCTTGGCGGAGCGAGCTCTCGCGAGGCGGTGACGTCACCGCGCCGCCAGAGCGAGGCGCACACCGTTGCTTGGAGACGCGGCGGCGCCGAGGGGAGCGGGCGGACAATGGCGATGGCTCGAAGGGGCGGCTCTGCCGCCGGGCCCGGCACGGAGCGCGCATTGTCAGGGGTCTGTCTGCGGCTGCTCCGTCCTTCCTGTCCCGCGGTTCACCGCGCGAACGCCTCCAGGCAGGGCCCAGCGCCCAGCGTCCCGCGGCGGGACTGAGCGAGCGCAACACCTTTCCCGCGCAAGGGCTGCGCGGGTCGTGATAGTCTTATTAGCATATGCACATTAGTATTCTGCGTCATTTGCATGCCCGGTGTGCAGCGCTGGGTTCATTAGCATATCCTGTCTTAGTATTCAGATTTATTTCTGTACCCAGGGTGCATCGCGTGCCGGTGGAGGGGTCCTGGCCGCGCTTTCCGCCGCTGCTCTCTGGGGCTGCTGCGTCCGGGTCGGGCTGGATCCATGCCTTTTCCACGGGAGCAGACCCAGCCGGCGGGAGATCCAAGCCAGACCATCCCAGAGTCGCCGTGTCCTTGAAAGGGACAGCTGAGGGACGGCTTGTGCGCGAGTTGCACTTACGGCATACTCTGGTTTCTCTTCAGATCGTATAAATCTTTCGCCTTTTACTAAAGATTTCCGTGGAGAGGAACAGGCACGAGTGTCGAGAAATTTTTTGAGGCTCCATTTCGGTGGAGCTATCTCTAATATGGTTCAAGAATAGAAGAAAACACAGTGGGCTTGTGAGTTGTCACAGCGTATTTGGCCAGCGAAACTCGGCTAAGATATGTAAAATTCGCTGAGACGTCCGTAACACTTTAGGACTGTTGATTGGGTCCTTCACGATAATTTGTGTCCAGATTTCACTGGTGGGTTTTAGGGATTAGTTGGACGGGTGCGGCCAGGGTGCTGAGCGCATTGACGTTGTATCCAGGTGGAGACATGCAACAAATGCTGTTCTTAGGGCTGTGTCTTGGGACTGGCTGGGGCTTCTAATATCTTTGTCAATGACACAGACAGTGGGAGTGAGTGCACCCACAGCCAGTTTGCAAGGTGAGTGGTGTGGGGACACACCTGAAGGACAGTGTGCCATCTAGGGAGACCTGGAACACTTGGGCCCACAAGAATTTCATGAAGTACTTCGTGCTGCCTCTGAGTCTGGACCATCCCAGACACGAGAAGAACTGGAAAAAGAGAACACAGACTGGAAAACATGCTAAGAGCAGCCCTGCTGAGAAGGAAATAGGGGTTTTTATGAGTGAAAAGTTGGAAATGAACCAAGAGTGAACAGTCACAGCCCAGGAAGCCAGCTGCATCCTGGGCAGCAGGTCAGGGGAAGCAATTCTTTCCTTCTACTGCTGAATCCAGCTCTGGTCCCCAATACAGGAAAGAAATGGATACGTTGGAGCTAATCCATAGGAGGCTATGAAGATGGCCAGATGGCTGGAGCCTCTCTCCTGTGAAGACAGTCTGAGACACCTGGGGTTGTTGAGCCTTGAAAAGAAAAGGCTTTGGACAGATGTTACTGACACCTTCCAAGACTTAAAGGGGGCCTATGAGAAAAAGAACAACTTTTTACAAAGGCTTGTAGTGACAGGGCAAGAGAGAACATTTTAAAATTAAAAGAGGATAGATTTAGATTGAATATTAGGAAGGAATTCTTTACTGTGAGGGTAATGAGGCACTGGAACAGGTTGCCTACAGAAGCAGTGGCTGCCCTACCCTGGGAAGAGATCAAGACCAGGTTGGTTAGGGCTTTGAGCAATGTGGTCTAGGAGGAGGTGTGCACAGGGGTAGGAACAAGACGATCTTTAAGCTCTCCTCCAATCCAGACCATTCTGTGATTATGTTTTTTTTTCCTTACTATTTTTAATTTAATACTATTTTGCTTTAATTATTAAACTCCTTAGCCTCAACCCATGAGTTTCTCACTTCTACCCTCCCCGCGGGGTGGGGGCAGTGAGCGAGAGGCTCCAGCTGGTTGTTAAACCACGACGAGGACCTGCGAGCCCCGCTGAAGCTGAGTCCGCCCCGCCCTGTTACCAGCCTGATTTGCATACCCAGAGTGCCCCGCGGTCCCGTCGGTATCCGACCCCGCTGCTGTCCGGCGCTGCGGCCGCTGTCCCCAGCCTGTAGGGAGCTGTCCGGCGTGTGCAAACTCCTAGGGTCGGGGCACGGATGCAGGGTCAGGAACGGGAGAGAAAGTGGCAGTCGCCCTGACATATGTAGGGTGAAGCAGACATGGGGTATGTCGGTGAGGAAGAGTAAGGCATACTCTGGTTTCTCTTCAGACCGTATAAATCTTTCGCCTTTTACTAAAGATTTCCGTGGAGAGGAACAGGCACGAGTGTCGAGAAATTTTTTGAGGCTCCATTTCGGTGGAGCTATCCCAGTTTCCGTTCAAGAACAGACCAAGTTTCTTACTCCGTTGTGGAAACTACCGGTTTCCGGAAAACACTACTTTGTTAAATGCTGCCACTCAGGGCTTTTACCCGTTTTTAGCGAGGTCTGTAGCTACACCTCGATATCCTACTGGCCCGCAGCTGGGGCTCCCCATGGCCATTCCCGGGAACGGTACCTCCACCCGCCCCAAGCCACGCTCACGCGGCAAGGCGGGCGGGCGGGCTGGCTGGGTGTCTAGCCTGCCTACCCGCCCGCCCTCCCTAGCAACAGTCCATCCCGCCTGCCAGGACTACATCTCTGATAGATCCTCCCACGGCCTGCCGGGAGATGTAGTCCCGCGGCGACTCCCGGCAGCCCCCGCGGCACGCCGGCGCGCGGGGTTTAAACCGGTGGCGGTTGCCGGGCGGGTGTTTCGCTGCTGGGGCGGGACGTGGTTCCTGTCCCTGTACCCGTGCTATGGACTCCCGCTGCTATCGTCATGTCTATCCTGGCGCCGTTATTAACATCCAGCGGAGCAACGGTGAGGAGTAGGGCATGGGGAGTCTGCAGGGTCCTGGTCGCCACCCCCCGTAGGAATCTTGGTGGCGTGGGGTGGCCAGGTTTGGGTTTAATGCCGGCTTTTTCTAGGTGCAATCCATAAGGCAACCGTGAAGGTAGTAAACGTGGAGCTCTCCTGCGTGACCGTGGAGTGGGTTGAAGGCGGCGCCACTAAAGGCAAGGAGGTGAGTGATGGCTGCTCGCAGCCCCTTCCTGCCCTGGGCGCTCCAACGCCCCAGGCCCCGGTGGGATGAGCCCCGGGAAGCCCGAGGCTCATCAGGAGCGGCCCTACTCTTCTGCTTCGCTGGGCGGGCAGTGCTTGGCCTGGGCTGCTGCAGCTCGCTCCGTGCTCTCCTTGTGTTATGTGTACGAAAGCAGTGCTCTAGATGTGCCTAGGTAAGGTGTGAGAGCTGCCGTGCCAAAGCTTCACCCTTTGCTTTTCAGAGGGATCAAGGACGTGTTGAGTCTCTTGCACTGTTGACTGATTCCAAGATTTCAATTTTCCAGCTCTATGGGCTGTTTGTTAGCTTTCCATGTCTTATGCTATGGCCTTCAGGCTTTCCTTGGAATCTGTTACTTATAAAGTGTTGTGTTAACAGGCCTGGGTTTGGTTTCCTGAATCTCTGTATCGATATAAAATAAATATAATGTAAGATGGGATGCGAGAGAATGGCATTTGAAGATGATGCAGCTGAAATCCTGACACTCTAAAGAATCTGACACTTAGCAAACGTACTTGTCCTTCTGGTGTCTCTAGAAATGTACAGACTCTGGATTTCACTTATAGTCTTAAAAGTTGCCATTGGCTGGTTGTTTGAAACCAGCTCTTATTTTATGCGTGTGTCTGCTGCCTTCAAATATAAAAAATATACAAATTCAGAGATAATTGTTGGCTAAATTGCATGTATATATTAAAATAAAGTATCTTTAGGAAGATTCTTTAAAATCCAGCAATTTTTTAATGTACTTATGTATATACACTATGTATGTGCTTACATACCCTTATAGTGTCCACATACCTGTTTCTGAGCTAATTGACGTTCCAGTTAGCTGCTAACCAATTCCATATGAACTAGACTTCATAGACTATTTTTTATGCTAGAAAGTGGTATTTCTATATTTTAGAGAGATTCATCTACTTGCTTTCTTCTGTTTTTGTGGCCTCTTATCTAATAATTCCAAAGTTAATTAAGAACTTAAGTACTCACTGGTGGTGCTTGTGTTGCCTTGTTAGGTGAATTGCAAGCTGCTGGAACTTGTATGAACAGGTGTTTTCAATCTCTTCGGTGGGGGTAGTTTTGAAAAACAGAACAGGGACTGAGTTGTGATATTTTTGCTCAAGCCTGCCCTATCCCTGCATTTGCTAGGTGCCCCATGATGAGGTGAAGGCAGGATTATGATTTCACGTGAGGGTCAGTCAGGAAGTGATAGTTGGCCCCAGGTGAAATCATTTACAGTAGCAAGTGAAGATGCAGGTGAATTAAGCTATGGATTAAATGCTGAATCCTTCATTTCCCAGAGTCTAAGCAGCTCTTTGACGTTTATTTCGGTCAACACAATCACACAGTAAACACTTAATGCTCTCCTAGCACAGAAGTTACAGAGCTGCTGAGATTTACTAAGATTAGTAGTGGGAGATTAGAGCAGGGGATGCCAAATGGGCTTTGCCCTTCTCTTCAAAAGTGCTCTATGGCACCTACAGAGTTGTGTGGCGTTTGGCAGATGACGGTAAATGGCTTAACTAGCACATTTTGTCTGGGGTATTTAGATGTACCAGATTGTTCAAATGGAATAGTAACTACTGTTTTGCTCTTCCAAGCAATTTTAACATAACATTTGGCAGGCAGTGGGTCAAGTTTCTTTGCCTTCACTGAAAGCCCAGATTAGAAAAAAACAAACCCGAAGTGGTAGCAGCAGTATTCTATTGTGTAAAATCCTGCCTTTGGTCTTGCAGGTTGATATTAGTGATGTGATTGCAGTAAATCCTGAATTATTAGAACTACCTCCTGCTGATGTGAAAGAGAATGTTCCTTTGCAAGACAATGTAACTTTACAGGTAAGTGCTTTAAAGTACTTTAGTTTCTTCTAAGGTACTAATGCATAGGTGTTGTTATATAAATTACTCTCAATCTTAAAGTTTGAGATCTCTAACTTGTCTTTTCTGTCTCACAGTTAGGCTTTGGTCAGAAATTCTTGTTGTATTGATGTTGTCCTGAAGAGCAGTGCTAGGTGTTTGCTGCTTACTCCAATTGTTTACAACATTCCTTGTTTTTCAGAAACAGAAGCGTAGAACAACCCTTTCAAAAATTCCTGCTCCACGGGAAGGTGAGAAAATGTTTTGTTTGGTTGGTTTTTTTTTTTTTTTGCTATGCCCTTTTGGAACTATGCTGGTCTTTCACTGTAGCCATAATATTGTACTTTAGTGCATCATAAGGCTGCTCATTCAGGCAGTACTAAAAAAGAGGATACTGTCTCACACCAATGTTTTGGGCTCCTTAGGGCAGGAACTCTCCTAACTCCCTGCCTCTGTGAGCTGGGGTTTGTTGAGGAGTTCTTCTCTTCTGCAGTATTGCTCTCGTTATTCCCTGCTTTAAATGTCACTAGGAAGTTGCTGTTGCAGTGAGTTTTAAAGTTCTGTATGGAGCTTTGCAAATGCCACAAACAACAGATGTTAAGTGGCAGTTATTAAAAGTGTCAGAATGAGAGTGGAAAGGACAAGAAAGAAATAGTGGTGACAAATGTATGTCTCCTCATCAAGCAGTCTCCCTAGACAATAAGTAGGGCTTTATGCTTGCAGACAAGGTGCCAGCTGGTGTGCCCAGCTCCCTGATTGCACGTCAGTACAATGTGTTGAGCAAAGCCAGAGGAGTAGATACAAATGTCAGTGTGAGTTTGCTAAGAAATTGTTCTTCCTGAGGTGTCAGGAGTTAGAAAAGGCCAATTTTTCTACCTTCTCTTAGTTTTATTAGTTGTCTTTTTAGGCTTTTTGAATTGCAAATGGCAGCATTACAGATCTATTTGTAATACACTGTATGATGCTGAGGTTGAATGATTACTGATTTAATGATTCTCTTAAAGTGCATAGTTAGCCAAAACTTATGCTTCTCCATTCAATTGAACTGTAAACAAAATATCTGGACTTGTCTAGCCTCTTCTGTTGCATGCAATGCAAGGCAGGGAAGCTAGTCCCAGATGACAACAGTACAAATTCCCCGGCATCAGAGAGGCAGGAGTTGTCCAAGAATCCTAATGTGTAAGAAGTTCTGTACTAGAGTATCCTGATTTTTCTCAAATTCAGAGAACTCCATAAATTTTGAACTGACAAGCAAAATGATGTGGTAAAGTCATGACTATCTATATATAAAGGTCTGTTAATAGAACTGGATAGCCAGCTGGGAAACACAAGATGTGTTAATCCAGTCACTGGTTGACGGAAAGATGTCCTTGCAGAGGTTACAGCTCTCCTGAAGTATAGAATCTAATTGCATATCTAAAATACCTGTTTCCTGTCCTACTGTCAGTCTTGTCCCTGAAGACCTGCTCAGAGCTTAAGAGCAGCAGTGTTTTCAGTAATTTCTGTTTTAAGTAATTCTGTTGTTATAACTAGCTAAAGCCCAGGAATATCAGAGAATCTATCCTGTTGCAAACTTTGCACTGCACCAATCAGAAAGCTAACACTGGCTTCAGACTTGTTCTTAGACTAAACAAACTAAAGAAAATCAGCAGGTGTCTGTCTCCATCTTATTCAGGAAAAAAGCAGTACTTTCAGAATTAATTATGAAATAGATTATTAAGAAATAGGTATTGTTTCAGTCCCACAAATCAACAGGAATTTTTGAGGATGCTGAATATCCTCACATGCAAGAATCACTTAAATCAAACCCATTTAGATGGAGTGAATACTCCAGTTAATTTGCCTGTTCAGAAGCATCAGAATTTATAGAAACAGTGCTGCTGAGTGTGAGATGAGATCAGGACTGGGCATGTGGGGCAAGAGAAAATGGAATAGAATGCCCTTTCTGAGTATAATGAAACTGATGCTTTTTGTTTCTAAAATTGCAGCAGTCACATCTAATGTCTCTGCACATGAGCAGAAGATTCAAGGTAAAGAGTTAACAGGAGCAGTGAATTTTGGGTATGGTTCTAAGGAATTTGATTCAGAATTAAAATGAACCCTTGGTCTCCAACAGATTTGTGTCCTTTGAAATAAGAGTGATTCATTCTGGATAAATTCTGGTAATTGCTAGCCATGAGAGGTGAAGGGAGTTTTAGCTTACATACCACACTTTTTTTCATATCATATTTGCTTTTTTTTAAACAAATCTATTGAGGTAAACATTCCAATCCTTCCCCTAGGAAGCTTTGTAAAGGACTTGATCTCAGAGAGAGAAATATCTTGGCATGTGAAAATGGAGACTGCCTACAAATGGACCTTTTTCAAAGATTTGCTGTTGTGGTTATACAGGGTATTTTACCTGAATGTAGTGCTGTGGAGCTCTCAGCCTACTGTGCTCCACACATGGTCTGTGTGTGGGTGCCCTCATGGTGGGTGGGCACAGTGCTGCCCATGGCCAGTTGCCAGGCTGCTGTACCCTTTTCACCATCAAAGAGTTAATTCATACAGCTCTGTAAGTGTGAAGCTTCAGAGGATTTCGTGTTCTCTTTCTTGAAACTTCTTCCTTCCTAGGTGTTAAGTGTTAAGGTTCAGGAACTATCATATCCTTATGTGAATCCTTAGTGGGATTGGAAAGAAATTCACTGGAGTTGCAAATCTGGAATGAACTGTTTACTTTTCTGTAGTGGTGGGTTTATTGGTCACTTTTCACCCACTTTCATTGCTTTGTCCTTCACTTTGCTAATGGAAAAAAGATCCTTATAACCATACCTTGTTCTCCACTGCTCTGTACTTTGTGAGCAATTGATTAATTTCAAGTGTCTGAGTGTCCCTGGATTCCTGTTTCCAAAGCTGTGCGTGGCCGTTCCAGGATGTATGCTATCACAGAATCCCAGTGCACCCTCCAGGAAGATGAGATGGCAGTAGATCCCTGCACTTCTTTGCAAACCAGAAGATACTCATCAAATCTTGGTAAGTGGAGAAATCTCCCAGTGAATTCTTAATGTGAAACAATTTTCACTTTGTGTGCATTTAGTTATTCAAACTGTAAATCCCAGTGGGAGAGCAACCTGAACTCTTTCATAGATAAAATGAGAGACCTAAATATCCAGGGCTCCAACCAGCAGTGTTTTCCAAAGGACTTTGGAAATGATGTTGTGCATAATGATGTATTTTCTTAGTCAGAGAGCTGTGGTTGGGCAAGTTGGGTGGATGTGACATTTCCTTAATGGCATAAAATGGTATTCATGGGGCTAGAGGGGGAAGAGAAGTACCTTAGCACTGCTGACAGCACATCCTGTAACTATACTGGTAGTGGTTTTACCTATACTGGTTGAGTAAAGCAAGAATTTTACTTGAGCCTCCTCAAATTACAAAATTGTAGTTATTTATTTTACTAGACTACTCTATGAATAGCTGAGGGTGTGCCTTGCATGTTAAGTTCTACAAAAATTCTAAAGTAAGAGGCTTGATACTAAATTCTTGTCTAGTTGCTTTGGCCTTGATTTGCAGCATTGCATAAAAGTTGATGATTGGCAAAGGACTTAAAAATTTACCACAGGTTTTAGATAGTTTTCTCTCCTGCTGCAGGAGTTGAGAAATGCCTGTGGTCTGAGGCTTTATCAATTACAAAATTATTCTTGATCTTTGCCATCTAATTATTGGTTTTGGTCTGGCTTCTTTCTGCAGCTGGCCGAACCAGGGGTAGCGGGCTGGGTTGTGTTCCAGAAGCCTCACTGTCAAGTGTAAATGGAAATACAGACAATCATCTGCCTGCTGCTAGAACGAGCTCTTCAGAGAGCCCAGGTACCAGGGAGCAGTGGATAAAGACTGATTCATCAGTCAGCAGTGAATCACTATGTGATTGCTGCTTTGTGTCAGACTAAAGATTTGAAAAGGTGACTTTGGCAGCACGACAGAATATCTTGATAATTTTTTATTACATATGTGTAATTCTGTCATAGTGGTATTGCCTCAGAAATGCTGCCTTTGCTTTAGGGTGGTAGTGTGACTTCTGAGGCAGTTTCTGTGATAGATCTGGTTTGGGAAGGAAGTGCTACAAATTAATGGCCATCCTTCTGAGGATGATTTTTCTATATGATCTAGTCTATCAGCAACCTGGAAAAGTTGAAATATTTGTCTTGTGCTTAAAACCTAGTATGAAATTTTAACCCAAGAAACTGTTTTCATTTTATCTAGTTCGAAGAAGATCTAACATTGTGAAAGAGATGGAGAAAATGAAAAACAAGAGAGAAGAAAAGAGAGTTCAAATTAGTGAAATCAGGCTAAAACGAGCACAGGTGGAGTACTCTACAATACACCTGTAAGGGGAAATTCCATAGGACCCTGTACTACAATAGCTGAAATAAAAACATATTTTGGACAGGCTTTGTTCTAAGAAAGCTGTACATAAGGGTGGATTGATTCAGGTTTCAGAAAGTTGTGAATCTTGTAAAATGCTTTGAATTGCATATAGCTGCTTGTTTAATAGGCTCTGGGACCTTTTTTGCTGTAACAGATCAATTACATTCACATCCATGGTTTTTCCATGCAGGAGTTTGACAGCACCTATCCAAACTGGGAGTTTGCACGTATGATCAGTGAATTCAGAGCAACTTTAAAATGCCAGCCAATATCTATAAGTGATCCAGTAAGTAAATACTGAGGCTACGAACTGCAGCCTGTAGACAGACTTCTCAATTTTGTACTGAAAATGTTGACTTCAATCAGTTGGTACATCACTGCCTCTTAGAAATCCTCTGAGCATATTGTGAGCTTGAGGAAGTTTATATCTGTGAGGTCACTTGTCTTCCCTATTTAGGGCTGTCTTGTTTTACTTTGCTTTTGTCACTAGTGAAGAGCCTGTGGTTCAACGATGGTCATGCAATGATGTGTGACCATCAGTTTATAAGTGGCACAGCCATTGTTGTAGGAATAGGTATAATTCAAAATGGTCTGTTGACTTATTACAGAATGTGTTAATATAAGTAAGTAATATGTTAAGCAATTTCCAAATAGGTCAAAAAGTGGAGGAGCAGAAGTAGAGGTTGAAAACTAGAGAACCCCTGGCTTGGTCAGTACTTTCGGCCATGAAAAAACCCTGTGCACATATCACTGTGAGAGGAGAAAAGTTTGTTACCTTCGCCTTCTGTCTCACCCAATGGCATATGCACTTCCCAATTCATCTGATTTGTAGCTGTGCTGTACAAATAGCTCAACTTGCTGCATCAGTAAATAACTCCAAGTCACCAAGAACCTCTGGGGTAAATGGAAATATTAATTTTCCTGATTAATTATACCATAGCTTCAGTATTGATATAACAAATTTTGCTAGAAAGCATTTCCACCAAATATGTTGGAGAATGCTGCATAAAGGTAAATTATTTGTAGTGTTGCATTCGCACTGAATGCACTTTAAGACTGATATCCCTGTGTGACTGGGTTGGCTCAGAAGCAACTCTGATCAGTGTATAGAAAAATAGATGTGAGGATCATTGGATCTCTCTGTAATAAAGAGTGAGTATAACTGGAAAATTACTTATTTTCTTACTTTCAGATAGAAGAGCACAGGATTTGTGTCTGTGTGAGAAAACGCCCTCTCAATAGGCAAGGTGAGTGTATTGACCAAACAGCTCTCTTGAACAGTTTGACTTTGTTAATTTTCATTGAAACTATCTTTTCTGTCAACAGAACTTCTAAAAAAGGAATGTGATGTGGTTACTGTTCCGAGTAAGTGTGTCCTGATGGTGCATGAGCCAAAGCAGAAAGTGGACCTAACAAAATACCTCGAAACCCAAACATTTAGATTTGACTTTTCATTTGATGAAACTTCTTCAAATGAAATGGTATACAGGTAATGCTTGTTGTTCACTGGAAATGACTTTCAGATAAAAGCATGGAGCTTTGGCTAGATGGCATCTAAGCTTAAAGAAGCTGTTACTTGAAATAAGTATTGGAATCCTTTTTGGAGGTAGCTGAAGAACTGAAAGTCTAAGGCTTATTTTTGGCATAATCTTGCTGATTGCCGAAGCACTTGCCTTTTTTTTTTTTAGTTTCTTGTTAAAACTGATGATGATGATGAAGCAGTGTATTAAATATTTGCTTTAACTGTTTTTATATCTTTTTTGAATATTCAGATTCACTGCTAGACCTCTTGTCGAGACCATCTTTGAGGGTGGGAAGGCAACATGCTTTGCATATGGCCAGACAGGCAGTGGCAAGACACATGTAAGTTTTTCCTCCGAGGTCTCAAATTTTCTAGCTTTGACAAAGTAATTCAAAGCTCCCTGATGTTAGAGCATGAGTAGGATTGTGTAAGAAGTTTGGATCTTGGTTTTATTGTCCAAAAGCTAATACTTTGTAAGATGTTAACTCTTTTTCTGTAACTTTATTTACTAGTGGTTTTCCTTTGAGGTTGTGAGGATAATTGTACTGGCTTTTCAAAATATTAAGAAAAAAATATTTTTAGAAAAAAGAATTAGAAATATGAAATAGAAATTTTTTTTTCTCTTTAGAAAAAAAGAAAAGCTGGCTTTTTAAAGATTTAGGATGTCCTGATATGTCAGTTTTTGTCATGGCTATTCCTTGCGTCAAATGCCTGTTGCTGTTTAACTCTTGTCTGTAAAGTGAGGTTATTAACCTTCATCTGCAACAAAGGCTACTGTCTATCCTGTGCTTTGAGCTTGGAGTCATTCCAAAGAATTCAGCAACTATATAAGAATAAGCCTCTTGATGCACATAATTATTTAAGTGATCTGGTTTTGTTTGTGAAGTGGGTGTTTGCTTTCTAACCACTCCTTCCAGTCTAACAGTTGCAGCTTCAAGACTTGTGAAAATTCTTTTGTCTCTAAAGAGAAAGCTTGCTCTAAATTTTCAACAGCTATGCTGTCTTTAACTTTCTTCTGGAACTATGGGGAAGAATCCTCACATCATGATAGGGGAGTCAAATGTGCTGTCCTGTTCTGTAAGAAGCATTTACTTCAAACCACAGTGATCTGCACTGGACTGGGTTAATGCACTGCTTTGAGTACCCTAAATTTGTATTTTCATCTTGTTAACTTTTGCAAGTAGCCGCAAAAATGTTATTCAACCTAGATCCTAACAAATGAACCTTTCTCTCTTCTGACTAGAGGCTGTTTGGTTGCACTGTCAAAGCAGTTTCCTTGGAGGAACAAGGCTCTGCACCCCAGAGCCTAAGAGGTGCACTGCTTTGTGTAGGCCACATCTTCTTTCTGAACTGATAGGAAGGCTGCAAACTAATTTGGCAGTGTTCCAGTAATCTTGCTGGCACTGGGGCTTGTCTATAGAAACTTCCTAGTCTGTTTTTGGAACTAAGATCAGATAGGCTGACTTGTTGGTGCCATACCTGACCTCTGGACTTTTCTCTTCACAGACTATGGGTGGAGACTTCTCTGGGAGAGCCCAGAATGCCTCAAAGGGCATATATGCTTTTGCCTGTAAGTTGATTCTTCTATAGAGACAAAAATCAAATTAATGCTTGTTTTTCTTAACTACATAAGATCTGTTTTTGTATTTTAAACATGTCCAGTAGAAGATACAAAAAGTATTTGTGTTTTCAATAATAAGACTTGGTGTTTACCTGAGGTATGATTATTTTTTCATTCATTTCCCAAAATGTTTTTCCTCTAGCCTGTAAATGTCTACATCCATACTGAACTCACCAGAAGATACTTGTTTCTGGTACAAAGAAATGACACATTTTCTAATTAGGCATTTGCTGGGCAGAGCCATTTAATTTTGATTCTTCTGCTTTGCTTTTGTCTCAGACATCTGAGTACAACACAACTCTACCCATTTGTGATAAAAAGTTTTATATGTGAAAGGATGTATGTATTGTGTTTCTTCCTGTAAGCCTTAAATGCAAAAAACCCAGCACGTCCAAAATTATTTCAGAAAATGGAAGCCCCTCCTTGATATAATGCCTGGAAAGTATCATGAAACCTGACTTTACCTTCTCTTTAGAGAGACACAGCGTGAACCTAGTCAGCAGCAAGGCAGCTGAACTATAGGAACAACTATTGGCTGATCTCTGAAAAATAGTTATGAATGGTCCTGAAGGAGACTTTGCTTTTTAGCTCAGCTTCAAAGTTTGGAGCTTAATTGTGAAAAGCTGCACTGGATCCAGCCACAGGGTCAACTAATCTGGTATATCGTCTCCAAACCTCAGAAGTGCAGATGTTCAGGGATGCATGTTTTCTAGACTTTTTGCAAGAAATGCTTGAAACAAACACATGATTTTTCCAGGCCTGTCCAAAACAATAGAGGATCCCAGTGTTCCCTTAGAGCAGTAAGGATTGTTGTCTGTGGGTGGCATTAGCAGTTGAAACTCCTGTGTTTCCCTGCTTTCAGTCCCTGGTTAAGGATGCTGCTGAATCTGTTCTCCAGATGGTAGCACAGCACTGGTCATTATCATTTGTTTGGATGACTGTCACTCAGTGCTAGATGCTGCCTTATAGCTGTGCAGTGTTTGAAAGTAGACCAAGTAGCAACCAGTTAACTAAACTTCTGTCTTTCCTCACTAGCACGAGATGTCTTCCTCCTCCTAAACCAGCCCAGGTACAGGAATCAGAATCTGGATGTTTATGTGACTTTCTTTGAAATATACAATGGAAAAGTAAGACTTTTTAAAATTTTTAGATCTTGATCTGATTTCTTTGGTTGAATATTTCATAAGTAGCTGAGTCAAACCTAATACTTTCTATAGTTCTATGTTTTCTGTTTTTATTGCTGTATTTGGAATTGAATTTGAAGTCTGTGTTAAAGATGCTGTTGCTATATAGCTTTGTATAAAGACAGGGAAAAATACTTACAAGGAGTCCTTGTTCATGTTTGTTTCAATCTTTTTGCCTAATAGGTGTTTGACCTCTTGAATAAGAAGGCCAAGCTTCGAGTCCTGGAGGATGGCAAGCAACAGGTCCAGGTTGTTGGTCTCCAAGAAAGACCAGTTGGCTGTGCTGAGGATGTCATCAAAATGATCACAGTTGGCAGTGCCTGCAGGTTTGGTGACTTAAAACCTATAAGAGGAGTCATGTCCTGTTGCATCTCCATGTTTAGAAAAACATATATGATGATGTGATAGCTGGTGCTTTGAGATTTAAACAAAAGCTGAACAGAAATTTTTAACAGAAGCTAAAACTGTTCCCAGCAAAGGCATTGAGCAGCACCTCTGCATGAATACCAGAAAGTGTTTACACAACAAAGGACTAGAAGGGATAGGTTCAGCCTGCCTTCCATAGAAAACATCAGTGCTCCTCATTCATATGTCCTCATGGAACCTCCAATAAGAGAAACCATTCACATGAGGAGATGGCTCCTTGTGCTTTCTGAAAGGATCAGCTAGTTTACAGGAATACAAGTAGCTCCCTGTGGGCTCGTAAGATCAAGGAATGGCACCTGGTATGAACTGTAGTTGCAAAAGTGGTTTGGCTTAACTGCAGGCCAGATGAGCTATTTCAATGGCAACAAAAATACTGCATATTGTTCCAGAATCCTGTCTAAAGCAGAATCCTTGAAAGCAGGTGCCAAGGGACAGCTGTAGGCTTGGTGCATCATCCTGGCATGAAAGGCTGTGATAGGGGCATCATCATACTGGTATCTTTAATTGGGAGCTAAAATCTGTATTACCAAGTGTTAGCTGCTTCAGTGAAGTTGCAACTGCTATGGAAATGTTCATAGGCAAATGAGAGCTCCTTGGCTCCTGTATCCCACTGCGTGGGCAAATATGCCCATCCTAAAAGCTTATTCAGCATTCTACACATCCTCTTTGGCTGGCAATTTAATTGTGAACTGTTTTTATATTTCAAGCTACTCCCTCCTTTTTCCCCGGTAGCAGGGATGCAGGTGGAACAGTGAACCTTCCAGCATTCTCAGGGAATAAATGATAGTGAAGGTCACAGGGAGATTTAAATTAAGATGTCATTCTGTGCCTTGCAGTGATGGGGCAGGTGCAGCTGCACAGCAGAGGTGAAGTGCCAAGCCAGCTTGGCTGGAGAAAGGGATTTACCATGATTGTAATGTCCTAGCACAGCTAATATTGTTTAGTGGGGAGCTTGGCTGAGCTTATGGTATAATTGCAGATGCATTAGGAAAATGACATGTGGTGTGCTGAAAGTGTGACTTCCAGCTCAAGTGCAAGTGAGGCTTTAGCAGTCAGAAAGGCATTCTAATGTAGGCTGGCTGAGTTGAGCCAGGTAGCTTAAATAGTCTTAAATTTCTATAATCAGGGTGCAGGTTCATATTTTTCACAAGTAGTTCTGTGCTCTTACATCAGAAGCAATTCCATAATTCACACAAACTTAAAGTATTAATGTGTGGGATAAACCCAGAAGGTTAATTGAATGGCTACAGGTCTTAGCTAGTGCTGTCAGGACCTGTTGTCTTCCTTGACACATTTCTAAGACTTGTTTGCATCTTTGCTGTAGGACATCTGGGCAGACTTTTGCAAATGCCAGCTCTTCACGGTCACACGCCTGCTTCCAAATCATACTGCGTCGAAGAGGACAAATGATTGGCAAATTTTCCTTGGTGGATCTGGCAGGAAATGAAAGGGGTGCAGACACATCTAGTGCTGATCGGCAGACACGGATGGAAGGTGCTGAAATCAATAAGAGCTTGCTGGCTTTGAAGGTGAGCTACAGCTCCTGGAGCAGAGTGATAATCCACATGTGGATTCTGTTCAACTCTGGGGTTATCTGTTCTGTTTCTTTCCAGTACAAGAGAAAAACAACCGAAAAAGTACTAGTTTAGGATGTGAGCAATCTAAAAATAGAGTTTACTTCTATTTAGAATGTTTCTACGAAAGTAGTGCGGTCAGGCCATACACTGGTGTAGTGATTTCAAGCTTTGTTCAAGTTGACTTTTCTGGGGGGGGAGGGTAGGTTTGTGACATGATGGCTACTGTCCTGTGACAGTCAGATACCTGGAGTATATTTCAAAGACTATGAAGAACTTAGAGCAATACATATGACCATTCTTCAGCCTGTTGGATTTACCAGCAATTGGTTGTTGATAGCTTGCAGAGCTGTGTGAAGAGAGATGACAATACTGGATTCACAAGACTTGTCTTTTCGTAGGAGTGCATCCGAGCTTTAGGGCAGAACAAGTCCCATACCCCTTTTCGAGAGAGCAAGCTGACGCAGGTGCTAAGAGACTCTTTCATAGGAGCAAACTCAAGGACCTGCATGGTGAGTATGCACATGTCAAACACAATACTTAGGTCTTATAATTCGACCAAATAGCTGTATGTTCCTCTGGAGCAAAGGGGTTTTTTTAAGTGAGAAGCTTTAGATCTTGTTAAAAAACGAACACAAAAATCCCTCCAAAAAACCAAACATCCTCCTCATGGAAGCTTGCCCATCGTGAGTGAGATGATAAATTGGTGAGTTATGCCCGGTTCCAGTAAGAAGCAGGGCTGTCAAAGTCTTTTTTTTTTTAATACAGTGAATCTGCTAAGAGAGCTTGGTGTGCACTCAAAGGGCTTTGCTTTCTGTGGATGGTGACGCTTAGCAGGTGCACACAAAGACAGTCAAAAGTTGGATACAGGAATGCTGGCACATTCGCCACAGAATCCATAAAGAAAAATGGACTTGGCTGTCTCAACTCTAGCCTTTTGTCCTCAAATGTCCCAGGTGTGTGGTGTGATCAATAAGAAAAGTCAGATAGGAGTCACTAAGGTTTCTTTTGTGTTTGCAGATAGCAATGATTTCTCCAGGCATGAGTTCGTGTGAGTACACCTTAAACACACTGAGATATGCTGACAGGTAATTGTCTTTCTGACCTGGGGATTCTAATCTTACTGTAAAAGGTGTTTTAGCTGCTTTTACTCTGACCTTTGGAACCTCAAGTTCTCTTGTATTGTTTGTATTGGCAACCTGGAGGATGGTTGTTAAGAGCAAAGAAGTATCTTAGAGCTGTCATATGAAACTAACCTGGGTGTTCTCTGTGAGATATAATAGAGATGATGTAAAACCATTAGTAATGTCTCCTTTCCTCAAAGGAATCTCCTCTCGTGCTGGACTTCAGACTGCCCTGCTTCTTGTAAGGAGTTTATCTTGTCCTGAATGGTTACCTCCATGCCTTTTACTTTTTGTAGTACTTCGTGACCCATCTGTAAGGATGTGCTAGGAATGTGTGTCATGAATGAGTGTTTTAGTACACTCAAAAAAATCACTGGCAAAGGCAGCAGCAAAAACAGGATTAAAATTAAATGAATGATGAACTTTGGCAAGGTTCACTCTACTACTTAGTGGGTGGTTAAAGCACACAGAGAAGAAAATTTATAAAATCAATCAAAAACTAAAATCATCTTAATATTATCCATCTTGAAGCCTGGGGAATGGAAAAATAGATGAGGATAGAAAAAGAAAGGGTAAGGATGGAAGAGGACTAAGGGTTACCCTCTCCTTGAGCCACAAGGTTCATGTGACCCCCTTGTCAAACATAGCCCTGAACTTGACCAACGGTTTAGGCCTAAAGATTTTAACTGCACTTAAGCCATAGCCTAAATGAAGAAAATTAACATAAGATTTTATTTAATTTACTATAAGCACAACAATTGCTCACTTCTAGGCCTGATTTACTTAAAAATATTTAACACATTTAAGAATCTAAGACAACCTTCATAATATATATTGGCTATAGCATAGTCACACACATGCACATGCACCTGAAGGGACTATGTATACAAGGTGTATGTACCACCTGCTGTGAAGAGATATCAGTCCCAGGTCAACTAATGTGAATGTAACTGCCTGAGCGGCTCCTGGATGGCCAGACAGGAAAGTTTGCATAATGCAAACATCTCCTGGCTTTCCTTCCCCACAGTATTCAGGGTTTCTGCCCACATAAGCCTGTTCTGGGGGTGGTAACTGTGCAACTTTTAAAGTGCAACTGAATGTTTCTTGCTGAGTACTGATTGATTGCAGTAGCTGCTTCGTGATGCTGTAGCAAATAAACGAATGTAAGATGAATTTGAGTGACAAATCTTCTTGTTGCAGAGTGAAAGAGCTCAGCCCTCATGATGGAGGTGGTGAAACTCAGAGTCAGATGGAGACTGAGGAGGCTGAGACCAGTACAGAATGCTCAGATCTTCAATTCAATGTATGTGTGTGCAGTGGGCTAAACAGAACTCAAAGCTGGGAACAACTTGCTGTTCTTACCCGGGCTGTTTCTTGCAGCTCTCCAAGGATGAGGAGGAAGAACTCTCTCCCCACATGTTCAGCTATCGAGAGGTTATGTCTCAAATTAGTGAACGGGAGGAGAAGGTTGTAGAACAGCTAAAAGAACTGAGACAGGTATGTGGAAGCAGCAAACCCAGCCCAGGGCACCTTCTATATGTTGACAGCAGCTTGCTTTGTCTGAGCCAAGGGCTGCTGGGGAGGCAGCAATGCAAGATATTGTACCAGTGGTGTTACTTTTTCCTCACTGCCAACTCTTTTGTGTATTTCTGGCTCATCTGGTTAAACTGGGGCATTCCAGTGCTTTTGTCTCTTCACTTTCCCTTCAAATAGTAACCTCTACTTGCTGCTAATGAGCACTAACTGCTCCGGGTCTGTAGAAGCTCAGCTATGTTGAATAGACTGCCAGATTTGAAGAAACTAATTGAATTTCCAGAAAGTCCTTTCTCATCACTGTTATCCTTGTAAATACAGAGAATGACTACTGAACTTGACTACCTCTTGGGAATCACAGAGAAACCAGCTTATGATCTTGAGACCTTTGTGAACAGAGCTAAGTACTTCATAGAGGACAGCTCAAGAAATTTCCTCAATGTCAGAGGTATGTTAGAGCCTGTATCTTACTAGCACTGTCACTAATGCTTTTCCAAAGACCTGAAAGTAATGCCAGCATACCTGTGGGAGCTTGGACACCCAGTCCAGCATAGCTCTGAGGTCTGCTGAGAGCGACAGCTGGGCTGAAGAGTTCAGCTTCCAGATCAGTCACCCTGTTGCTCTTACCTTTCTTACAGAAACATTGGATGCCCTGGGGACTGCCATACAACTGGAGGAGCAAGCCAGCAAGCAGATAAGCTGGCAGAGGCCTTAGTCATTACAGCAAAACCTGGTTCACAAGCAATCTTGCATGCACTTGTCTTGTCTTGCATGTTCGTCAGTGGTTTGTATCACTCCTGTTTTAAATGTGGTAGGGTTTCTGCAGGTCACATGCCCAAGGACAGTGAGCACAGCAGCCTTTTCATGGCCTGTATCAGGGTACTCAGGAAAGTGCTAAAATGCATCCACTGCAAGGCTTGGGTAGGGGGCCTGAGAGTCTGCAGTCTCTGCCTGAGATATCTGGCATTTGGCCCTTTGCTAGTGACAGTGGTCTCCCCTAAGAGAACTAAATACACATGTATAGTACATAACCTTTTCCAGATGTGCTTGAAACATTGCAAAACTGTTGCAAGTTTTGCTTTTCTAGAAAGAAAATGGACTATGTGATTGTAAAAACCAGTGTTTTAAGAAGTTGAATAAATAAATGTTGTTGGATCTCATCATCTTATCTGTCCTATAAAAAATATTTCTTGCTGATCTTGGTAAAGTTTAACACCTCCCAAAGACTGGCTGGTTTGGTTGTTGGTAGGGAGGCTGATTTCTTGGATGAACTTTCTTTTCAAAGTCTTTATACTTGTAATGTTTACATAAAAATCACTCAAAATACACTTTGTCTCTTAATTTTGAGATGCTGCTGTGATCCCCTAATGGGGAAGGCTGCCTTAGGTGTAGCTATCTGCTGCCATGGCTCTTATGTGCAGCCTGGGTTCAGATTGCCCTGCAGACCCTTCCTCTGGGAAAGAGCAGGTTAGGGGCGGAACAGTTGTAAGGCGTGCTATGCCTGCTCTTTCTTATTTATTCAGCTCAGTTCAGCATTTGTCTTCAAAGCATGAAATAGTTGTGTGAGCTCTAGGTTCAGCAACACAGGATGCAGCTATGCAAACATCAGATCACAAAGCGACCCTTCTACCATTAACTCCTCTTTTCTTCCAGCTACCTGCTCCCTCTGAAAGTCAAGGGTATAATTTAAGCAACAAGCCCCCTCTACCTCTGCATCTGCCGTCTGTGGACTGCATCCTTGCTGTGTGTCTGGATATGCCAACTATATTGGAGGCCAGTTATTCAGCGTGGACTGGATCAATTGTGTGCTATGTTTCAGGGCTGGCCTGGAAAATCCAGCAACAGAGTTAGGGATCTTTTTTGAGGGATGTGAGCAAACATTAGTCACAAGCACTTAAAGAAAGGATACTTCAACCAAGGCATACTCCTCTGCTGCAAGCTGGAGGACTTTGTGCTCAACAGTTTAGGTTCTGGGAGCAGAGTGGGGGTGCATCATACTAAGATGGCACAGTCAGATAAAAGGGCTGTTATGCCCTAGTAAATCTGGACAAAAGCAAGACAATCCTGTTCCACTTCAGGTGTTAGTACTCTTGGATTATCCAGCCTTTCCCTGTGCAAGGAATGCAGAATTGCCCACTACTTTCCCTCTGACCTTTTCTCTATATCTAACTCCTAAGGCAGAGACCTTGATCTGCAGGCCATCAGCTTCTACCCTGGAACAGGGAAGAGGCACACAGTGACCTGAGTCTGTGCCTCTTGGTGCAATCTCAATGGAAAATGCTGTGCTCTGTCCTGCCTTAGTAGCACCACAGACAAGAGAGTCTCAAAATAAACAAAAACTATTCAGCTATGCATGGATTATCATTTACCACTGGGGCTTGCTGAGAACCAACTCTTTAATGATCAGCAGGAGCTTCCTGGTGTATGTTCAAGTCCGGCAAGCTTTTTGCGTGACCATAAAGACCCCAGGACACAAACATCACCACCCTGACTTCTGTGAGGATGTCACTGGAAAACTCCTCAGGTTTTCCTCCCTATCCACCAAGCATTTTCTGTCATCTGCTTTTGCAGAAAAGGTGTTCTGACAGCACTATCTTGTGGATGCTGCAGGAAATTCATATAGAATTAACTGATTTTGTGCAAATGGCTGAATTTCATTAAGGATTGTGCAGTCAATCATAGGCAGTGGGTGGCTGATGTTTTAAAAAGGTGTTCCACTGCTAGCTGTGACTCCCAGCTCTGTGGCCATGAGCAATGCAGCACCCTTCAGCCCTGTGCATGGCTTCCAGGCCCCAGACATCAAGGATGACAATATATAAGGCCAGTGCAGATTTCACGTCTCTGTAAATAAAACTTCAAGCTAGTTCCAGTGGCAGTAGCAGGGATAGTCTGAGCACTTCTATCTGCAGGTGGTGACTCTGCCTCATTTCCCAAACACCCACATCTCCAACCAGCTTAGGGCTGGAGACTTGATAGAGCTGAGATAGTCAGCAGTGAGTAGTGCCAGAAGTGAATGGGTGAATCTTTCCTGGGAGGGACATGTCCCTGTCCTTTCCTGCTGAAACGATGCCACTTCTCTAAGGTTCTTTTTATGGTCCTGTAACTTCTGCTCCAGTTTCTCACTCAATGGTTTTTGTGGCAGCTGCCTGTTACACATTCTCTCTCAGCTAAAGTGTGGCTGTATGTGTATGTGGACCATTAGGAAGGAGAGAATTACGCTTTGAAACACTTCTAAGATGTTAGAGGTGGAGTTACGCTGCTAGGATGAGATGGATGTAGTTTTTCAGGAAACACTGCAGCTACATATAATGATCTATGCACATTCTACTGCTTAGACAGCCTGAGCCTACTATGGCCTGCACTGCTGAGCCGGGACAGGAAACACCCAGCGCTGGAACTGTTCGCCGTCCTCATCCAGCAGCCCTCAGCACATCTCTGGAGGCCTGCAGGGTAACATTAGTGCTGCAGGTAACCCCCGCCTGGACCCGGGCAGCCCTTGCTGCTGCAGCCCTCGCCTCAGAGGACAGCCCCCTGCACCTCCCCTACCTGTCAAGGTGACGGCTGAGCCCTGCAGGAGATGGCGGACCCTGAGTAAAAGACCCTGCTCGTTGTTCTGGAGGGTCACTCAGCGGCCCTGGCCAGCACTCGTTCCTCCTCGGTTATCCAGCAGAGAGGCGAATTGCCAACAAACTGTTATAACCCCAGGGAAACCCTAACTGGTTACTTCAACACAAACACTCTTTAATCTATTTTTAACGCAAGAATAGCCAACTCCACCGTAATGGAGTCTCAAAAAATTTATAAACACTCGTACTTGTTCCTCTCCACGGAAATCTTTAGTAAAAGGCGAAAGATTTGTACGATCTGAAGAGAAACCGGAGCATAACACCACTCACCCTAGCCCACATAGCCACCGTCTGCTCCACCCCCCATAAGTGAGGGCGATGCTCGCCCGCCCGCCGTTCCCGACCCCGTATCCCCGGCCGGTCCGGCCCCGCATCCCTAGCCCAGGTCCCCGGGAAACACACGCCGGGCAGCCCCCACAGCCCGGGCGGGGCAGCGGCTGCAGCGCCGGACACCGGAGGGGCCGCGGAGCACTCTGGGTATGCAAATCAGCCCGGTAATGGGGCGCAGCTAATGAGTAGGAGGAGCCGGCATCGCGAATGGGAGGGGCAAGCTAGTTTCGGTGACGTAAGTGCCGTAGCAGATACGTTATCCCCAGCGTCCGAACCGCGCGGACCGCTGATATTCCTCATTGCTGACAACCCAACCCAATAAACGTCCCTGATTCACTATTTCTTTGACCATAAAGAGTTGGCTCCACCTCCAGGGAAACTACAGAAATTCTATCAAGACTAATACTTGGTGACCTCCACGGAAATGTTTAGTAAAAGGCGAAAGATTTATGCAATCTGAAGAGAAACCAGAATAGCCGATTAGGCAAGCCCGCACATATCCCGACTCCCCGCCGATTCCCCAGAGGACACGGCGACCCTCACTCAATTCATTTCCCTGTTTCCCACTCCTTCCGACGCCTCATCCGCCTAGGCACCAGCCTCCCGCCGGTACCACAGCCCGGCTGGCCTGGTTCCAGGACCGCTCCGCCTCGGAGCGGCGGCTTTCGGCGGGCCTGGCCCGGCGCTGCCCGCACTGCATCCCGGGTATGCTGATCACACCAGGCGGAGGAGGCGGCCCGCCCCCACCAAGGCGGGTGCTTGCTGCCCTCCTGCCGGGGTGAGGGGGAGCGGAACGGGGCAGCTGGGCTCAAAGCGAACGGAACTGGATAAGGGAGGCCGCGGCGGCGCTCGGGTCTGGTCGCATCGTCGCCACGAGCAGCACCGCGCAGAGACAAAAAGTCGGCTCCGAGAAAGGCCATCGTACACCGCCGCCACGGACCGGAGCTCGACAGCGAGGGGGCTTGCGGTAGGGGCCCCACGCATGATGCTGAGCTCCGGGCAGGCGCCAACACCTCTCCTACCCTCCTGGGCGAGGCCGGAGTGCCCGGGACTGCCGGCCACGTCCCTCGACTGTCCTTTCTCCCGGAGCCCGAATTGCCGCCACGCAGCTCCTCCGCTGCATCGCCTGGGCCGGGAGGAGAGGTTACCCGAGCGCCGCCCCGTCATCGCGCATCTTCTGACCAGACAAGGGCAGCGAGACGGCCGCTCCGGCGAGGGTAGCGGCGGTGCGGATAGACCCATAAATAAACGACCAGTGCTGCCCAGAATCGGGGCGGAGCAGCTTAAACTTCCAGGCTGCTGCAACCCCCCGCACACGTATTGCCCTCCCCTCACACAACCTTGGGGCCACCGTATTTTCCCAGACGCACTTCCACCGCTAAGTTAGTCTATTCTTAAACAATATAGGGATAGCTCCACAGTAATGGAGCCTCAAAAAATTTCTCGACACTCGTGCCTGTTCCTCTCCACGGAAATCTTTAGTAAAAGGCGAAAGATTTATACGATCTGAAGAGAAACCAGAGTATACCGCTTATTTCCCCTCGGCAGTTACCGATCCCTGGCTGTCCCTCCTGAGGATACAGCGACGCCGGTAGTTCCCCAGGTTCGACCATTTACTGCCCCACCCCATTCTCCCCGAGGGCAGAGAGAGCTCGGCCTTTACCGAACCGGCGGTTCCGGGGAGCGGCGGCCCGAACTTTGCCGTGTCTGCGGCATCTCGCGCGGTGCACCCTGGGTATGCAAATTATCCTGAATACTAATACGGCGCTCATCCCCGCCCGGCCCTGTATCGGTTGCAGCCAGGCAGGAGCGCTCGACCGAAACCTCCTGTGCCTGCCCTTCGCCCCCGGCACACTTGCCCAAGCTAGCCCCACTCCACCCAGGGTGTTCCTACCTTTGTACTGGACCTCCACGTGTACTGAGCACAGCACACCCAGCATGGGCTCCATGAACATGCAGGGCACATCTCCAATTATATTCTGGGGGAAAAGGGCAGAGTGACAGGGACAGTCTTTAAACAGTTCTCCAGACTCTTCTCTTCCAGGCAGTAGGGCTACCCAGTGCAGCCACAATGCCAAGGAGACAGACACAGCTCCTGCCTCAGTAGGGATGGACACAGGTAGTAACACTGCCTGTTACCCCCAGCAAGGCCTACTCCTCACCTGCATGACCCCGACTGTCTGCAGAGCCCTGTGCTGGGCCTGGGGGGAGTACACAACAGCACAGCTTCGAGGCCTTGGGAATCTTGGCTCTGGTATTTGGGATTGCCGTGGCCCAAAGAGTCCAGCAGAACCTGTGCGTCTTTTTGACCTTCTGCTGAGTTGGAGGCATTTAAGAACTTGGTCAGGGCTTGTACCCTTGTGCAGAGAAAGAGATGCCAACTTGTGTGCCTGGATGAGCCTGGATCAGCCATCTCAGCTGTTTCACTGTCACTCAGAGAACTCAGTACCGCATCCGACTTGAAGTGTGGCTCAAACAGCCAGGATGAAATTTCTCTCTTTGTCAGGAGCCACAGCTAGAAAATCAGTTAGCAAAATTCTCAGCCAGTTAGCAAAATGGAGTAAGTGGACAAGGAAGGCCGTTCTGCGGGCATTTATAGAAACAGTCTGACAGTGGCATACCAACAGAGTTGCAGAGTTGCTCCAGCTCTGGTTCTGCCTTGCTTTTAATGAAGCTGTTCAGGATGCAACTTTGAGCAAATTTGTGGGCACTATCCCATTCCTGCAATAAAACCATGATGGCTAATGGCTTCCTGTTCTTTGACAGATGTCATGATCTCTTCTGCCTAGAGAAAAATGAGAAAGAAGTTTAAAAAGGTCTGTGAAGAAAGAGTGTAGTAATGAATTACTACTAAAATCAGATTTAAAATGTCTGGAAAATAATATTAAAGCACTTAGTAACTATTTAATCTTTAATTATTATATTAAGATAATTTTATCTTAATTCATAGATAGGAAAACCATCAAAAGGAGAGTTTCTGGTATGTCTGAAGCTGCACAATGAATCTGTGACAGACTTGAGATTATTTTCCGGGGCAGGTGGTTTCACCACAGAACCTCTCTTCTTTGCTCTGCTAATAAAATCATTTTGATGTTACCCATTACCCAAGCTCTGTTTCTCACTAGCCTCATGGTATGAACACTGCATCTCATATCTGACCTGCCAGGGAATAAATAGAGTGAAATGAGAGCAGAAATAGGTATGGATTTATGGGGGGTGACAGGGTCAAGGGGGCTATAAATGCCTGTTAACACAGCAGCACAGCCCTCACTCACGTGCTGGAACAACAGCCATTTGGACTGGGCCCACGTCCATCCCAGGAACATGTGCCTGGTCTTGGCAGTGAGAAAGTGCTTTGGCACCCTTTAGCATGACAGACATTTGCTCTGTTTTTCCTTATCTAATTTTCCTGGCATGTTTTTAAACAATCTAAGAAAAGCTAAAATGAGCAACAAGACAGAAGCTCCAGAAACATCCCTTGTCTGCAATTCCTTCTATTTATTCACATGGGTGTTAAATAAAGAAATCTACATTTTTCCAAGTGTCTTTGGCACACTTTTGGCTCAGTATGATATTCTGTAGTGCAGCGTGACAAAAGTGAAGGTGCACTTAGTAAGGGAGATGGAATGTCAGGGACTAAGCTCTTCATTTGTGTGGCAATCCCACAGCCGTGCATGCTTTTGGCTGGAGGACACTGACCAGTCTTAAGGAGCCTGGCAGTTAAACACCAGGATTTGTGCCTAGAAAGAGGGATAAGGTCACAAACAGTGGCATTAATGCAGGTGTCTTGTCCTCTACCAAGCTGTATCAACATGCCTAAGGATAAGAAAGGAATTCACGTCTTGTCTAATGTACTTCTTGGACTTCCTACCTAACAAAAGAACCATTTTAGGTTTTATTTAAGTGGGGTTTATTGAGAAAAAGAGTTAAAATTACATAAATCGTTGTGTTTCAGAATAAGAAGTTTTTTCAATGTAATACAAATCATCAAGATTACCAGTTTCCTATCTACAAAGTTCTTAAGCCCTTTCTCCGAGTATCTGGAGCAAAATTTCAAATCAGTTCCAAAATATCCCCAAGACAGCTACTCAAAAGTAACTTTCTACTCCTATTAGCTGAACCAGACTGAAAACAACGACTAAGATGTAAACATGTATCTCAGTGCCTAAAAACAAACAAGTAAAGTCTTCAAAAAGCTGGCTAAGAAACAGTGCTTGAGAATTAAGATGAGATGAAATTTCATTTGGGAATTAACGGTCTGTGATCTGTAAGGCATCTGTGTCCTTGGCAAGGCGTTTTTAGAACCTCCTTTGCAGGGAAGCAGGTTTAAAATAAATCCATTTTCCCAAAATAGTTGTGATTGAAATGTTATTAGCCATAACAAATGTTAGTGCTGACAGGAGAATGGCCTGTTAGGGGCCTCTGCTGAAACAGTCAAGTGAAAGTCATATTTCACATTATTGCAAGCATTTTCCTGTGATTTACAGAATATTTGTGAAACATTACTTACAAGGCATATGATTGATATTGAGAGAACAGCTCGTGTGTAGGGGGAATCTGTATTTCACAGAGACTGTTCGCATGAAATTTACAGTCCCATAAAGTGCTCCTCTGTCCTCAACAGAGATCTAGTTAAAAGAACTTTACAGTCTGAAACATCCCAAAATTGATTCTAAATTAACGTTTCCATATTTATGTTTAAGATGCTGGTGGTGTAATGCTCTCCCGTTTTTATTATAAAGCTACACTAATCCTCCCCACTACTCAGAAATACCAGCATCAGCCTCTGGACGTGAAGATTTTAGTGATACAAAGGGCTTGCCTATGAACCAATGGCAAAAAAAAAAAAAGAAAAAGATACAATGATGACATGGCTTCAGAGAATACAATGGTGTCTCTCTCTGGCTGCCGTAATAACAGCATTTGCTGACATAGGAGTCTTTAAGCCAACATTTCAAAGTACCCTGAAAATGTACATTAATGTTTTATTATGACCATTTTACATATGGGAACATACAGACACAGGGAAGTTAAATGACTTGCCTGAATCGTTTGTCAGTGCTAGTAGTATCAGCATGTACCTTCTGGTCGTTGGCTTCAAACTCTGCTGTGAACAGTGCTGGGCTGCCACCCAGTCCACTAGACCTAATAATCAAAATAAGGCTGGGTCAGGGCAGAGCTTTACTCCTGCCAAGAAAAAAACCTCAGTGATTTAGGAACTGGTTCTGGCAATTCAGCAGTTCTTTATATCCAGAGTACTGCTTAATCATTAGATTGAGATCAAAAGGCAGACTGGTGCTGCTTCAGCCTCAGAGCTAGTGTGAGGTGCCAGGGAGTGATAGCCTTGGACTCCTGGAATGACAGGGTGGCAGTGATTTGGTGTTATCTTTGCATCTTGCAACATCAAGGTTGTGCCCAGCCTCAGGCAGAACTTAGGGCTTGTTTCTCTGGCAGGTTTCACCCTTTCCTGGCACACCTCAAGTCCTCCCATGCACAGTGCACCTTCCTCAGTGTACCCCAATTTGCCCAGCCCCTCAACACACAGTCTCACCGGGCTCTCTCTCACCTGCATGTCCTGCCCCCCAGCCCCACTGCTAAGGCAGCCACAGCCCCAAACCCACCCCTGCACTGTCTCACCCCCTGCCAGGCCCTGCACTGCCCCTTGCATCAATCCCAGCCCCTGCCCCATCTGATCCACTGCAACCCCACCATTCCCTGCCCCAGACCACCATCTCACAGGCCTGATCCAGCCCAGGCCCTGTGCTCCTTCACACCCAAGCCCCACTCCAGGCCCTACAGTCCCTGACACACTCCCTGACCCGCGTGCCCAGCCCCTCCTGACCCAAATACCCAGATCAGGACCAACAACCCCTCTCAATCCTCATGCCCGCCGTATCCCCCGGCCCCCCTGACTGCAATCCTCACTCTAGGCCCTATAGTTCCCCTCATCCCGGCCCTGCGACCCCCGCCCGCCTCAGCCCCCACTCTCGCGCCCCTGCCCCGAGGGGGCGGTTACCCCGCAGAATGACTGACACGCGGCTGTAACAATCGCTGCCCGACCTTCTCCTCCTGCCCAATGGGTGGTCAGCGGGCGGGGCGCTGGGCTGGTGCTAAGGGCGCGTTGCTAAGGAAGTGGGAGGCGGGTAGGGGGCGGGGCGAATGATGAGATGGGGTGGGCACTTTCCTTTCCCATTGGCTGCGAGGAGGGCCGTGGGCGGAGCTTCCGGGGGGGCGGAAGCGGCGGCCGGTGCGCGGAGCGCGGCCATGGGCACCCGCGGGCTTAAGGAGGCTGTGGTGGAGCTGGAGCCGGGACAGGCCCCCGGTGCGGAGGCGAGCGGGACCGGGGATGCCAGTGACAGCAGAGACTGGAGGGCCTCTGCGGGAGGAGAAGGGGGGAGCGGGCTGGGGTATGGGAGGAGGAGCCGTGGGGCACTGGTGCTCTAGCAGGTGTCCGGCAGTCCCTGGAGGACAGGGCAGGACACTTCCCTTTTCCCCTTGGAAGTGGCAGCAGCTATCTCGCCGGGAGGTGCGGTTCGCCCCTCGTAGGGATCAGTTCGGTGCTGGCTTTGCGTAGCTGGAGAGCGGTGGGAACTGCAGCGGCTGAAGCTGTGCTGTGCTGCAGGGCACGCCCACGTAGTGAAACGGGCGTGAGGCAATACTCGTAACTGACCGAGAAGTCAAGCTTATACTTGCTTCAACATTGCCTTTAAACTTTACTAACCAACTGAACTAACTAAGCAGACAGGCTGCTGTAAGTTCTAACTCGGGTAGACTGGAGGGCAGTTGCTGTAACATTGTGATTTGTTTCAGAAGGCAGTGCAGAGACAGAGCCTGCCCAGGGCCAGCCTGTGGTGATCCTCCTAGGCTGGGCCGGCTGCCAGGACAAATACCTGGCCAAATACAGCGCAATCTACAGCCAGAAGGTGAGTAGCCTGTCTGTATTTTCATGACACTGTCATACTGTGAAACTGCCTTATTTTTGCATGTTGGTAAAGTCTCTCTGAAGCCTCTCTGTCTCACTCATAGGGAGTGAGTAAGAGTTCTCCTGTCATTGAAAGCCCCTTGTCTCTTACAGCCCGGGCAGTATTATCTAACAGCTGCTGATGTCACCTTTGTGTGTGCAGCTAAGATAGAAATACTTCCTTGGAGAAACTTTAAGCTGCTGTTTGACTTACTGAAGTATCTTAAGGCTTTTAAAGTTGTGGGATTTTTCAGAAATGATGTGAACTGTATTAGTTTTCCAAACAGGTAAACATGCAAGGAAAGATTCTGTGTTTGCTGCTTGCTGTTAGGCCACAGCACAGATGTGGTGAGGCTGGGGTGGGAACTGACAGAATTGGGATCTGTTGTGCCTTTGGCTCTTCCTTCCTGTGAAAATGATTCATCTAAATGTTGTAAGCCAAATTAATTTTATGTGGTCTGTGAAACAGGCATCCTATCATAGTCAGCTGCACACTAGGAATTCCTTGTGTTTGAACTATAGAGATCTGTTCTGCTGCCAGTTCCCTAAGCTATGATATTTTCCTTTCTAATACTGTATTTTACTGGAATGACCCCAGCTTGTAGTATGGGGACCTAGTGAAACATTGGATTTTTTTTTCTTGGTCAGCATACAAGGAATCTTGTATTTATCCAAATCTGTTCCAACTATAGGTGGTAAAGTGTGTACATTAACAAGTCTATTGTTAATGTGTAATAGAGTGCAAGAGTCATTAATTGGCTTGATCTAATGAAGAATTAGTTGTTAAGTGGCTTTAAGATGCTGCTGAGCAGATGAGGAGCACCTTACAGGGCAGCATGACAACTTCTTGGAAAATACTTTTCTCTCAGAAAGATCATAGAAATGGGAAAGGAGAGGATAGGTTTTCTTATGATTTATGTAATCTGTATTAGTGTCAGTGCCTTGCTGCTGACACTAAGGACTTTCTTTTGACCCTGTGGTTCCTGTTGGAAACCTGTCCCAAATTTTCATGTTCTTTGTACTGCTGCTTGCCTATTCTCTCTAATTTGCAGCACAGGTTAAATGTGTGTGGGTTCTTTTTCTGTTGTTCTTAGGGGTGCACGGTCATCCGTTACACGGCTCCATGGAGGATGGTATTCTTCTCTGAGACCTTTGGCATCAGATCCCTGCAGACCCCAGCCAGGCAACTCCTGGAGCTGCTCTTTGACTACAGTATTGAAAACAGACCTGTTCTTTTCCATGTTTTCAGCAATGGTGGTGCCATGCTGTACCGTTACATCATAGAGGCGCTCCACACCCACAAGTCCTTTAAGAACCTCAGAGTAGCTGGCACCATTTTCGATAGTGCCCCTGGCAGAAGAAACTTGCGAGGAGGCCTTCGTGCCCTGGAAACTGTCCTGGCCTCCATGAATGTGCTGCTCAAATATTTCCTGCTGTTCACGTTTGCCAGCACGGCAGTGGTGCTGCGGATCCTGCTGTACCCCCTGACCCGCTCCATCCACGAGAGCCATTACGATGCCCTGCTGAAAGCGCCCTCGCGCTGGCCCGAGCTCTACCTCTATTCCCAGGCCGATCTCATCATCAAGGCCAGTGAGGTTCAGCTCATGGCTGATGCCCGGCAGCAGCTCGGTGTTCCTGTGAAAGCTGTGGACTTCTCAGATTCGCCTCATGTCAGCCACATGAGGGTGTACCCCACCTATTACTGCAACCTCTGCATGACTTTCCTGTCTGACTGTGTTGGGGGCTCACCTTCTTAGTGCTGTAATGACCTTCAGTGTTTCCTTCTGCTTGTTCAGCTCCTATGGGAAATGTCAGCCCCTTTGCTTTTGTGTCTTTGAAGTGAGGAAAGTAGAGGCTTCTTGTTTGGTTTATTTTTTTTTGCTACTGTCTACCAGTCTGAAAGCCTCCAGCCTGGCCTTTGGACCAGCCACGTTAGAGCAGAAAGTAGATACGGATTAATTTAAAGTTCTGAAGTCCTGAAATCATGTCATGGTTCATGTTGATGTGCTTTACCAAGGTGTAACAGACAGAAGCTCACACTGAGTAATATTTGTTTTTTCCTGTCTCTTCTTGTTCTGTGCTTTCCATGTTGTCTCCTTATCTCTCATGTCCAGTGTGCATGTTCTGTTGCTTGTAGTAACTTTACAATACAGCTCTTCCATGTCTTTGTTCTTGCTTTTTTTTCTCTCTGCCATTTCTTTTATCTTGCAGTGAGCAAACAGATCCAAGTCTGCAGGACTTTTTGCTTTTCTCAGTGCATCCCAGCTCTTGTTGTCTTCTCCTTGCTGGAGATCAGGCTCTGAAACCAAGTGTAAGACCAGGAAAAGGTGTGTGTAGGGCAGTATGACCAGACTGTCATCTGGTTCCATTAAATAGCTGAGATAAAACAGTCAAAGCTCTTTGATACTTGGTGGGAGCTCAAATGTTTGTGGTAACTTTTGTGTTCTTCAAACCAGAGGTTTAAATTAACATTTTTGAATGTGTCTAGTGTTTTGTTTCTCTTCCTTCCAGTCTTTTGTGTGTTTTACTGAGTAGTTTTGCTTTCTTGGAGAGCTACTTATTTGTTATTGTATGTTTTTGAGCAGCCCATATTTTGCATCTGGATATTCAAGGAAACTTTTGGATTACACCTGTGCCAGACCCCAGAAACAGAAAGGTGGAATTGCAGAAGAAAATGGAATTGTCTGTTGGAACTATGCTTTATACTGGGTATTTCTTAAATCACCTCCAGCCTACAAATGACCATGAAATAGGATGTTTTTTGTCCATAATGTTCTCTTCAGATGATCAGTCTTTGCAGTCCATGCAATGTATACAAGAAATTAATTCCTTCCACCTAGTGAAAAAGTAGCTCATTGCACTGTACTTGATCCATGTTTGGGTTTAGATTTTATTGTTTATTTGGGGGAGAAGTGGGGATAAAGACACAGGAGAGCCTGCTGATATGTTTATGCTGTCACAGCATAGCAGGTTTATTAATAAAATGGTGAACAGGTTTAGCCAACTTTAAATTGCCAGGAGGAAGCTCTGGAGGGCTGTGACATGGGCCTGCTTGAACGAGGAGCTGCCCTAGAGAGGTAGGCACTTAAAAAGCAGGAGGAGTTTTGCAAAAGGTTCTGCTAGTGGGTGGCTGTGCTGGTCTTGCCCACCCTTGGGGTGCTGTGATCCACAGTTACAAAAGTCTTACTGTTCTGGATTGAAGCACAGAGGAGGAGGTCCTTGGGAAGCACTAAAATAATTTGGAGGTTTAAAACAAGAACTATAACACCTCAGAGAAATGAAAGCACAGGGTGAATGGCAGTGGGGACCACACAGCTGTTTGTAGCAGATTATTGTGACAACACTCATTTACAGCAGAGTAACCCCCTCATGGGCATGGTTTTAGAGGTAGGGTTGGGTTGTATATGGGATAAGTGAGCATTAACTGAAAAGGGCCTGATAACCTGGGTTGTTTTTGATTTTTTTTAAAGTGAAAACTGTCTCCAGGCACAGGAGCTGTAGTTGCTCCGATCCAGTCTTCTGTGGGTGTGATCCCAGCTCCAGCTCCCACTGTGACTGTGGTGTGAGGGCTACCCTGTGGTAAGAGCCTTCAGCCTTCCCGTTTTCATTGAGAAATTCTTGTTTCTAGGGTTTGGACCCGTAAAATCCAGGCATGGTCCCTTATCTCCAGAAAGCCCATCAGAGATCTCTCAGCTTTTTTTAAGCAGGCACCTGGTTTTTGCTGTCAGTGCTCTAACTCCTGAGCTGTGATGTATTCATCTGCCTTTTCAGAGATCTGGGCTGGGGCTTCTCAGCATCCAGCCTGTTTGTGGCTCTGTGAACACTCTTGGGGAACAGAGGTGATAAAGGCTATTTAACCAGCACTTGCCCTCATACTGGTTTCTACAGGTTCAGTATTTACAGAACAGTTAAACACTCCATAATATACACCTCGGAATTAATACAGTTGTTCCTGGGAATCTGCTGTTCCTGTTTATTGCTGTGGGTGTTGAACTTCTGTTTAGACTCAGGCTGTTGCAGAACATGGCTGGCAGGATCTGGAGCTAAACTGTCTGCCCCTGCCTGACAGGATGGCGAGGCTTCCTCTGGAAAGAGGCTCCCATGTCAGCTGCACCTTCCTTTCCCCATTTTCGCCTCCCCACCACGGTGTTGCCACTTCCCCAGCTCAGCCCAGGGCAGCAGGCAGGGAGCGAGTGCTGCCTGCTGAAGCTCTGGAGTCAGAGTGTCCTGAGCTTTGCAAACAGCAATGTGCTCACAGGCATTTCCACTGCTGCAGAAGTGACTTGAAATTTGGAGGTGGTTTGTGTACACAGCTCTCTGAGAGCAGGATGGTCTCAGGCAAGCCAGTGATTTACAGCACCAGTCTTCAGAGTGGGTTTTGTTTACTAAGTCCCAGCAAGTTTTAATTCCAATTGTGAGCACTGTGTGATATGCTGGCCTCTGCTTTCCTGTACTGCATGTGCCCCCACTTTCCTGCCCTCTGTATTTCTGTGGCTTATTTGAAACAGAAGGTTAATAACTTGGAGCCTGAAGGCACATGGCTGAGAACTGATCCAAGCACTACTGGATTTAGAAAAACCCAGCCTCAGACCCTTAATCCTTGCTAAACTGTCATGGTTTGGCACAGCCGGTGTTCCTAAAGAGCTTCAGCCTGAACACTGAAAGCCCAAAGGTTGTGATATCTTGGCAAATCCAGGTAAATCTCTGAGATGAGCTGTGGGGAGGAGGGGCACTGCAGATCTGTTCATTGGGAGGAAAAAATGCAGCATCCCTGGGCTTGCCTCGAGGGTAGAGAGTGGTATGTGGCCCACAGCTTGTTTTCCTGCAGTCCAGCCCTATGTGCAGACTGTGTAATAGTGTGGGTGGAACACAACAGTGGTGGGAGAGGAGGATGCTCACAGCTGGCTGCCACAGTTGTGGTAAAGCAAAATTAACTTTCCCTCAGTAACAAAATCCATGAGTGTTTCCTGTGAGGGAACTGGGTTGCTCCTCTGTGGTGCCTTCTCTCCCCAGGCAGTGGTGATGCTATAGGATGGTTTTGAAAAACAAAAAGCTACTTAGTGGTCAGGGTGGCCCGTCTGGCCAGGCTGGAGGGTGCTCAGCTGCTCCTGATAGGGCTGGGAGGGTGTCTGTGCAGCCAGAGCTCCCTGTGGCACTGGGGGAGGCTGCGGTGGGGGACTGGGCAGGCCAGGGGCAGGATCCAGCCAGCCAGGGGTTTGGAGCTGGGGGGACATCTTGCAGCACAAATAATTCAAATTAGGCTCCTGGGTGCAGACTGACTTATGCCCACACCTCATAAAGGTGTTTTAAAGGTGTGTGGGCTGAGGTCCCATTTTCATGCATGTGGGGATGCTGCAGGCACATGCAGGGAGTTCTGCCATTGATGGAGAAGTGGGAATGGACGGGATGGAACCAAACAATCCAATCCCTGCATCCCAAAAAGTGAAGGAGGGAGGCTGGTCTCCATTGCCTGTGGAGGTGATGGCGGAGGAGCTGGCAGAAGGCGGTGGAGGAGCTCACAGAAGCGGCTGTGCAGACCCCGCGGGAGCCCCGTGCCGGGAGGGAACAGCTCCACGAGATGGCAGCAGGACCCCTCTTTCCTGCATGGAGAGATTTCTAGTGCAGGACACAGCTGAGCAGATCCTGGCGAGGACCCCAACAGCATGGCTCAGCCCAGTGCTTCTGAGAGCCTGAGAGCATCTCCTGCAAAAGGTCTCCTCTTGGGGCAAGGAAAAAGACCGACAAGAACTAGAGATTGTGAGCTAATACAGAATAGCATCTCTCCCTAGGGCTGCCTGCTTCGGGAATTTGTACTAGATCCTATTCCTCAGCTTTAACTGATTGTTAAAATCAAAAGTCTAACAGCAGAATAGCTTTCCTGCCCTTCTCACCTCAGCAGACCAGGTCACAGCACTTCCCTCTCCATCACCCAGGGAAGGCTTTCTGTTTTTTAAGTCAATCTGTGTAATAGTGTGATTATAGCCCAACTTCTGGGAGCCCCATGTATCAGGACTCTGGAGCTCTCTTGGGTTCCCTATAGTCTTCAAGCCCTGGGAAAGGAGCTGAGCTCTTCTGAAAAGGCTGTCAGGAACCCCCAGTACACAGGGCTGGGGGCTTAGCCTGCAATAAGAAACAAGACAGCACAAATGGGGGCCCACAGCCACTACCTGATCTATGTCCTAATGCCCCCTTGTCCAGCACACCCGCACAGCTCCTTCACCTAGTCTGGGGCATGGGCATCCCTCCATCTCCTTCCCTTTGAACTTAACCCTCCCATCCTTTCATTTCTGCATCCTCACATGGCTGCAAGTGCACCCTGGCATCATCAGAGACAGGTTATGTGGGCACAGCTGGGATGGGCAGAGGTGGACACAGCATCTTTCAGTCACCCTCCCAAACCTATGGGGGCTGGGGCAGGGAGAGCTTGGGCAGCCCCTGCCCCCGTGGAGTGATGGATGAGCTGACAATAGGGTATTGATAAGGAATTAACCTTGAGCCCTTCTTGCTTCAGTGTCAATGGAGCAGGAGCCAAGTACATACATTTGATTGGAAATCTGTGTTTGGCCTCTGCTGCCTCTGAGCCCATGGAAGGAGAGAGACAAGAGGGGGGATGTGAACTGCCGTGCTGCCCCCTTCCCAGCTGGGACCCCTCTCAGCTTCTCCAGCCCCCTGCTACTGGAGTTGACTGGGCACCGAGCTCTAGAGGCTGCAGCAGCCTCTATGCCCCCAGCCTGGCATGTGGAGGGCTGGGTACCAGGGCCCCCCTTGTCCCTAAAGGGCCTGTGCCCATCCTGCACTGGACTACACTCCGAGCAGTTTGTTTAATTAAGTGTTTTGCCTAATGGGATTGCCTCATTTCCATAACAAACTGGCGGGCTGTCATTAGGTGGGCTCCCTCATTCATTACTGTTAATTAGATATGGATCCCCCAGAAGGCGGCGCGGGGTGATGAACGAGGCCCCTGACACACGCTATTACACATTAGCATTTTCTCAATATATCCGATACATCATGGTCCTCTGCTTCCTAAAGATATTTTAAATAAAATATTAGCAGCCTGCTGTGGGGTAGGTGGAGAGGGAGGGAGGGTTTCTGCCCCTCACCCTGGCCTCAGGCCTCCTTTGGGCTCGAAGTGGGTGGGAGACTGGCTGAGATGCTTCACTGCTACTTGCCGGCTAGAAAAGTGCCTAAATCCCACCCTTTCCCTATGCTTGCCACAGCAGATGGAATGAGGTCCCTGATATCCTTCCTGCCTCCTCCCACCAGCCTGGAGACCCCCAGTACCCCATCCCTGGGGGACACAGCCATGGAGAAAGGTTTGAAAACAGCCCATTGAGCCATCTGCAAAATGTTTGTAAACCGAAAGTGTCGGCGCCAGCGGCGTGCCGGGGGGAACCCGACGTCTGTCCCCCTACCCCAGCAGCCTCCCAGTCCCTGTGTCAGGGTAACCCTACACTGCACCAGAGGCCCCTAATGCAGCACGTATAGATTTGTTGGGGCTGGGCGTCTCCTGCCCCCAACTACCGCAGCCGATGAGACTTCATTATGGGGGTGTCCCCTGAGGGGTGCCCTCTGCCCTGCCCTCCTGGCCCTATGGGGGGAACCAGTTGGGGGAACGCATCCATGGTGGGGTCTGGTGCATGTCCCAGTATCCCCCTGCATCTGTCCCTGCATCCCAAACAGAACCAGGACTCCCCTCTGGGACATTACTCACATCCAGGGGCTGCAGCGTGTGGGGGGTGTCTCTGCTGCCTCTTGCCTGCAAAGGGAAACACAGAGAAGCAGAAAGCACCCGAGAAGATTTATACTTGTTTAATTAATGTCAAATGTAGTTTACAAACGGGAGTGACAAGTACCTCTTTGTATAGTATACACTGACACACAATCATTGACACACCGGAATATCGCTTTGTGCAACTGGGATTCTTTGGGCAAAGATAGGTGTAACTTTGATATTTCACTTTTTTTTTTTCTTTTTTTTTTTTTTAAATCGTTTAAACTCATTACAGGAGAGGGGAAGTGGCAGATGCCTGTTACAAACTGGGATGCCTCTCTCCCCAGCCTTCCCCCTGCAGCTTCCCCCTTGAAAACAGGGGATGGCTTTACAATTTAAACAAAAAAAATAAACCGAAAATAAACCCCAAAAGCAAAGAACCAATGACTAGTTACATATGTTTTTACACATAAAGCACGTGGCTGGTCCACAACACGGGCCAGAAAAGCCCTGGGAGGGAGCCAGGCTATTTCCAAGGAAGTGCTGGGTAGCGGGTGTCCTACCCTCTTGCCCTTCCTGGCTGCCTCTCAAACCCATCTGGCTGCACCCTCTCCATCTCAGCACCAGCACGCTCCCAACTGAGCCATGTGTCCTGCAAGTTTTTCTCCCTTTACAAATCCTGCCCGAGCTGTGCATGCCTGCCCTTCCCCTGCCTTGTGCTGCTGGCTGCAGGGTTACCCTGCAGTGACAGCCCCTCCCCACAGTCTCCCTGTGAAGGGAGGACCCTTAGCGTGCCTCGGCTTCCTCTGGTTCCCTGCTGGCACAGAGCAGAGAAGGATGCAGCTCTCTGGTCTCAGAGGCCACACACAGCTATGAGCTTGAACACAAGAGAAACTCCCAATTAGGAACTGTCACCTTTTGATGACATGTTTATGAAACAACAGCTCCTTCAATTTCACTTGGGTTTTTTTTTGGGTGCAGTGGGATCCTTCTGAAATCGGTCAGGAGATGCCAAAGCTGCAGCTGTTCTCTGCAGAAGAGCTCCGGGTAGGGAAGCAGCAGTGGGACTGTTATACCCCCCACACATCCTGCTTAACCAGCCCTTCCCTCTCTGGAAACACCCCAGCAGCCCAGAAGCACACTCCAAACCCCTCATCCACTGCTGCTCCCAGACTGTCTTAAAATGCCCTAGCTATGATCTGCTTGGAAAGGAGTGGGGCAGATGAGCTTTCCCATCTCCCTGTCTCCTGGCTATGGGGAGCTGGCACCCCACAACTGCCCAGGGAGCCGCAGCAGGGATGCACAGTGTGGGGCTGGGAGTAGTCCCAAGGTCTTGGGAAATGGATCAGTATCTGTTTCTTGGATCCTGACAATAAAAGAAAGAACAAAAAAAAAAAAAACCAGGCCAGATGGCAGCTTTGGTTAAGGCTGAGGATACAGGAGACAGGGACAAGCATGAAGGACTGCACGGAAGAAGCTGGGGCTGCGGGGGACCTCTGGGTCCAGCTGAGTGGCAGTGGGGACGAAACAGGGCTGGCTTGGCTCTCTGCTTTAGTGCCAAAACCACTTAGGAAAAACACTGACTGCAGGAGAGTGGGAGCTGGGGGAAGCAAGAGCAGGGCAAGGCTGGCTCTGCAGGGCTTGCATGGCTCTGCCAGGCAGCCCCACAAGGTAACTCTCTGGGCAAAGCCACCAGCAGGACCATCCTGTCCCCTGCCATCCCCACTGTCCTGCCTCAACACCATCCTGATCAGCCCAGGCATCCTCAGCCAGGAAATGCTGCCCAGAGGAGGAAAGCAAAGTCAGGCAGGGCAGGGAAGGGGCTGCGGCCTGGAGGAGCACAGGTATCAGCCAGACTCTCAAGCAGGCACTCTGCACCAGGGGAGAGGGCAGCTCTGACAGACTCCTTCCCTCCACCTCCTTACCATTTGCCCCTTCCCCAGCTGGCAAAGATAAAGAGGGCTGAGCCAGATTCCCCCTGTCCTGCCTGGCCCCCCGGTGAGGAGTTAAAAGCTGTGTCTTTCTGGGGATAAAGATTCTATTATAAATAGCCCCATTAGCTACAACTAATGACAAAAATCCACCTCCTCTACTCCCCATAAGTTCTGTAAGTTATGGGCAATGCTACAGCCATTACTAAAAGCTGTTAACTTCATATCTGAATGAGGAAATATACACCACAGAACATTAAACCATTTATATTATATATATGTATATATATACTTCTTTTAAACTAATGACTTTAATGCCAAAACTTTGCTGAACCAAGAAAAATATGGGTTTAATGTTCTCTGCTCATTTTTTTTTCTTCTTTAAAAAAAATACAACCCAAAGAAAAGAAAGGGAAACTTATTAGTATGTAATGTTTGAGTCTATCCCATTTATACACAACATTGTAAACATATATAATCTATATTACATGTGCTTCATTTCTGCCTGGGTGTGTTTTTTGTTTTTTTTCTTTAAACCTTTTAGTCATCACTAGAACACCACAAAAAACCAAAACAGAACCAAACAAAAAAAATCAAACCAAAACAAATAAAAACAAAACAAAAACTGATCAAGGAACACAAGTTACAGGTTATTGAACATCTTTCTGTCAAGGGTCCCTTCCCCAGTCTCCTGGGGGCAGAGTGGTCAACAACACAGTCCAAAGGAGGGCTCATGAGCCATCCACAACGCAAAGCCAGCTCCAGGGAACCGGTGACGAGGAACACTGGTTTTAAAAAAGGGGGCTTCACAACAAAGGATTCGGTTTTGCCCGCTGCAGATGCTGAAGGAGGTCTCAAACTGCGGGACCTGGCAGCCAAGGCTCCCCACTGCTCCTTATCCTTGAGTCCATGTCTGGAGTCTCTGGTTTGTTTTTTCTTTAAATTTTAAAACGTGTTTTTTTTTTTGTTGTTGTTGTTGTTGTGGTCATTCTTCTCCCCCTGGGTGTGATGAGCTGAGCCAAGTACCTGGGTCCCGCCCTCCTGCTGGGTCCTTCATAAGTAGATGCGTCGAAGGTCTCCAGGAGACGTAATGGTGTTACACTGAGGACAGAGCTTCTTGGCACCCTGCAACCAGCAGATGAGATGCACAGTGTGAGAGCATGAAGGACATCCCTGCCCTTGGCCTGGGATTGCAAGAGCAGTAAGGCCCTTCAGGCAGGGCCGTGGCCTCTAACAGTGAGCACAAGATGTGTGAAAGAGGAGTCCCAATGCCCTCCTTGCCTGTCCTGCAAACCCCTTGTCCTGCTGCAGCAGTCCCTGGCATGAGGCAGCTGGACAAGCAGGAGCTCTGCAGAGGGCTGAAACCCGGAGCCAAGGTGCATCACTCAGCTCAGCACCACTGTCACCACTGGCTGCCAGGGAGATCTGCTCCTTTTAGTTTCCCTTGCTCACCTGCAGCCAGTTCAGGTCACTGAACAGACAGAAAATCAACCCAGCTGGAACAAGTGAAATTTTCAGCAGGGATGTCTGAGCTGGTTCATGGGGGCCTTGGACCACCCCTTTGAGAGCAGCACAATGAGGCACTGCCTTGTCCATCCTGCAAAAGCCTAAGAGCTGCTGGCATGAAGGAACCCTCCATCCTGTCCTCCCCAGCTCACACAGATACTGTGGAGATGAGTCTGTTCTGCCAAGGTGAACTGGAAACAGCAAACTGATATGAGTGGGGTGGGGTAATGGGTGGCAGACAGGAACACTATGTGAAATAAAACAAGGGCTGATGTGCCATCTATCACCAAGCCTGACAGCAAGAGGGTGTTAATAACACAACCTAAGCTGGTCATCATTAGATTGGCAGATGTGACAGACAATTGATGGGAAAAATGACAGAAAGATGGCTCTACTGTGAGGCAGCCTCCCAACTACAGCACCAGCAATGTGGGAAATTGGGATGGCCCTCCCTGCTCCCACTGCACATTATTCCTTGCAATCATGGACTTGGCACACCTACCATTCCTGAGCTTTGCACTTCTGAACAATCAGGTCCTATTTGACAGCCCTCACTGCCAGTGGCTCAGCTGTTGACAGAACACATGTGGAGAACACGAGCACCTGCACCCGATCTAAACGAGTCACACACAAAGTTCTGTTGAGCTAGAGTTGAATGAAGTGTAAAAGACACCCAAAACACTCTGGGCATCACTCTAGGGGTGAGTGACAGGGTGGTATTCTGAAGGACAGACCACTGGTGGTCTGGATGGCACACCTAATGCTGGTGCTGATGCCTACGGGCACATCCTTCCAGTTATCTGGGACAACCACTGTGTCCTTTTAGATTTTCAGCCTTCCAGGGCAGGGACCATCCCACTGTGCCTGTGCAATGCATCATGCAGCTCTATGCAGTGGTCTTCACCGAGTGGACTTGGCATGCTGCAATCTGGGAGGAGCAAGTGCAAACTGTAACTCAAAGGAAAGGCTTAAAATGCTGATGAAATGGAAACTCGAGTGCACTGGACTTTAGCAGAGCCTGTTTATTCAACATGCCTCTTTGCTTATGCTCAATGCCTCAGCTTTGGATCTCCAGAATTAGAAATTGTAAGCTCTACTCTTCACGTCCCGGTAAAAACTTGCTGCAGTGGTGAAAACGTAAGAGAAAAATCTGAACATCTGCCCCTTCTGCCACTGTGGTGACAAAGCACTCCCAAGGGGCTCACTAATCTGGATATGAATGCCACAAAATATCCTGTTTCAATTGAGTCTCTGCTCAGTTCCATGCAGTTCCCTCTTCCTTGGAGGCATCTGTTGCATCTAGTTGCCCTCTTGGCATCATCTTTGTAGCTGGAGAGGGTCCCACAGGAAGTGGCAGGGAGGTGCTGAGGAATTAATTCACATCATGTTATCTGAGGGACAGCAGCTGGCAGCCACCTTTTCAAGCTTTCCTGTGTGCCATGAGAAGCAGAAGTGTGCATGGGGACTTTAAGCATTCCAGATGTGACTAGTGCCCACATCTGTGTCCATGTTCTCCTTCCTAAGACAGACTTACTCGCAAGAGGCAGCAAGGCATTGAACCAAAGGCTGCAGGTGCTCACTTATAAGCACCAGCCCTCTGCACTCAGACCACAGGGATGGCACAACAAGCCTGATGAAACCAAGTGCATCTTTGCTGGTCTCTTCCATAGCAAAGCAAGGTTAGGTATGCGGTTCCCTCACACTACAGGGAAAGGGAAGATGGCTGGATTTATCTTGTCAAATCTTGGGACCTCTGTCCCAGAGATCTGTTTTCTGCACTACATGCTGATGGCTTTAGGGGGATTCACTCTCTCACCTAAGCCCGAGAGCTGCACATGCATAGCCAGGGACAAGTTTTCAACCATGCCATAAAGTAGAACCCAGCCACATGGAGCTTGACCTATTTTCTGCAAAAGCTACATGATCACAGATTGATTCAGGGCAGTGGTGGATACTGCTTCACCTGCACGTGGGAAGCACAGCTCGCCCCTGAGCTCTGAAGCCTTGGTACACTGAAGGGAACAATGGCAGCCTGGAAACCTTCAGCAGTCTGGCCTGAATGTGGTGCAGGCTGCACATGGCATGCTGGGCCCAGGGCTCTGGGTCCCTCTAATACTTTGGACACTTAGGAACGCATTTTTCTTTTATATTATATGAAACTGCCCTACTCTGCACAAATAAGCATGTGTGGTAAATTCAGAACTAAGTCTTGATTTGTTACTTTTTAGATTGAAGTTGGTCGGAACCTTGCTCCTTACATCTGACTTTTTGGTGTAGGTGTACAACATTTATCTGCATCAGTGATTAAGCTTTCCTCTCTTGTGGAGAGGCACATAAGCTTGTACACACACACACATGCTGGCACAGGCACAATGAAAAAGTGTTTGCTCCCCCACTGCTCACCTGCCAGCTGGGGTTACTAAACTTTTCCCTTGAAATAAAAATGCTGTGGAATAATAAGTCCCACCTGTTGGCCATTTTTCTTTTTTTCCAGATCCTTCTGCTCCTTTCATCATAGCTACATGGAAAAGCCTTGATGTGTTATAGCTGTGTGTGCTGGAGTAAAGGCCACCTCAGCTTTTCCATTATAAACCCCAGTTTTGAGGGGTTTATAAAACTCTGCTGCAAGAAGTTTGCTCCAGGGCTGTTACAAAGCAAAGAAATGGGGTTGGAACCAGGATGGAGTTTATTTTTTCTCCTCCTTTCTTAATTAAAATTTGGCAAGTGATTGATCCACAGTACAGGCTAATCACTTGGGGTGGTAGTTTGAAAAATGCATTAACAAGAGCTGAGATGTTGAAAAGTCGTTAGGGCTTATGTGGTGCCAGGAAGGACTGGAGTAGTTTGTCTTAAAGTTGCCTCTTAAAAAAAATGGTATGATGTCTGCTATAAATTGGCTAAAGCAAGGAAACTCGATTTAGGCACTTCCTGCTGTCCTGTGGGTCTAAAAATGGGCAATTTCCAAGCAGAATATGTTACCAGGCACACAGAATAAAGAGACACACAAAGAGAGCAGGCACAGAAACTAAATTTGAAACAGAGAGATGACAGGAAGGACCCAAACCTAGAGCCAGCTTCTTGCCAGGAAAGGAACTGAATGCCAAGATCCAATTCTCAACCAAGGCATCAGCCTCCTCTCCATGCCTCCACACAAAGTGTGGAGCTTCCTCTCTGCAGACAGTAATTCCCAGAGAAACAGCTGTTTTCCACTGCCATTGTGGGGTACCCTCCAGTTGTCAGGTAATGGAGTTAAACCACCAGAACAACTTTTATCACAAAGCCTCCTCAAAGGGTGAAGCTCATCCCCACAGGCTCCTAGAGGCCAGAACTGAAGAATGCTAATTAATAACCAAGAACCTCATGGCAGATGAGAACATCATGAGGACTCAAGCACAGCATCCATGCAGCTGCTGACTCAGGAGGTCCCTATATGCTGCTGAAGCATTGAGGAACCACCCAGAAGGGCTGCTTTGTATCTGTGCTGTTTTGTAAAAAACCACTCCAGCCCACATGGCATATATGGTACTAGAGCCTAGAAAGAGTGGCAAAACTAAGAATGTTCTAATTATCGAAGATAAATGTGTCAACTGCAGAGCACACGTATCTATCTACAGATCCCCTGGAAGCATTTTGTGATGAAGAAGGCTTTTTAGAAGTGATTTTTTCGTGCTCTTGTAGTTGCCATTTTCAAATAAGCCCAAGACAGGCAGGCACAAGCCTGGAGTCAACAAATACAAGTGGGAAATGCTGGATCTGGCTTGTACAGGTGATGGGAGAAGCTCAGTAAGCTGCATTTGCTGAAATATACCTGTTTTCTTCCAGCCCTTGCACCCACCAACAGCACCATCACTGACAAACAAGAGCCTGACTTAGCTTCCAGCTCTATTTATTTAGTAAAGAAGGATAACAGAGATTGGGAAATCACACAACTACAGCTCACAGAGACGTCAAGAACTCACCAACCCACTCCCTGGGCAAGATCACCTCAACCTGAACTACTGCTGACACATGTCAACCCTGTTCTCACAAACCTCCAAGGATGGAGGCTCCAAACCTCCCCAGCAAATCACTACAGCAATTGGCCAATCTCTTCTGCTAGAGAACTCTCCTCAGGAGAAGGAAAATATGAATTTCACCTATCATTAGCTGTAGGGTCCCTCTCAGTTAATGGGGAAGGATGGAGATGGGGCAGACTCTTACAGAGGATCTTCCCCTACCACCCCTTGACTCAGGCTGCGGTCCAATAACAAGCTGAGGATGGATACCCACCATGAAAACTGTCAATGTTCAGGGAAAGGAACTCCACCTGCTGCTGCCCAGGCTAAGTCTTGCTTCTGCAACACCATTTCCTCTCCTATTTTTGAAGAACCTGCATACCTTTCAGTAAACCTTTGAGATTTTGGAAACCTTTCAGGGTTTCCAAAAGGGACCACAGGCAAATCACTCCATGATCTTGGTTCTCTTAAGGCATCTCCAGGGTCCCTTTCTGCAAACCCAGCCTTTGCTTCAGAGATGGAATATTCTCTGGTTAATGTTTCAACCCCAGAACTTGCAGCCTGTTGATGTGTTGAGCTCCAGTATAATTACACCTATGCTAGAGTCCAGCAATCACTTGTAGAGTTAGTGATTAAAAGTCTCTTCCTTGCCCTTACCAACAGAACAATTATAATTTGGAATTGAACATCAAGAGCCAAAAGTCCAAAAATTTCATTTTAATATTGTCTAAGCATTTTAAGATCCAATCCTCACCAGTGCCCTAAACACTATCAAGTCAGATGCTCAGATCATTGTACTATTGTATCCTAGAAAATATTTAAACCTTAGGTCCAGAGACACATGTGAACATCAAATTTCACCCTGTCTTCAACACCCTGCAGAGGTTTAGAAGGGCTCCCAGGCACTCTGAGCCTTCAGTTCCAGGGTCTTGTTCAGTATATGATCCTTGCTCTCTCAGATGCACTCACACTCCAAGTTAATATTAGACCTTAGCTGGGCATGTGAACCAAGGCACACAGGAGAAAGGGGACTTTTCACCAGCATGGATGGCAGATCTCCAGATTGTTCAAAAGGGGCCGGAAGCCTGACATAACCCGCCTGCTCCAAGTCCTATTAACTCCAACAAATTGTTTATTGCACAACAGAAGAAAAATGCTGCCCCTCTCCCCCAGCCAAGTCTTTCCATGTGTGCTGCATGCACAGGCTCTCTCCTCCCAACCCCACTGGGGAGCCAGCTTTATACCCAGGGAAAGGTAACAGCAGCGATTATTACACACACTATCCCACAGCTCCTCGCTTGTTAAAAAAAACAAGAGTCTCTTTTGTGCCCGAAATAAAAGGAGATACCTTAATTAGAACAATGCAGGTTGGTAAGCATTAAACACTGAGCCCAGCTGCTGTATGCCATTAAATTCATAAAAAAGGAGGGGGGAAGGAGGGCAGTCTTAACGAGATTACACACATTGACTTTGATCAAGACACAAAAGAACCAAGGCGTTCCAGGGTTTTTATTGCTGTCTTCAGGCTACATTTTAATGGTTACACTAGAAACATGCGAACACAGGCTGGGAGATTTTTTTGAGATGGGAGAGGGAGTGCAAGCATGCCTTGTGAAAAGGCCTGGTTTAATAAACTGGGGGCTGCAGGGAGAGGCTAGGACTGGGGAACACATGAGTAGTCACTTATTAATTGCTTCCCCTATGCAAGTGCCAAGTCCTAACATGATGTCTTGCTGGACTATTCCCATCCTGCCTGCCTGGTCACCAGAAGAGCCGTGTGCAGATCACACACAGCCAGCTTCATCACCACCTTTCTCACAGAATTCTAGGGGGAGATGGCTTCCCCACTGCAAGGGAAATGTTAATCCCTGGGCACCTGGAGTGACTTTACCCATTCTCATGAGTGGCTGTGACTACTGAACATGCCAAAAAAGGGACCTGAATGAAGTTGAACTAAGTTGCTGCTGAACCTGAAAACAGCTTGAAATTGGTGCCACAGATTAAGAAGATGACTTGAGGCTAGTGGGAAGGGGAGAGGACAAAGACTTCAGAGTAAAGAAAATGAAGAGGAAATTAGTGTTTTATCCTGTGCTTATAGCACCGCTGAAGGACAAGATTACTCTTCATTTAGCAAAGGTGGCAGAGCACATATTTATCCAGACACTTCACAGCTACATACTAACATACGTGTCTTTTATAAAATGCTCCTAAAATGTTTACAAAAGCTTGTATAATGTAAATAGTGACGGGTGTAGCTGAAGAGCTATAAAATACAGCCCAAGGGATAGCCAAGTTATTGAGTTGCTATTAGTACTCAAGCCTACAGGCACTTCACCATCCTGGTAACTTTTCTTGGACAAGACTTTTAAAAGGCAGGATTTAAAGCATGATCACCTTAATCGTAATTCCAAGCACACAAAGTGTTTTATAAAGTAGAGTAATGCCTTCCAGGAACAAGTTTTTAGGAGTGGCATTCTCTTACATTTTTTGCAGCCCAACACTGTATCATCTTGCTAACGGGAGAACTACAAAGCACAATTGACTGTTTTGCACTCCCCAGCCTGAACAAAATGAAAGCTTGAAAATCAGCTGCAGAGGAGACATTAAAGGCTGATTATAAAGCCCACAGTTTTAACACAGGAAAAGAAAACACTTTATTTAATAACACCTTAAATTTTAACTTGATGTCCTTTAATAAATGTATGAATTACTACTCTACTGTGTCACCTATTCAATATTCAAGGTAGCTCCCAATCTTTTAAACAGAATGGCATATGCTTGAAAACCACATAGTGCTATTCCAAATAACCAAAAAAATATAGATTCACATTATAAAAGCTCTCTTCCAGATCCTCTCTCCTGAAGATGATTCCCTTTGCTTCAGGGGAATATTATGTTTCTCAGAAGCTACCTATTCCATGAAATCTCAGTGGATTTGGCCTCCACTCTCACAGCTTTACCTCTCTGCATGGATACTCCACAGGAAATTACTGAAAGGCAAGGCAGTCCCTGGCACAGAGTTCTTCCCATAGGAGTGGAGGAAAAAGCAAGAGGCAGGACAGAACCTGGGTCACAATGACTCAAAACTCTTTCATGTCAAAGCTAGAGTAGGGTGTTAAACAGCCAGGCTTGGGAAATCTGCAAGCACAGAACTCAGATTGTTAAAAATAAAACAAAAAGCATCCTTCCCTGTGGCAATCTAGAATAAAGTATCTGAGAAGAGAGGAAAAAGGCTGTAAGTCAACAAGAAAGCAGTCAAGAGCCTCACCAGAGTCCGCAGCCAGCATTCTTCACAGTGCACATGCCAGCACTGAATAGAAGTCAGGGGCATTGTGTAGGAGTCCTGAGGAAAAGAAGCAAACAGATTATTTTTATAGCTGTGATCTAGTGATTCTTCACTCCCAATCCCATCACAATGCCTTTCTTTGTGGGTAACGCTGTCTTGTATTTTGTTAAAAAAGTTGGTTAAAAGAATAAACTTGTGTAATATGTAAGACATATTTCTGTAATGTTTGTATAGAAGTGGCAGAAAGTCTCCTTCAATCCCTTTTCCTGGCTTCCCAGAAGTCCTGTTGGAAGCCCATAATCCACTCAAGTGATGACCTGGTTCAGCACAGTTATTGCAAAAGCATCTGAAGTTGCTCTGACCACTGTTATTCTCATCAGAAATATTTCTCATATGAAAATCAGTGATAGGGTAAGATCAACCCTTATCAGAACTCAGCTCTGCATGAACAGCTTAACTACATCCCAAGAATGCTGCTGCTATTTCAGCAGACATTCCTTCTCAAGTATCTTCTATCTTTGCTAACAAACCTCTGAGTTTGTCAGCAAACAGCTCAACAAGCTGCTGTCTCTTCTGTGGGATGAACGACAAGGACTGCACTCCCACACCTCCAAGTTGCGAGCTGGCTGGGAGAGAGAAGCCTGTGCATCAAGCTGAAGTTGCAGAGGGAGCCCTCCACCAAGCACAATGTTCTGCCCTCAGCAGAACACAAACCCAAAAGGAGACGAAGAGCCCTGCAGGCTTGGGCCATCAGAGGGAGCTGCTGCCCTTCCTGAGGAAGGCCACAGCATCACCAGAGAGCAAGAACACTGGCAACTTTTAAATGCTCAGGCAACATCCCTGCTCCCAAATCAGAGAAAGTGAGCCTCTGATCACAGATTCTGCTCTCTCCTATGTACCTAAATTTGCACATGCAGGAAAAGGATGCTGGTATCTGGGAGTTTTCTACAGGAAGGCAGAAAGACATCTGAAGTTGGGCCTTTCTTGCCCCTGATACAGAGGGTCAGCTATAAATACCAGTGTACAATGTAATTCGCACAAAAATTTGAGTTCTTAAGACCTTAATTTGGAACACTAATTGGTGATGAGTTCCCTCAGTCTGCCTGAAAAAGGAGAAAAGCTTCTCCGCTCCTCAGCAAAGATACCAAGACATTTCTGATTCATTACCACGAGTGGAGTGCTACTCACCATGCAAATGAGACATTTATAGCGGTCCCCACGGGAAAGCTGCCTTTCTAACTCACGGACACGAGCCTTTAACGCTTCAAATGTTGTCACTGCAGAGTCTTCTGTAATTCTGCAAAAGATGATGAAGGGTGAACATCACTGAGCACACAAGACTGTTAAGAGTTTGGTGGGAAAAAGGATCTCACAACAGGTACTGGCCCAGGAAATGGCATTGTATTTCAAACTAATATATCCAACTTGAGTTAAAAAAGAACTCCCTAAAAGCCTAGTGTGAATTCTTTAAAGTGTCTTTCTAAACACTTCCAAACAGATCACAAAAGAGCACAACCACTGCTGGGGTTGCAAGCTTCATACAGAGCAAGACACAGACATTTAAAGAACAGATATTTTTGTTGGGGTTTTTGTTTGTTTTCTGCCTTTTTTCTTGTCTCCCTTAAGAGATTACTTAGGACCACATGCTTGAGACAAAGTTCTGTATGTTGCTTTAAAGCTGCTGAGATAACTTTTTGTGGGCAATGGGAGCTGTTCTTCCCCTTAGAGAATGGAGGCTTTTGCTGGCCATCAGCCTCGTGAAATGCAAAATCAGCTCATTACACAGGATCAACACAATGGCTTATATTAATGAAAGCCTCAGCTTTTTGATTCTAATACTGAAAGAACGGAGAAACCAAAAGCACTGGACACAGTGCCAACAGGGTGGCTATAAAGGCAGCTTTACAATCTCAGCTTTCCCATTTCCTAGGGTCATTTTTGATGGGCAGCATTATCTCTTTTGTCACAGAGGCAATGTGCTGAGGCCAGGCAAGTGTATTTTCATGGTTCTGCAAGGCTGGTGAAAAGAGCAACTTGCCAACCTAAAAGCAAGGGCAGACAGCAATGCTTAGCAAATGAAATGCAGGGAGCATTACAGACCAGGATGCATCCCTCCAGCATGCTGCAAAATCTGAGTTCTTCACAGGCAGACATAGGGAGGGGCCCTCAAGGATTCCCCAGAAAGGATTTAGAACATCGACATAAAGGCTCTTACTTTTTTGAATAAAAACGAAACCAATAATTTTCACATGTCAGTGAATTTCTGGCATCTCCAAGCAGACTCTAGCTCAGAAGAATCTGAAGAGCACCTCGACACCAGAAGCTGCATCATCAATCACAAGATAACCCACGGTGGCACCTATGTCTTCTACCTTTTTAGAGGATGATTCATCAACAGGTGGCTAAGGCACAGGCCTAGTGGAATTACTACAACCAGTAAAGTGAGCTGCAATCTCAGCACTCTCACTGCAGGCAGGCACTCACCCCTTTGTTCATTAGTCACTTGTCACTAGCACGCAGGGAAGGACCTGGGGGATCTCCCACAAGCTGATTCTGATGGCTTTTCCCAAGGCTTTGGTAACAGAACTAGACAAAGAGATCTTGGATGATTTTCCTAATTATGACACTTCAGAAGAAAGTGAAGCTGCTGGAATGTATATAGTTAACTACCAGTGTTATAAAGCTCCTTCAACTTCACTCCTGCCCTTGTACTGATGAGACACGCTCTGTATGAGCTGAGATCTTCATCAGAAGAAGATTCAAGTGACAGCTGCCTGAAAATGGTAACAATTTTAAAATTGCAAAAAAGGTAAAGAAATACAAATGTCCCATGATAGCCTAGTGGGTGAGGACTGTCTGGGGACAGGGACACTGTGGATTCAAGTCTTGGAATCCATAAATATGCTTTGGAGCAAGATGAAAGAGTTTCAGTAGGAGACAATTCTCCCTGCTGTGAAAACACCAACTTGCCCCTGCTTGTTGGTATAAATTATTGCTATATCCCAGCTTGAGTTCTCACCCTCAAGGAAGAGTTGCTAGCATTTTCAAAGAAAGTCTAGAAAGGTGTTAGTTTTGTCCAAGGAAGAAACGGATTTATTTATTTATAGCTTGAAGATTATTGTTGGCTGAGAAAACTGTTTCTCTTCCAGTCTGGCCCACCATCGAACTGATGCTGGCTGAAGACTGCAGTTGAATTTGACTTCATGGAATCCATTTCTCCTTCCTGCATGCACAAGGGCACTGGAGGTGCAAAGACAGTGAGTGTGATTCTTGCCCAAAGCATGTGGCAACCCTTGCTAAATTCTACTTTTACCATCTGTGGAGCTACCTGTCCTCCTCAGATGGGTGGGCAACTCAGAAAGGAAAAAGTTGATTCCTTGAGCAGATACTGACAATGCCTGTTCATCCCCAGTCCCAGCCCAGTAACAGTCAAAACCTGAAAAGGAAAAATTTGCCGCTGCAACAACTAGAGAAGATAGAAACTGGTTTGTTTATAGAAATTTAAACAGCTGACCCCCATTTGCCAATTTTGGAAAGTCTCTGAGATAATCACACCTGTCCAGTAATAAACGAATGAATCAGAAAAAGAGGCTAAATAGAGGTATAAGCAATAATGCTCAGAGGCTGCCTGATACAATGGCCAATCAATAGGAGGGCTGTAGATCAGGGTGCTAGTTAGCTGGAAAATTACCGCACCACTGCGTGCGTCACGCTGTAGGGATCCTGGACAATCAATGTGGGAGGTATTGATTTAGTTATTATCACTTCATACGCTCCAGACATTGTTAAATATACATTTATTAACAAGACTGGGGTGTATTGGTAAGAGAGGGAGCTTTAATCACTGTGCTATCTCCCAGCACTGATCAAAGCTCAGCTATGACAGAATTTAAACTCCATGTTCTCCCTGCTAAGCAAACTCACAGGACAAATCCTGATGCACAGCACAGTGCTGAAGACACAGCTCCTACTTCACATGAGAGGAGTTTTGGCCAAAACTGATTATTTTGCACTTGAGATTTCAGGAAAACCTCTCAGAGCAGCAGCAACAAGGGACATGGCAGCCAAGGGTCAACCCAAAGCGAGCGATAATTGCATGGTTGCTTCGGAAGAGCTGGAGGAAATGAGGTCAAGGGAAATAGGGAGAACATTAGTAAATAAAGGAAACTGAAACTACCTCCAGGGATGGAATAAAGACGAGAGTCACTTCCCATGTGTCTGGCTCCCGTAGTGGCCAGTGCACTTGGGACACATGCCATTCCATTTAGTGTCATTTTACCGTCAACCTGCTGCTTGTATCCTAAAGATAAGCATCGCTTAGGAGCAACTTTTCCTGCAGCAGCAATCGTAGGAACTCCCTCAGGATTCCCTCTTGTGTGTGCACCTTGTGTGCGCTTGCCTGGACACAGCCTTGCTGGGAGCAGCCTTGGGCAGAATTTTTACAGGGTAACGCCAGGGTGGAGTGAGAGTCAGAAAGCCAAGTGCCATGGACAGGAGAAGGCTGTGTACAAGCTATCCTGCCAAGTGAGGCAGAGGGAATTAAGGAGAAGGAATTGGCTCTCTGCTTTGCCTTGACCTCATGTTGGATGCAGCAGGACTCTTAACAATTTTGCGCCTCAGCGCTCTGATTCGACGTGTTTGAATAATGTCATTTATCAGCCTCCAGAGAGACCTGCTGAGCACAACTGCTGCCAAGAGCTATACCTTGAGCCTCAGTGCTCATGCGTCTCCAGCAGATGTGAGAGGCCTCACCAGAACTGTCCTCCCTGGCTGAGGATGTACACCAAGAGGGCACCTCCATCCTGGTGTAGAGACTTGCTGTGACACCATCACACACATGGCAGCCTGTGTGAGAATGTCTATACAAGGGCAAAAACAGGAAGGGAGGGCTCCTTGTGGAAGAAGCTGGGTCCTGTACTTCTCCCTGGACTTTGTGGCAAAGTTTTCCACACCTTGGCAGTCAAAGCTAAGGATACTGGGTATCAAGAAGCATGTGATAATTTTCAGTCTTTGTGACCAGTACATATTTTTCTACTAATAATAGCATTTTCCCCTGAGCACTGAAAATAAGAATACTTTTCTTCTCTGAGAAAATACTTGCTTTGTTCAGGTAAAAGGCCAGAAGAAGTACAGAGAAATACTATGGAAGAGGAAAAAGGACTTATCTGTAGCTTTGAGCAGCAGTCACTTCCTGACAAATCTCCCTTGGGAAACAGCCACCCCCCTCTTTGCTAAAAAACTTTAACCCAAACACTGGTTATTTGTTAAACATTAGCATGCATGTGATCTTTGTTTCTCCAAATTAAATCGAGCAATTCCTACCCGCTGTCCCAGTGGGCATTCACAAGCAATTCCGTTAATTAAATTATCTCTGATTCTGCAGCTCTGGAATCTCTCAATTGACTAAGTCTGTGCTTTATCATCAACAAGATACTGGACCAAAAAGGAAACAAAAAAATGCTGATGTCAGTGTGATTGGCTTTGGTTAACCCTTCCCAGCTGGGTATTAAGGGCTGCTCAAGAAATTGTTGTACTGGAACAAGCCTAAGAGTGAGAGCCTTGTACCACAGATACCAGTAGCAGATATTCACTTGTGTTTCCTTTCCACTGTACAGAAAAACACAAACACCACACTGACCCTGCATCCAGCACCCTGCTTATTTAAGAGCCATAGAAAGATGCAAACTGTTAGATGCTGAAGAAGCAGGAAAATACCTCAAAGAAGCCCCTGCAAATATCCCATCCTCATCTTATCCAGATCTCATTTGATGTATCCTGCTGTTGAGGAGTTTCCATAAAACATTCCCCTTTGGTTTGTTTCAACTGGGTATAAATTTTCCATTCGTCATAAATGGCTACACTGTACAAAGCATTCCATAAATTTTTACAATTCCACTGTTTGTATGTACCTTGTAAAAAACACTTAGCACTGATTAAATGCACCACCAATAAAATTTCACAGGCTACTTTTGTCACTTGATATTCTGACCTTCTCTCTTCCTCATACATTTATTTTTGCTTTCCTATGCCTGTAAACACAGACTGGCAGAGAGGAAAATGTACAGTACCACTGACAAACCTGAAAGTGATGTATTTATTTTTAAACAAAGCCTTTATCCTCCCTTGTCTAAAGTGGAGAACCCAGCAGAACATACATGCCACCTCCCTGCACCAAGGGCAGAAGTCATGTCACTAGCAGCTTACAAATCATAAATATTAGAAACAGACTGGTCGATGCTTTGAAGCCTAAGTCAAGTTAAAGTAAGATTCCAGGAGCAGAGAAATTGCCCCAGGCCATATCCAACCTCAGCTGTAGATGACAATTATCATAAACTCTACTACACTGCAGGAGAGAAAGCCTGGTGCAGTCCTTGCACAAATCTTCAAGACTTGATAAAGCGACCCAAACATCAGTGCACAAGCATGCAATTGCAAGCCTTCTCTCATAGCCAATTTACATCTGGGTGAGAGGGCAACTCTTTCAGAGAAGGGACTCTGTTTTATTAGTCTGTAACATGCTGTGCACAGCTCTGTGACACCCAGGAGGCACTGCAGAATGGCAGAGCACGGTGATGCTAAGCCCTCACTCATACATCGTTTTCAACACAACTCCCTCACTACCTGAGTTTCAAACACTAACTATAAACACCCTCAGGCTTTTTGGAATAAGAACTGCTTTTGTTTTCAACCTGATGAAATAATCTGCCCCCACTTTCAATTTAACGAGCATCACCTGCCGCAAGTACAAGAGCTAAGATACAGGGAGTTTATTTTGGTAGATATGGATGAGCAGCACTGAAGTCAATGGGAGATCCACAGACTGAAAGGACTTTTACACTTTCTAGAGTGCAAGAACATAACTTAAAGCTGAAAAAGCCCCTTTGCTACTAACAAGCAAAACACTTTAACTGATACATAAGTTTTTAAAACGGTAAGTGACAGGTGGCTTTAAAAGAAAACTGATACAGCTCAGGTATTTTCAGTATCTTAAGTCTCTGGAAGAAGTCCAGTGTCAGGCACTGGTGGCAGATTGACTGTGAATCACCCCACAACATGTGGGCTACCAGACTGGCACAATATACTGAGATTTTATTTCACTAGATGAGCTGGTTATAGCAGAAGGGGTTTGCATGCCTTGATGTAGAAAACTGCCCAGCAAAGCTGTTTACAGAAGAGCCATATCAAATCACACCAACTGAAGTTTAGACCCTCTAAAGGGTCTGCAAGACTGCCAATGCTAAAAGCAAATCTCCTGGCAAGACATCAATGTTTTAGGAGTTGGCTTCCCCTTTATTTAGCTAAAAATCCCATTTATTTGGTTTATTTGTTTTTAGACTAACATCCTTTAAAGAGGCTGACTTATAATCCTGTAAAATGTTGTCACATGTATTGAGGAAATTGGCAAGGATGCTAATTTATTGTCCTCTAGGAAAAAAAGCCCTCTTTCCTTGATTAATGTATGTTTTTGTATTGTAAGATATTAAAGAATGTTGCTTCACCTGTAATTATAGAGAATAGTTTACTCTGGCAAAGTGCCCTGGCTTCTGGTTGCCAAGTTATGAATAATGCAATGTTCCCCATTCTAATTTCCGTGTTCTAAGTTGTGAATTTGGAGCAGGGTGCATGCAAGGGCACACACATGACTCCGAGGTGCTCTCAGTCATGAGCGCCTCTATTTTATACTTGCTTGCACAACTTGTTAATACTGGCATCTGCTTGCCAAATTCAGAGTTTGCTTCTGACTAATTTCATCTTGATGTAAACCAAAAATGTTGTCTCTTTTTTTCCCCACAGAGGAATTATTTCTCTTACACTTGCATGCACCATCGCAATACCACTGAGGGGAGCTTACCGCTGCAAGAAGGCGTTTTAAGCTGCATTCAGAAGGGACTTGGGTAAAGATTCCCTGAAGAATTTAATGACAGAAGAATTCATTTTGCTTTCTTATCTCCCCCGCCTCCATAACACAGAACCCAACAATGTCTTTACTGAAGTGGGAAGTAAATTCAGGCGCTGGCTCTTTCCCTTCCCTTTTTTTGGCCCGTGTTTTGCTGGAACACATGTGCTCAGCCCCAATCAAAACAGAGACAGATGGCACCGCTGATCATTCAGAATAGAAGGAGCCTCGGAGTCAGCATGTTTAGATGCATTTGTAGGGCTATGCAGTATCCACTGGCCACTGGGACTGATTTAAAAAAGCGGCGAGTGAAAGTCTGAGCTTGCGCCAAAATTTTAAATGTGCCATTTGAGCAATTATGGTTCGACATGAAAGCTGGGAGAAAGAATGCATAGGTCATTCTGATTAGATTTAGAGACTATGTTCCCTGTTCCAAAGAGAAAATAAATGTAATCCCATTGCTTTACTAGAGCAGCTTTGGCGATAAAGAAAAAAGCCATGCTATGGAAAAGTGGTTTGCTGCAGCAAGGTTTTGTTGAAGCAGCACAGGCTGAATCAGAAAATGATTCTCTAAACAATGTTCCTATAGAGAAATAATTACTCATCTAATGTGTTAATATTTCAATTCACTTTTCAAATGTATCCTGCATCCTGGAGACCCCACCTGTATTTCTAATAAATCTGTGAAGGTGCATTGTGGTCTCTACCTCAGTACAAGCCAGGGGCACAAAAGGCAGGAGGTGAAAATGGAAAATGCAGCTCCTCTCCTTGCTGAGGCATGCAGGCTAAAGGTTCCAGCCTACGGACACTTGCCTCCATCCACAAGTAAACATGTTTGGATTATGACCAAGCTCCATGTATAGCTAGGTAGGTCTATTTTTCTACTGGAAGACTTATGTCAGCTGTAACTTGTCATCTTACTGTGGCCTGGAGCTGGTCTGGGATTATTGGCAGCTTTGGCTGGATGACCAGGGCACAAAATTATAAAATATCCATGAAGTGAAAGAGGAATAGCAAATTTCTAGGGCTGAAAGTTGCTCAGAAGGTTGGACATGCAGCTGAGTCTTGCAGCCAGCCCTCTGTGAGCAATTAAATAAATGTCTTCTACTTCCATGGCCCTCATCCAAAAGACTGAAATAAACAGGAAATATCTATGCTACTACAGCAGCACTTGGATTCATCCATAGCCTTTTAAGGGCTTTACTGTGGAGGTGATATGCTTTCCAGAACCTCCATTCATGACTGCTGATTGGAGGCACACAAGGGCAGTGTGATAACACATCCTCCAGACAGCTTCCTACAAGTACTGCTGCCGTCCTAGAACTTTTACACTGTTGCTGTTTCCTTTACAAGGAAAGAAAGGATCAGAATTAGCATCATTTAAGGTAATCGTGCTTCAAAAAGAAACACAAGGCTATTAAAGGAGGCCAGGGCACATTAGTATCATATAACCAATTGTGATCCCAGAGCTAGAAAAGGAAACCAGCAGCGCAGTGGAAGGACAGGTCATGAGCCAGCTGAAGGAAAAGAAGGAATGGTTATGTAACTGTGTGGGAAGCAACAGCTTTTTGCAGACAAAACCATCAAAAATGAAGAAAGAAGATGATGGAGAAATAGGATGAAGTGCCTGTAACAGTGGGGTGTAAGGTTAGAAAAAGCATCGACAGTCAAGTGAGGACAAAAAGTCAACATGGATATAAAACAACTTTAATTACATTACTTGCTATTACTTTGTTTCTGTAAAGGCAAGGTTGGGTTATGTGTCACAGAGGTGAAGGAGATATGAAAGCAAAATGAATTCTTCTGTCATCAAATTCTTTGGGAAATTTTTACCAAGCTCCAACGAAATGTGACTTAACACTCCTCCTTGCAGAAGTTACCACCCCTCAGTGGTACTGCAACTGTGCAGTGTAAGACAAATAATTACCCACTCTACAGTTGTCCCAGACATGGTTTAATGAGAACTAAAAAAATTAGCCCTTTTTAAAGTACTATTTCATATTTATACTTACTAACTATACTTAGTAGCCTAAGAAATGCATAAACTACCAAGAGCTGTAATTACAACCATCCTGTTGTCATACAGCAGCTGGCACAGCACAAACACTTCCTGAGTTGTGTCATGACAGTCAGCGAGTGCCAAGGAAAGCAGTAGCCCTGTCACCATCAGTACAGCCAGCCTGTGCAGCCAGGGCTGCCCCTCAGCAGATGCAGGAGAGAAACAGCAAACTGGCAGTGGATGGGGGACAACATGATCCCTTTTCTCCTTTTCAAATGAACATTTTAATCCAAACAGGGAGTGCAGCCTTCATAAAGATAATTGTTACTTTTCTCTTGAGAGCATCTGAGAACCATACAAACATTTCCTAAAAAAATAGTGTTAGTCCCTGACTCCTAATTTTTGCAGCACAGCTAAGGGATGTGAATAAACAGTCACATCCTCAAAGTATTTTCATAAGGAACATGGCAAGATCCACAATGCTCCATCTGAGACAATGTTAAATACAACAGGCTAATTTTAGTGATGAGTCTTCTCTCTGACAAGCTGCTCGCATATCTAAGGGCAGAATTTGTCTGCTAGAAGGCAGCTGTTTGTGTTTTATAAGCTAAAGTTTCTCTTACCTATGGAATAACTCCAATATTTCACAGGGAATCATCATCCATCTAACTGAAGTACCCTCTAACAGACCATCAGCCTCATATCCCCTTTGAAATAGCACAGCTGAGCACTTGCTGGGCCACGATTTATTTTTTACCTTCTAAGACATCTTGGTAACTCTATAGCTCAATAGTGACAGTCGAATTTCACACTGCGATAGCCCCCCATCGATTTTTCATTCCCAGGAAGCAACTCTACAAATTAAAGTTAACAGCATTTCTGGAACTAAGAAAAGAAAAAAGAAAAGAAGGGGCAGGCAAAAAGACATAAATTGCAAGATACCTAAACCACACCCCCAATGTAGGAATAAAATTCCATCCTGGGTTTTTCACCAGTTATGAGATAGAGATGCAGAACCTACTGCCACTGAAGCCAGCAGATCCCTTGGGTTTGAAGATGCTTCAGCTTTAAAACATCACAGGTTCAACAGAAATGAGAGTCCCTTCCTATATGAAGATGTCAAAATCTATAGAAAACTGCCTCAAGGCATGAAATAGACCAAACCTCTGGACAATGCTGCACTAAACAGAGACACCACCTACCCCCAGGTCTGAGCTTGTACAGCCACAGCCTGCCTCACTGAGCTTCTTCAACCACTGGCCAGTGAAGAACTGAGCACTGATACAATTTCAGTTTGCACAGTGGTTATAATGTTTGAAACCATTATTAGCACATACAACTTCTCTCCAACAGTTAAAAGAGGGAGCAGAATAAAGAAACACAGCCAAACAGTCTGCTCTCCACTGCCACATGGCAGAAAAGGAAGTAGTGCCAAAGCTTCACTTCATAAAGAAATGAAGCATCTATCTCCATACCCTTTCAACACTGACCACCAGTATACAGTACAAACACAGTATTATATACTACTGAATTACTGAAAAGGAGTAAAACCTAATAAAGATAAAAATCTGGACACAAGCAGCACAGCCCAGCAGCTCTTTCTCAGCCTTTGACAATCCCACACTTCAGTTCAGTGTCCTGAATCCTCTCCCAAGTTCACGTGGGCTGCTTTAGTACTGGACCCACCAGCAGCATCATGCTCTTGGCTTAGCAGAGCACAAAGGGTTAGTTCATTTACGACTCAAGTTAATTTTTTAATTCTGTCTTTGGTATGAGATGTTTTTGTCTCCCATCAAAGCCTATTAATGGTGTGACACTGTGGAGAAGGGCTGGATAGTGCTTATCCTATGGTGTGAATTCTCAACAGCTTCTGTTTCCCTCTGATATACCAGCTTACGCATGGCTCCTTCCTTTTCAGGCCTCTGCTAATCCCCTGGTTTCACACTCTGCTCCCGCCTGGACATGTCTGCTTGGGAACAGGGTCTCCCTAACAGACACTGCTACCTCTCTGACTGCTCTCAAATTCCTGTCTCTTTGCACAAGGACCCCAATCTAAACTTTATTTAATTGATGCTCCTCCCTGTACTGCTGCACCAGAGCCCCTCCAGAGCCAACGTTTCAAAACAGCTGGATTGGAAAGAGGTGAGGTTGGAGGGGGGAAGGGGAATAAAAAGGGGACCGGAAAAATAAAACAAATACAATTGCTTTTTGTCTCTAAAACCCTCTTTTTAACCCAACAAGCGTCTCATCCAATGAAGCATGATAAGCATGAAGTGTTATATAAAGAAGATAATTATAAAGGGATTTAATGCTTGGCAGGCTTGTATTGCAAGGTTCAGAGCAGAGGTAGCATACTCACTTAAACAGCCTTGTGTCCGGGTTTGCTATTATGTGGCTAGCATAGCTGGGGCCAAGCGAAATCAGAAACAAGATATGTTTTACAAAAAAAAAAAAAAAAGGACAAAAAAAAAGAAGAAAAAAGAAAAAAGAAGAAAGCACAGCCCCCTTCCCAACGAGGATGGCAGTTTCAGTCCCACCTCCTTCCACTTCTGTCCCATACCTGATTAATGATGTTGTCTGCCTGATTTATGACCCACCCCAACAGATTAGAGTTTCTCTCTTCAACCTCCCCCCCTTTCACCCCTCCCAGAAGGCACAGGCACACTCCGCTGGAAATATTAGAGAATTATTAAATAAACATTCATACGTCATGTCTCTTCCCATACTGAGCTCATCGTAGTCAATGCTCAGCGGCCGGGCCCTGTTTGCTTTGGGGCTGACACCAAACAGCTGGAGTGATTCATGGAGAGGCTGGCTACAATGCTCTGTGCCATATATCATGCTCGCAGCGCTCCTTGCCCCGGCGGAGATAAACTGATCAACCACAACGGGCTGGAATGAATTTATGACAACACAAAATTGAGGAAAACAAATGGGAGGTGACCCAGTGGGCCACTAACCCAGACTCTCTCGCTGGCCTGCAATCTAGTCTGGTAGCAGAAAGCAAAATTGAACATTGGCACTCTGAATTAAGATGCTGGCTTTTTAACCCCGGGGAACCTCAGTTTCAAAATGGTACCAGACTCTCACGAGGCAGGGAGAATTTTTGTGGGGAAGGTGCTTTTTGCAGCCCTCTGAGCAGCACTTCTGCTGAGAGTCTGACGTCAGTGGAGGGTGCCTGGGCAATTAGGGACCAGCTGCTCTCTGAGCAAAGCTGCATCTCAAGCTGAGGTAAAGGAGCATTGCACTGGCTGAGCTTTGCCTTGGCAGTGGCTGGGGTCTTCAGCAGACAGACAGGGCTCAGATGGTGTGATGATCCTTCATCTCTCCCCAGGAGCCTTCAGCACCCCAGCGTCTCTTCCAGACACCTCACTCTGGCAAGATTAGAAAAGCTCAGCACTGAGACACCTCAAAGTGCTGGGAAGGAGAACTGGGACCAGCGCCATGTCTCCCACTACCCCTGGCTGCCATCTGAAGTTCAGCACTACACAGATGAGGTCAACTTGTCCAAGTTACTGATCATCTGGCACAGCACAAGGAGCAGAGCAACAAACAGACTTACCCCAAACCCCACCTAGCTGTTCTACATGCAAGAAACTCTCCCACAAAACCCCATGTTCAGATTAATTTAAACCTGCTCAAAAAATTCAGCTGTGTGCCAAAAGGAGAACTGCTCACAGTACTGTACTAATGGATTAAAAACCAAACAAAAACACTACTGTTTGCCTGGACTTATTTTTGGAAGAGGGGAGGAAGGAACGTCATTCTTATGAGAGAAGGATCAATAGGCAGATCACTGCTAACTGTATTAGCCCTGCTCTAAACAGAGAGCACGGCTGACACAGGTGCTAAGCCATGTGCTTCTGGACAATTTAAAAAATGCTAATCAGGTGCTACACAAGGTTTAACATGCCAATCAATAACGCTCAGATTTAAAGGCAAAAATTTAGGTTACAAACAATGGAGTAAAGTGATGCTGCCAAAAACTTCCTGCAAGCACCACCCAAAACAAGAAAAATGAAACCAATTTAGCTCCAGATTAAGAAACAGGAACTAGAGATGAATCAATTTAGCCTGTTGGGCTAGGTCGCCATATATCATGGCTCAGCAGTAGAGTGGGAAGCAGCCAGACAGTGAGAAACCCTTCCCCCTCCTTTTCTGTAGGCTTCTAGCTCTGATTCCTGTTATCAATTAATTTAACAGAACCCTTCTACACAGACAAGCACACAGAGCATTCAGACTCCTTAAATGGCAGGACAGAAACTATTTATCACACATGAATCTCAAAGGAAAGGAGAGAAAAAAAAAAAAAGGCAGCTAGAAATTCTCCACCTGAAACACCATCTTGTTTTCTGAACCTCGGTGAAATAAAGTACCTTGAACAAAAAGGTCCCTCTGCTACTTTCAAAAATAAACATTATTGAAAGACCGAACAAGACATTTAAGGAATTTCCTGTAATTTCTTTTGGGTTTTACTGACTTTTAGCAGAACTGAAGCTTTAGCAGGCAAGGTTATTGCAGAACAAGGTGTGTGTGCATAGATGCACTCACATGGTCACTCTCTGCACTTCACAGCAGCGTTAGCACGAGAGTTGTTTGGAAAGGATTCTGGGACCCTTCAAAAGGTGCTAGCTAAAGCTTCTTTGATCAGATTATTAAAGCTATGTCAATTTTATCACTTGAGCTCAAGTGTTCTGGAAAATGTCAAATCCTTTCAGCTCCTACAGTTTAAAGATTTTCAATAGGAGTGGATCTGGGAGGATGGAGGGCTGCTGGGCAGACAGGAAGGAGGCCCAAAGGGAAGCCAAGTAGCAGCTGAGACAGAGGCTGACAGATTAGGGCAGAAGGAATGAGTCCTTGCCACCAAGATACCATGCAATGGTTGGCTCACTCTAAGGACAAAGCTGGTTCTGCACTGACCTGCAGCCTCCCAGACTCAGTGGTCGTTGGCCAAAGTATGCTGACCGAGAAGCACCAAATGGCAGACAGCCAACATTTGGGAAATGCTAACAAAAGGACTTGTAGAAAGGAAAGTGCCGAGACAGCAAAGCAATAAAAAAGTTTCCTCTACAGCAGGGAGTTTCCCCAGTTAACTCTATGAACATACGCTCTGTCAGGCTGCCTGAAATGTCAGAGATCCAAAAATGTGCCAGGGACACAACCTCTCAAGTCAGGATCACGGGCAGGAGGAGAACAAACTACATTAAAAAATGACAACTTTCTGTAAAGCCAGCTTAATGCTACACCACTAGATTTTCCCCCATCCCAAACTATCCATGGACATCACTCTAAAATGTAATATTTAAAACCCACCGTCATTGCTTCCACCTCATTCAAGTTGTTTGGTCTCTCACTTGATCTTGGGGCAATGTTTTATATCAGGCAATAATCAAAACACTGTCCCATCCCAGCTAATCTGGTCCATGGCAGCAGAGAACAGCCTGTAATTTTAGGTTTGGACCATCAAATCTGCCCAAGCAGTAAATCACCCTAGCAGCATGTAGAATAAGTTTAGAATAGAGGTTGTTAAATGAATAGGGCAGATAAACCCGTTTATTTCTGTTTCAGACTAGACTGCAGCACATTCAGTGAGCAGAAAGGGACAGGAAAGGAGATGTCCAGCACTCCTTCCACTACTGCATGTTCAAACACTGGGACTTAAACTTCTGAACCACTGAAAGGGCTGCAAGTAAAGAACTCAGAAACTGAGACATTATTTCTGTTAGGAACCATACAAAGGCTCAATATAGATCTTAAGGAAAAAGAAATTCCCTCTGTGAGACTTCTTCCAAGTAATAGTACTGCTAGGGGGAGATTTCCTTTTGTTGAGAGATGAAAGGTGGAACATACAGAAAGAAATATCTCTATTTACATAATTTAAAAGAAGGTAGTTTGCAGTGGAGAAGCCCGTCAGAAGCTGTGCCCAACTCCATGACGATGAGTACCTGCCCTTCATAGATACCTGGTGGAGAACTTCCCACAAGCCCCCTGTGAACACAGCAGTGGCAAGTGCTCCAAGTTCAGGTTTTGTGTTGCAGCACAGCTTCCCTTCTTAGTGGTAAAAGTTTTAAATATGCCTACCTTCAGATTACCACTGCTGCTGGGAGCACCAGGTGGGACACTACGGTTCTTTAAAACAAGAAAAAGGGAAGCTACCCACTTCACACTCACTTTTCAATGTCACTGTTTTTACAGGTCTTCTGCATGGTCTCCTGTTTACTGCATTCACCATTACTCGTTGAGGGCATTTCTGTTGAGGGAAGAACAGAAAAATTAGTAAGAAAACGTTAGATCACTGCAATGAAATAATCTGAGCAAGTCACAGTTTCAGAGGACCTCAATGAGTCACTTTCATGACAGTTCTTGGTAAGAGGGAGAGAAGTGACTGATGCTAAGTGCCCCTGTCTGGTAGGGAGGGCCTCTCTGGACAGTAGATTTCTACGATTCAGGGCTCAAAATGTATTTTTTGCTCCATCCCCACTTCATAGTGATATGACCCCCACGATGTACCCATTATTTAAGCCAGGATTTAATTCAGAAGGGTTGATGCAGTTGCCGTGTGTACTTCTAGAAAGGTGGGTTCGGAGCAAATCCACCCAGCCGAGACCCTATTTTCAGCCTCTCCCATTTGCTGAGACCTCACAGACACAAGCAGAAAAATACATGCCAGGTAAGTAGAACGATAGAACAGCCTGTTCATCATGGCTGCTCCCAGCACACGAGAGGGTGTGAGACACCAGTTGGAGATGAGAAGAGGAACCAGCCCCAGGGTTGTAGGCTCATCACCGTGGATTCGGGTAAAAGGTATGAAGAAAACAGCTCATAGCAAATGCCATCAGGGCTGCCTCCTCATCACCTCTGTGGCTGTAGCTATTGAAGCTGATAATACCTACAAGCAAGTGCTTCTACATCACAGAAAATAAATGTGATTGCCTATCCCACAGAAGAAAATGCCTGCGATAGATATCCTATGCTCTCTGTTTAACCATCATGCCCCTGGCAAAACTGGTTCTACTCCTTTCCCCCACTCCCACTGGCAAGTAGTTATGTCTTGTAGGTACTTTCAAGGCTGGGAATCAAATGCCCAAAGCATGACAGGAACAGAACAGGGAACAAAATTATTGGGACATGTCTCTTCAGGTCGCTGAGCTTCAGTTTCCTTCCTAAGGGAGCTGGAGCAGCACTGCCCAGCTCTGAAAATGGATGTGGCATCTACAGCTGGAAAGCGCCAGGTTTTATTATTCTCATATTTCCACTAAGTTGCTGCTTACACTTACAGTGCTGCTGGCATTGAATAAAAACCCCCAGCATTCAAACGGGAATAACACTTCCCCTTCCTTCTCAATCTGATGAGCTTTCAAGTAATGTATGCAAAGGTACATATTCACATTAACTCATTTGCTCTGGAGTCTCAACTACAGGTCATGAAGTAGAACAGATACTAGAGTTTCCACTCCAAAGGTGAAGCCTTCAGAGCAGTAGGCTTTTCTTGCCATACAAAGGCCAGCAAGGACAAGATCTACCCAAAAGATACAAATCTTTAGCACATCCTCTCAAAGAAGGGAAGATAAGAAAGCAGTTGAAAAACACCCAATAATAGGTTGCACCTCTGTAGTTTAAACATCCAGCAGCTGAACATCACCATCACATTGTCAGGCTCTGCTGGCTCCCTCTGTAATACAGCAGTTTGCCTTTCAGTGACACGACATCAAGTCAATCCAAACTATCATCACCATACCAGTTAAGATGGCATTTTTGGAAACTTCCCCAGCTGCCATTATTGACAATTAATTGTGCTGTAAAGTTTCAAAAAGATAGTGTGGTTTTATGTGCACCTGATGACATTCTGCAAGAGCATTAGTAACTGCCTCTCCTAAGTACTGGCAAGCAGAAGACATGGACTATCTACCTGCCCTCTTGTAGTACATAAATTAACAATTTACAATTTCAATACTCACCGTCACTGGCCCATTTAGAAAATTCCGGTGTTATTCGAGTACTTGGTGTGCCACCACTAAAAAAGAAAAGGACAACATGCTAAAGGTTGAATTAAAAAAATTTTGGTGCTCAGGAAAAGCTACCCCTTCCACCAACCACTTCTCTCTTAATATTTCTATCCATCAGTCTAAGTTTCTAAATATGAGCAGATGGCCAGCCAAAAAAATCTCAATCTTCATGGCATCAGTGACACTACTGCATGTCTGCAGAAATTTGACAGAATTTCAAAGTGCTTTTACAACCAACATCACCTTTTAAGTTGCAGAGATGCACAAACAAGTCCCAGAAATGTGCAAGAAGGACCTTGTCCAAACAGCAAAACAATGTGTTAGGTGCAAGCCACATGAAGGGACTGATCTCCTGGCCTCAGGTCCTCAGTTCTCTCACCAAGCACTAAGTGTCCGTAGCAACTGATAACCAAGTATCCTGCTATAATACCAGAGTTCTAGCTGTGAAGGAGCTTCAGCGTCTTTGAGGCCGTGCTTTTGGACTAGCATGGTTAGCAAAGTATTGAATGGACCAATGGTTTGGATCCAGTGTGGCAAATGCCACTTTTCTATGGAGTGAAACCTAATTTTGAACTAGTGTTTGCGACAGGGTAAACAGTAAGAAAACTTCATTTCACTGCTCTATCAATCACTTCAACCTTGACCCCACAGGATCACTCAGTGAAAGAGATAGAGGGGTAATTTAAGTCCTGTTTTATGCAGGGCAGAGGGCTTAGAAAGCAATCCTAGCTCCCTGTTAAGACTCATTTTATTTGCCTGGCATGCTTCCCTGAGTGACCTGAATGCTGGCTGCCTACATTCTCCACATATGTATGTGAGCAGAGCACACATCCTGCCCCAACCCAGAGCTGAATACAGAAGGATTAGTTTGCATGCCCCACAACATGTAATCAGATGCAGTTAAGTCACACGTGGGGTGCCAACCAAGAGTCTGATGGCATCACACTGTATACTGCTAAGAGGACACATCATAATATGATGCACAAGGCCTTAGTCCAGCATAGTTTCCTTAGTGCCAGAATTCATCCTCTGTCCAGCACTGTTCAGGGCAAAGATGGCATTGGCTGGGCCGGGGGGTGGGGGCTCAGAGAGGGAGAGTGTACAGGGAGGCTTTACTGAGGCTGCACAGGTAGAAATGGAGACCTACCTGTCAGACTGTGCTTCTTTTTAAGTCTCTTGTTGCAACCCTTGCACTCAAGTGAACAGGTATTTTCCATAAACTGAGACTTCCCAAAAGTAATTGTGAATTAAAAGTGAATGCAGTAATTTAGAAAGGCATGATACTTACTTTAAAACAGCACCTCGAAGTGCCTCCCTTTCTTTGGCTTCACCTGGCTCTTCTCCAGTGCAAGGGATAATGTCTGCCTCTGTGTACCTGAGCACAAAGGGTTAAGGAACATACAGCCCTGCCTGCTGCAGACAGCGGAAAAGTTTTTGAGATGGTTAGGACACTGTCTGGGACATAAAACAAATTAATTCCAACTGGGAACACCTTAAAAAAAAGAGGGGTTGGTATCCACAAAGGGGCCTGCTTTTAAATTCTGGATTAAAGTTTTGTTTTAGGTGGAAAGAAACAGAAATCTTTTGATAGTAACATGATTTCACTGCTTCTTGGAAAGGAAAAACCAGTTCCTGAACCTATGAAAACCTAACCTACACAATTTCACAAATTCTGTTTGAAGTATAGAGTTCTTTTACCAGTGGAGGATTGGAGATTCAATCCAAAAGGCTGATACATATTCCAATAAAACCTAATTCTACAGCTGTACAAAGCCCCTTATCACAGCTAAGGCAGTATCTGTCTAATGCCCTTATAGGAATTCTTCCTTGATGCCTATTACAACTGCTGTGGGGCAGAAGTCTGCTCACAGGTCTCCCAGAGATGTGCTCAAAGACCTTGCTCCCAGATGGAGAAGTTCCCAAAATCTGCCTTTAATGATAGTTCTGCCCATGAACTTTCATGTCTAATGAAAGGGGAAAAAAAAAATCAAATCTCTCAGAGTGGAAGGTGAATAGTGCTTACTGCACAAACGCCTTGAAAACAAAAGGGTGTCTTGAGGAAAATAAACTCAATTCCTACTCATGAAGCAGGAAAAGCTATCCATATAGAACAAACCTGGATGGAGGCAACAGATTGTTTATGAAACAGAATAAAGAAACTCTAACTGATCCCTTGTAATGTCTCCTATAGTTTTCAACCAGGTCTGAAGTAGTGCTGTATCAACAGTAGGATCTCAAAGGGAGTAACAGGGAACCCCTCCTAGTTCAAATAAAATGGTAACTGTAGAAGGCCATGTCATTTCCAGTAGGGCTGGACACAGATTATCCACCATTTCCCAGGGCAGCTGCACCTCTGGGTTCCCTCTTGGTAAGAGCCTTTTAAAAACGATACTGTGGTTTCCCGTATTCGAGTGTGTCGTCTCCATCCACATCCAGGTCAGCGTCGCTGTCTGGATTCTCCTTCCCGCTGCACATGATAAACCCAGAACCTGAAAGAAAATAAAACACACGGATGAGCATTTGAATTGGAAATGAAGTGTAGGAGATCTCCCAAGAAAGGTGGTACAGCACCAGTTTGCAGGCTGTCCTTTACTCTTAACAGCCTCATAAAAGGTACCCTCTCCAAAGACTGCACAAGAACACTCATAGAAATGGTCTAACTTCCTAGATTTTATGCTCTAAATGCCCCCAACATTGAAAATGGAACATTCTTGACTTTTAGCTCTCCACATGAATTATTTTAGAATTGAAGTCACTGTAAGGGTCTCTCTCAAAGGTGGAAAAAGCAATGAAGCTAAATAGGAAAGACTTATTTTTCACAGAAGTAGTTAATGGAAAATTCACACTACTAGCAGGTAAGAGAAGGCCACAAGGATGTTCTGAATTATTTAATTCAGATGCAGAGGGCAGGCAGAGGCTAAAATACAATTAGAAACATCTTTTCCATTTAAAAATACATTTAGTCATGGCTTAAGATTTTTAAAATTTAAAACATTTAAGAACAGCAAACCTGTTTCTACAAGAGGGGGAAAAAAAAACTGACTTCTGTCATTAACAGCTTCTTACAAGCACTTATATGAAAAAATTGCAAAGCAACTCATCAAGAGTTCTGCTCTTCCAGCACAGGCGGGTCAGGCACATATCCAGTCCCAACTCCAGCAGGAAGCAATCACTTACAGTTCCACCTGAGGCTGACTGTGCATCAACTCCCACTTTCTAACAATTGATACATTTACTTTGATCCCAAGCATTTTGTAAGCTGTAACCAGGTTTCTTTTAATTGAATCTGCACAAACACCTACGAAGATGAACCTTCACATGGTATTTTCTGCCCAGGTTTTATTAATAGAAGGGAAACTACAGAAAGCGTATTTACTCTATGAGAGCTAACACTGAATATGCTTTCTCCTGTAAGACTGGATATTAAGCAAAGACCTCCTGAACTCTAGGATGTTGGTCGCAAGGTCCTCATTTTTGTTCAATTTTGCAGCAGATATAAGATGTTTGGGTATGTTAGCTATGCAGATGTTCCTTCACCTAACACTCTTGGTCCAGACAGCAGAACTGGACATCTGGCTCAGACAGAGCCTGAAGGCACATCCAGAGGGCTGGTGATCTAGGTCTGTGGTAGACCAGGGAACAAATCCCAACTGCAAAGATCGAAAGAGTAAGGTAGGTATTGCCTTGGCCTTGCACCAATGCCCCAAAAGGGTGATTGTGGTTCTAAATAAAGAATATAGGCTAAAATTATTGTAGAAGCACTGAATATTATATTCATGTGTGAAGAATGAGGACATTCCAAAGCATTAGGACAGCCTTTTCAGGCCTTCAGACATCCAAGTCTGTTCATCCCACTGGGTTCTATCCAGCACACTTAACATAAGCCCAGAAGCATGTACTATATTTCTAACAGTCTGCATCTGTGCAGACAGCAGGGCAAAGCAAAGGTCTCATTTCCAAGGATACCATGCAGACACAGTTCTTTACTATTGCTCTTTAGGAACGGATGCTCTCACTGATTCATTAAGCACCCAATAAAATTTGTTTATATGGATTTGATATTTCTCTTCCCTGAATATCAAGAAGGTCCCTTAACGAGTAACAACTATAGCATGGCAATGATTTTAAGACTAACCTTTCCCTAGAAGCATAAACTACCTTTTGCTTCAAAGTAATTGCCAACCTTAATTTTTAGCAGAGGTAACACAAACAGCACCAAGAATGTAGCACTCACATCTGTGCCAGGTACTGTGGGAGCAGTAGGTCACCCCCATGGTGTCACTGGGGCAGCACTTTTCCAGCAGACCCCTTTAAGAGTGTTTCACAAACTGACTGGACACTGCCAGCCAACACATGCCACAAGCTGCCTCTTCTTGCTGCAATGGCTCATCTAGTAAATCTTGACTCATTCAGTTCATCACAATGTTTGGGAGAAGATTTAGAGTGGTAAGAGAGACCTGTCAAAGAAGCTGGATAGTCTTTCAGAGCTGCTTTAAAAGTCAAGAGTGGGCGATGGGGTGGTAATTTATAGGCATGGCATTTAACCTTCAGTAACACCATCCCTGCACCTGGCATTACTTTAGCCCATCACTTCTCAAAGGCCATAAACTTTGGACACACAGGTCTTCATTTTTCTTGTAGCTGCGGGAGACACAAATCATGCAAAGCTGGAGCTGTGACTTGGCCAGTCCCAGGAGGTGATCTGAACATTAGCCAGACAATGAATACTTGGAGCAAGTGCCTTGGTGGGGGGGAGGTGGCCAAATGAGTGAACGTAAGTGGGACCACCCCCCATGTTACTGTCTCTGCAAGCATGCCAAGCACACAGCAGACATGCACCTTTCAATCAATTTTGTTTCCAAGTGACTCAAGCCAACTGGTGGTTTATGGCTAGAGCTTAAGATGAGAAGATCTGCTTACTGCAATACAGTTTACAAATATTAAGGCACCTTGACTTCAGAATCCTTGTGTCCTTGCTCTCAAGACCTTTGTATTTAAGAAAATCCCTTTTAAGTCTGGAAGGAAAATATTCCAGAGCTTAGTCTGAATCTAGCTCTATAGCCTAGCTGCGCTGCCAGCAGACTACTATACTTCCTAAACAGAGAGTGTACAAGGGGAGAGTTTGGACAGTATGTGTTATGATGTCAAATACACATTGGGATGATATGAGAGCCTTTCAGTCAGAGGACAGCACTGCAGAGAAGTTCATAGGTTAAAATGAGGGGCATAGGAAAGGTAAATTTTCTTTTCTGATCAAACACGGACTCCCAGATTGACACCTAAAGGAAGGCACAATCAGGTGATCCAACTCTCAGTTTTTCACTTAATATGGAATTTTTTTTAATGTGACCAAGTGTAGTCTGTTGCAATATGGTAAAAACCAATGATTTAGAAACTGCTAAACAAAGTAACCTACATGAATCCAAAAATACTCTGAATATAAGTTGTGCTATCAGTTTTAGGACTTCACAAGCTGCTTTAAATAAAAAGGAAAAACAAAAGTCACAAAATATGTTTCTGATGCAAATCAAAATATTCATAAATCCCAGTACTGCTCCTGCACACAACAAAACATTAAAATATGGGATGCAAAGTGTGGCCAAGCATCACCTGGGGTACGAAGAGCTTGCAACCAGTATCCTATAATACCTTTCCATTCTGTAGCAGGGATGGATTTTGAGGCCAGTTCCAGTTGGATTGGGTTTGGTGCCACAATTTCAACCTGACCCTCCTTGTCGAACTTCCTGGGGTTGCTTCCATGCACAAAGCCAGTGAAAACACCCTCGCAGCTGTTCAAATATTTGACGTCTGAACTGCTTGACATTATTCATTCATCTCAGGCTCATTCAAACCAGATTTCTGGAGAAGTGCTGTTATAAATGGATTAAGAAGACCACTAAATGCAAGGAAGGCCCAAAAGGATCACACCTGCTTCTCACTAACTCAGCCCAAATGTAAAGAGGGCTCACAACTTCCAGCTCCTGCTGGTGGTGTTCACTGCCATCCAGGAGAAAGGAAAATGTGAAACAGAGTACAGAGGACAAGAGCTTCCAGAAGATCTCCTACCAACTCCACTCGGGTGATTTGCAATTTAACAGTGCGCACTGAGAACAGGGAAGGGGTCCTCCAGCAAGGCTCTGCTTTTGAAGGTCACACAGAAATTCACAGCCATCAGCAACACTGCCTAGAGTAGAGACCTCTAAAGCCAGTGTGTTATCCAGAAGTCAATGCTCGGAACCAGAACTTTATTCCCATGTGTTAACAAAGTGAAATCCGACAACTGAATGCTAACTTGTGAGTTTGACCTAGGAATTCATAAGAGACACGATCTGTTATTCACAGAAGCAGCTGTGACTCTTAGGAGTCACCCAAGGCCTGAGAAATGTAATTCCACATGTGAATTTGAAAATGCTGCTTTTGGATGAAAAGAGAACAAACCCAGTGCAGACTCTCCTATACCTTTCCTGTCCCTTGTTGAGAATTTTTTGTTCTTGCTGTACATTTGGTAGAAGGCAACCTCTTGTCATATGCTGCCAGCCCCAATACAATTAGCCTCCTGATGTTAAAGCCGCACAATTCTCTGACAGTCTTAATCCCAGTTGCCTCCTTAAGGATCAGACAAACAGGAGTGAACAGGCAGGTCAGGAGCTGGGGCCATTAGGCAGAGAAAAAACAAAGTTACAGCTCTGTCTCCAATCCCCATTGCTCTTGTAGCCAGGTGCTCTGACATGCAATTCCAGCACTGGTATTGAGTGGCACCTCTATAAACCCTGTGACAGTTTGGGAGACAAACTTGCCCATCAATCAGAATGTACCTATCAACATCACTTACCTAGCACTGTGTACACAGCCTTCTTTGCTTGGGCTGGTCTAAGAGCAGTCTGCCTGTGCATCAAATCTAGTTACTTTCTGAAAAACTTAGGTACTCTACACAAGCAACAGTGTTTCTGAAATACTGGCTCAGAGGTCAGAAAAGCAGGAAAAATTCACATGCCTCTTAACTGCTGCCAGCTTCAAGCAATGGCAGGCTACAGGAATCAGCTGAGCTTGAAGGTGAAAACACTTCCCATTCTTTCCATGTACCTATTAATAATGTCTGCAGATAAATCTCACCAGAGATCCTTTCCTTCTCCTTCTTGTAAGTTATCATAGCACTTTTCTCTCTTTTAAGTTGTCCCCTATGCCTAAGCATCCTCTCTGACCTCTGCACTGTTTCTCAAATCTTACTTCCTTTGTGCAGTCCTCCTGATGAGTGGCCACCTGATCAACCCTCCAGTAAATGGTGGCCCAGGTTAAGATATAAGCAGATTCACAGAACAGATAAAAGGACTTCATGTTCAAGTCCCTCCTTTTCTTCTTCACACTCAGTAGCAGATGGTCCAAGTGACAACATATGCTGCTTCAGGTGCTGACAGCACTGCTGTCCCCTGCACAGGCACAAGCTCACAGAGACTGGCAGTCCTTGGGGCTGAATGGTAACACAATCAGACCACAGCAGACCCAAACGACCCCAGCCTAATTTAATGAGCACAGGTAGGAAAACACAGACCTACTGTGCCTCATCCCTGGTCCTCAACTCCTATCTAGGCAGATCAGTTTTGGCGACCAGCTATTCTGTATATATATGATTATATGTTTATATTTCATTATCACTCCAAAGAAAGTCAGGGAAGAAAAATAAGATGTCTGTATTATTATTTGCACCACCACTGTGAATGCAGCTACTAGATACTGCTTATGCAGAGGATCAAACTCATCTGGCTGACTAACATTTCTTCTCCAGTTTGGCCCCCCAAGGAATAGGAGTGTTTGTGTGAGAAATCTATACTGGAAATATTCTAGAAATCCCAAATTTTGTGTAAATTCCATAAATGGGTCTAAATTCAAATTCATCTCAGAGGTGTAGAGCCCTCCTGGGGCCTATTTTGGCTGGGAAGAAGCATTCATTCTGTTTACAGGTAGTATACATGTGCTCAGGAAATAATAAGAAAAGCCTCCCATAAATCTCCTGAACTGCATCCTTTGCTAATTACACTCCTTGCAGTGATCCCCTTCTGTACAACCTCCCTTTCCAGCACATTCACTCTATTTTCTTTTCACCATGTCACTCATTGGCTTCTTGGAAGGTAAAAACAATGAAGCAATAAAAGTAGTTTATGCAGACTCACGGCCAGGCCTCACATACTTCCAAGAATGGCTCTAAACTGGGTTTATTTCATCAGCTGCTGAAGTATCCCAAACTAGTACTAAGATGACAAGGTGGCATGGATGCCATTTTATTGTAAGAGACATCTGGGAAGATAGAGAAAAACCACTAAAAATTCTTGAAAATGAGAGGAAGGCAAAGATGATGCCATGTTGAACACAGGTCTTTCCACAGATCCATAATGCCTTATTTTCCAACAGTGAAATTGTTCCCTCACTTTTTCCTAGCATCAACAGGGATAGAATAGTTCTGGTGATGTTCCCAGCCTGCTGCAGAAGAAAAATAACATTTAGAACCCAAGAAAAGCTGCTTATAAAACAAGGGTTTTATTTGTCTGGAGCCAGATCCATTTAAAGGTAAAGGGTGATTTACACCCTTTAAAAAAAAAAACTGACACCCAACTGTGCTGTTACAGCACACACCTGAAACAGCAGATGCATCCACTGATGCTGTCTATTAGCTCCCACAGAGACACACATGGACTGTCAGAGACCTGACTGCTTACCAGTGTGGATGCTTACAGTGATCTTTCCTAACAGATCACAGAAACAGCTTCCTTTAAGGAAAGGGGCCATATAATTTTATGACCATTACCATAATTTTGCAGCAACTTGCTGAACAAAGGGCAGGAAAGCACTGCTGTACAGGGTAACCAGCTGCTGCAAGGCTCAGGAAGAGGCTTCCCCACCCTTTGAAGCATTGAGGAGTATTTCAGAGATGTGTTTTGTGCCTCCTGTAACCCATCAGGTACAGACTATGGCTGCAGAGGGGAAAATGCACTCAGACCGAACCAAAGGTCTGATCTGGTCTGGCAATTCATGGCTGCCTCCTAGAGCCTCGTGCTGATGTGATACAGGAAGGTGAGAACAGCCTCGTGTATCTCAAAGGCTGCTCTTCAAAACCTGGAGCTGAAGTGCAAAAGCAGCAGCAACAGCCATGGTCTTTGCCGCTACAGCTTGTTTTCCACAGCTAGGGAACGGTGGATCTGAAAGCTTTTGTTCCCCTGGGGAGAGGGTGGAAACAAACAAAAAAAGGAAGAGGGAGAATTAAAGTAATCTTGAATCACTAAGCAGATTCACATCACTGGATCAATAAGCACCACTGACAGGGATCACAGGAATGTCGCAAGTTTGCCAATAATAAAGCAGCACAGCAGAGCTTGGAGGATGACTTTTCTAAGGCAGCCGAGCATGAAGCAGCAAGGCTGGAGAACAGCTGAATGTGACACCCTGGCTTACAGGAGGCTGCTGCCAGTGGCGGGGCTCAATGCAGTTTGCTTTAAATAATGATGAGCACAGAGATTGTATTCATGGGGGAAAGGCAACCAAGGACTGGAAAAACCAAGGGCTAAATTTCATAGGCCAAACACATGTGCTCTTCCTCCCAAACTAATTCTTTCTAGGTTAGAAAGAAGAAAGAAAAATCAGTGCTAATTTAATCAATTGATCAGTCTATTGATTGCAAAACTGGAGCTGCTAGTTAGCCATGTGCTGTAATGCCCTCAACTCTGAAACCACAAAACACACCATTGATTTCTTCACTTCCAGCTGCAAAACAAGAAATAAAACCAGGCCTTCATGAAAAAACAACTTCCTCATTCAGGGAGAAGATGCAAGCAAAGAAGAGAGGCCAGGAAACAGGGACAGCCACATCTTGCAAGGTTCAAACTGAAATTAGTTACAGATGCAGTCACAGTGTCTTGTGTAAACTCCATCGATTGGGTGGCTGACAGTCTTGGGAGCCTCCATAGTAGGACAATCAATCCGGCTGCAGTGTCACCTGCCACTTTGCTGAACAGTTGACAATGCAATTATCCAGTGTGGAGGCAGGGAGTTGGCGCGTGTCAAACGCAGTTAGCCACTTTCCGGGCACTACTCGATAATGCGTTTCACCGCCGCGTGTAGGAGACGACATGCAGAGACAGGAGCTGTTTAGAGCCATTGAGACCTGTGCTCCCTTTTTTCTTTAGAAACATCTCACTGCCCCTGACTTAACAACTGTATTCTAAAATGCTATTAAAATCATGTCAATCAACTATTGTGTGCTTAAAGCTCAAGTTTGACCTGAGTGTCCAAGAAGTAGGTTGCAGTTCTAGCAAAACTGCAGACCCTTGAGGGAAAAAAATTAAAAATTTATCAGATTACTACCTTAAAGCCTGGGGTTTTCAAAACCACAGCTAACAGACCAGTAGAAAACTGGACTGCAGAGCTAATGTCTGAGATCTACAAAATCTGAAGTTTAAAGGAAATGTCAACTGAAACCCAGTCTACTTCAAAAAATTGAGTAGTTTCAGGTGCTCTACTTGCTCCAAGGTTCTCACCCTGCTAATTTTCATGGTGTTACAACTGCATTTTTTGTTTTCCTTTTTTCCCCCCTCCTTCCTCTAGGAAGGGGTTGACAGGCATCCCTTTTCATCCCCCAACTAGGATACGTAATACTGTTAAATGGAGAGAATTCCACTTCTTCCCGCAGAAAATCTTCTGGTTAGAATGGCTGTGGGTGTTACATAAATCAACCACCAAGGTTTAGTTGATTGTACTCCTTTCAGCTAATGCATTCTAGCAGTTTGAGCATGAAAATTAGATTCTTATATTTTTGTATGCATTCAAGTTAATGAAAATGTAAAATCAGCAATGAGAAATTTTAATGGCTATCCTCACCAATTTATTTTTTTTCAGTTAAAATGATTTTTACTTTGCTAAGTCCCATTGACTACTTTGTGTTCCAAAATGAACAAAATGGCGTTTCTTGAAGAATTATGCGAACTTCAAACAGACATGACATTGGGCACCAATTACACGGCAGGTCATGCTGGCTTTTGTATTTAAGGTAAGAGGTTTTTTCTTCTTAAATCACATATTATTCTAATCTGTTTTTCTGGCTCACTGGAGCCAACTTATGGTATTAATATACAGGACAATACTTAAGAGATATTTATTAACTACAGAATCCTTCAAATTCTATATGCAGACACAAACTACAGAGAAACAATCAGGTGCAGCCCATGTGATTACTGTATCTAACACTATGCAAACAGAATGTGTTAGCGTTGTTAGGTCAAGTATTACCTTACGGGCAAGTACTTGCTCTCAAAGAAGAGAGGTGCAAATGTTAAGAAGTGGTCAGGCTACTCCATCAGACCAGTCCAAATTATTGTGCTTCTGCATTAGAGGGATTACCAGGATTACCACTTTTACACAAGGGCTGAGGTAAGGGATACAAGTGCTCTGGGGCTCTGCTGCCCCCCTCTATAAGGGGCATAAGCATTTGAGAAAAATTAAATTTATACATCTTGCCTACTTGGAAGCTTACAGCAGGTAAAAGTAACCAGCAGAAGGTAGCAACCCAAAAATCAGAAGGCTAAAATTCAAGGATTGAGAGGCTATGAAAGATGCTCAGATGTACAGACACATCCACCTTAGAGAGAGAGGCTGACATGGGAAACATGGCAGAGAAATGCACTGAATTGAGCTCTTGCTAAATGGGAGGAATGTTAAGAATTTCATTTCAGCAAAGATTCCCTGTACTCTTACCACAGATTGCTCTTGTATCCAAGCTGAAGTTTGTTTTAGCCTGCCAAGGTAAAAGGAATGAATTATGGCTCACCTACACAGCAGGAGCAAAGATGATTCCATTTACTAGACCACTCTTCCAAAAGGCCAAAATATGCCAGTGACATCTTCCATTTCCCACACAGTCTCTTAAGAGAAGTCGCACATTTACTGTTCAGCAAAAAAGGCTTTTGCTGCATTTGAATTGATCAGTTTATACCCTCTTACCAGTATAACCTTAAATGCAGCCTGAATCTCCTGACATGGAAAAAAAGGAAGTCTCCTTGCCTCTTAAAGCTTTCCTGTATATCTCATTATATTTTATCTGAAAAAGAGGGCACGCTGGCTACTAGGTGAGATTCTAGAGCAAGACTTTTAAAGTTTGTTGCCAGCTATGCTACTATCTTTATAACACTAGAGAAGATGCTTCTCCATGCTTCAGTTTCCACACATGTCAAACACAGATTTTAAGAGTTTTATTGTAGAGTTCCATTTTCATGAAAGTGCATAGAGAAGCACAGAGTGAGTTTTCTTTCTCTATTTGGAGCTTTCTGTCAGGCAGTTATCAGATCTAAGAAGTCACTGTAATCACAAAAACCTGTTGTTAAGGTAGGAGAACTAAAAATTATCTATCTAGATTCTGAGGCCAGGACCTCGCACATGAAATAATGATTCTAATGTGCTGCATGGATTTGGAAGGAGAGCAAACTGGAGGAGCATACAGCTACTGCCCCAATGCTCCTTCTGGATGAAACCCACACTGGATGAAGGCTGGCCTACAATACTTGCTGCTCAAACTGAAGCATATCTTGATTCTGTGTCAATAGAAAGCTGGCAGTGGGAGGATTGCAGCCATTTGCAAGAAACTTTTAAACATTTTAATACAGTCCTGCCTTCCAGGCAGCTTCCCTAATTGTACACGACATGAGATCCAATGCAAATGGACACCCAAGGATAACTGTAGTTTGTTACAGCTTATAAAGGCTTTACCAAGTCCCTCTACGCATACACTTAATTCTGCTGTTCTTTTCCCTTGGTAAGACATTAGCAAATAGATCCAAGCCCTTTGCTAGCTTGGGAGAAGGGCAGCATGGAGAAATAAAAAGAAATACCAGAAAAATAAAGAGAAACTTCAGAGTTAAGTAATCCCTGTGTGTTTCTCCTTCTTCAAGCATATCACTATCTATCAGACAGATCCTTGTCATGTTGATCTTTCTTAGAAAGAATCCTTCCCTGAAAATGCCCCGCTTGCCATTTTAACATTTTCAAAGTCTTTCTCTCATCTGTGTTACTTTTGATGCAACTGATCTGCTGAAGCAAAAGAAACCAAGAAGAGCAGTGGTGACTAGCTTGCTACTGCACCTAGAGAAAGGCTTTTGGGTGGGGGAGCTGGAGGGGAGAAGAGGAGGACAGGGTGGGTGGAGAGAACTTAGGTACAATTCTTCAATTCTTTCATATCTAAAGAGGACAGCAATCTCTGTTCTATCAGACCGCACGGTTCGTGCTTTAAACGGTACTTGCTGCCAGCTTGCTTTCCCTGTCTCTCTCCCTTTGAAGCAGACTGGACAGCTTCCTCAAGCTGGCGTTATCACTCCCTCTAACCACTCTTGGCAGGCAATCTAATTCCCCCTGAAAAGGTCACCGCCATTTTAACTGCCTTTCAATCACATTAAGCACGCTGCCGCTCGTGCTCAGAGCACTGTGCCCGCAGCTCTCCTGACTGAGGTGCGATCGATAAACTGACATCCCGCCCAACACCCAGCTCCCCAATCGCCCCAGCCCTGCTCTCCTCCATCCCCTCTCCTGGGCAAGCTGCCTCCCAGAACACACGGAAAGAGACCAAGTGACAAAATCTTCTCCTCAAATCTCAGGCAGCAGAAGGGAGCTGCTAACCTGGCATTTACTAATCTTTGTCCCATCTGTTAAGAAACAGAAGGGTGCAAGCATCCCCCACACCCCCCCGCCTTCCCTAGACCTACAGAGGCAGCAACTTCACAGGACAGTTTGCTTAGGCACCAGTCCAGACACCTTTGAAGCTGTGTTACAAAGAACAAGCCTCCCTCAAGCTTCCCTCAATGCAATCATTACCGTTATCTCTCCCCCTGAGCTGCTTTTTTTTTTGCAGTTACGAGTTATGTGTTCCACCCATCGATCCCTGTGTAAGACACTGTTTTAAGTCCTCTTGCCTTTTGACTGTGCTAAGCCGTTTAAGAGATGACAGCAGCTTCTATCAGTGCGAAGCTGATGTGATTCTTTTCAGATAAAGCACTTTTTTTTCCACTTCCCCCTCTCCCTTTCCTTCTTTCAAGTAAGAAACATACACACAAAAAGAGACACTGAATCTTTCAAAGAAAAAAAAACCTTTTGAACTTCCCCCAGGAATTCTTTAAAAGGATAACCTTACAGTGTAAACACCGAGGGTAGCGTGCATCCATTCCAGACTGGAATAGAAGAATTGCACAAATATGTTGAGCATTAAAAAAAACCCAACAAACCCCACATCAGAGAGGAAGCCACTTGACGCTTTCACTTGCGAAGCCTTGTTGGCATCCTAAACACAGAAACTCATTAAAGTGACATGAAATAATCCTGTGCAACAAAGAGCTTCAGAGAGAGATGATTCAGAAACATGGGGAGAGATAGTTACTGAATGTTCAGGTATTTCAAGAGAAATTTTAGTCTTGTGACACTGTATTGCGGCAGGGGAATATTTGATTATTTTACCTGTACAGTTTTACACTTTGAAGTACAAGCTTGATTTAAACTGAGTTTCGTATTTCATGCTGGTATTCTTCTGCACCTACCCCCAAACAGAACCACAAACTCTCCTACAAACCCCTACTTCAAGCAGGACCTCTACTGAAATAAAGTGGCTCCAAATCCTATATAACTGTCAATATTCTTCATTTACACCCTGCATCCTTCCAGTTCTGGAAAGCAAACTGAATGATGGCAAATGACGCTTTAAGAAACCAGGAGGACAGTTAGAAGTACTAAACATTTTGTGACTGAAATCCTTCACCAAACCAAACATCTTCAGAGACAACACACTGGTCCCTGCACTTCTCAGGTCACATTCCTACCTGCTGCCACAGCCTGTTCTTTCCACCTGCTGCCTCCTTCCACCTGTATGCCAAGCTGTGGCAGCCAAGTAGGTGTGCTTTGGCTCTGCTGCACTAGAGCTGACCGGGGGCTTGCTGCTATAACACCAACAAAGAAGACAAAGAATTTCCAGCTTCTAAGACAGTCCTCCAGGTTAGAAGAGCAAGTTTTCCCTACAAATACTTTGGAAGCAGGAAAGTGTCATCCTAGGAACTTTACAAGTGACAGTTTCAGCCTATGGTTGCTTTCATGTTTTAGACATCTTCTAGAAAATCCAAACAAGGCTGTTCGTTTCCCTGATGTTTCTGTTTTTAAGAACAAAAACCTCAAATTCTCTCAACCTTATTCCAACTGAGAATCTGTCAGGATTTTCTATGTAATTGGCAAAGAATTTTCCTCATGTTGAGAGTGATATGATGCTTGCCCCCTAACCAAAAATGATAAAAAGAAGCCAGGATCTGTGTTAAGTTTGAGACATTGCTGTAATGCTGCCCAATGGACTTATGTGCAACACACACTGGCCACAGTGTCCTGCTCCCCCTTCACCCAGCTGTAACATCTCCTCAAAGCAACACACCATTAAAACCAAAATTAATGAGATACATGACCATCTATTTTCCCCTTAGGTTTTATGTATTTCCCCCTGTCATCTCTTTAGACATTGGTGACATCCTTGTAGCCTGGCAAAGGCTGTCTGGCATTATAAAAGACATTTGATTTCCACATCACTGCTACTTCTCAGCAAAGGGAACAGAGACAAATGCAAAGCCTCAGGTGACAGGGGTTAACGAGGGCATTGCCAGCTCCAGACAAAGCAGTTTTAAGCATTAGAAAGCATCTACAAAACGTTGTGCTGTGCTTCAGGGCTGTAAATTAAGAATTCTGTCTAGCAAGAGCCAACACTGGCAGCAAAAGAAAAAAGACAGTCACCTTAAGATTACCTGAGAGTGCACATAGCAGTCCTGAGAGATGGAGACCTGTGAATGCAGCAGTCAGAGACAATAGGAGAGCCACAAAAGAGAGCATGAAAAAATGTAACTTAATTAAAAATAAATGCAATCAGCCAGCTGTAGGAGATCAGCTTTGCTTTGGCTTTCCAAATTTTACCACTTCTTGCACAGAGTAGGTAGGTACCCTGTACATATTGTCTGGTTATCCCAAAGTACTAGATAGAAAGTTGTTAGGAAAAAAAATCCCCTGCTTAAGGAAGAGGACACTTCTCTAGAGAAGCATGGCAGCTGCTGAATCTAGCTGCCAGCAGAGGCGTGCTCCAGAGGAGGAAGGCCAGGAGCTAGTGACCTGCTAGCTGCTCAAGTATAAGGAGTCCCTTCTTCAGCAGTGGTTCTGCCACAAAATGCTGCACAGGGAGGATGTTTCTCACTACTAATACTATAGAGAGTTTCCTGTGCTTGTGAGCTGATCTACAGACACTTTTCATCCAGCACCACCAAGGGAGGAAGTCTAACCCAAAAGCCTTGTCAGCAGGGTGATTAGGGAGGATTTTAGAAGCGCATGTAGTTGTATTCTGCTTTTCTCCTGGACTTCCAATATTTTCCTGGATCTGTCCATGTAATTCCTGAAGGTGTAATGAAGGTCTCCAAAAGGAAAGAAGACACAGACTCTGTGGACACACTGTTAGAGATCCAGGAAAATTACAGCCTGGAAAATCATTCTCAGGCTGAAGCTTCTCCTGTTTTCTCAGTTCCGTTCCCAAGTTGATAATGTGCCAGCTTCGGTAGGGAGATTTTCTCCCAGGATGATAATTTGGTCAAAATAGAATGGAATTAATAATATTAGATTAACACCTAGTACCAACCGTGGGACTCATCCTGAAGTACTGTCCCAGAGGCGTTTTCTCAGTTATCCAAGGAGCTACTGTCTTGTCTTAGCTCTGCGGAAGATCCTATAAGTACGAATCGTGCTTTCAATACAGTTGTCTCTTTCCTGTCATGAGAGAGACCACGTACCTGTGCGTCTTATTTCTGCCGCTCCAAACGGTTAAGTCCCTAACCCACACTTCAAGACTCCACATTTCCTGATGGAAGCAACACCATCTCTAAGTATGAATGAACTGCACAAGTATCTGTTCATGTGTGTGTAGCCATCTGGCAGGTTACAGCACTGACTGATGCTAGGACCTATCTAACTTCTGGTGGAGGAAAGCAGGTAATCGACATAGTGACAAGTAACACATTTGAGAATTCTTTAAAATAATGAAGAGAATGCAACAAAGAGCAAGTACTTTATATTTACCCAGCCTAAGCACATCAATTACACGCATTTTGTCCACCTGAAGCCTCATTTGAAAGAGAGCCTCCATATAACCAAGGCAATGTGGAAGGTTCAGATCACACTTCAGGGAGTTAACTCAAAAACAACTGGGAACATTTACCAGAAGATAGCATGATGTCCACACCAAAGGAAGTGAAGATCGTGCTCTCCTCAAATGCAGGTGTTTGGTGGGGGTGAAGGAAGAAACCACCCATGCAAAGAAAGAGAAGGAATGAACTGAACAGCTTTTTCTAACCAGGACTAGCAGTGATGACAACAAGAGAGGCACACAGACATCCCATGCTTCCCTGCTACAGGTTGTAGTGTCTATGCTACATATACATAGTCTAAGATCCTGTATGCTCTCATCAGGCCTCTATATGGAATCATGCACAGACACAACTCACCATGAAGTCACAAAAAAAAAGTTAGGATACTGACACAGCATGTAATAGCGTGAGCTTCACTGGGGGTCCTTTAAAGCCCAAAGAAACTACTCCTTCAACTCTGTGCTCCTGATCATCTGCTCTGCTATAACCCAACTACAATTTAATTTCAGAGGAAATCAAGTGCAGATCAGGAGTGCCTGGTTTTAACTGAGCACATGGCTGGCTTTTAAGTCCAACTCCCCTTGAGATATTTTAAATTAAAATCCAAGTTGATATAGGAAGAGATCACATCCCATCCTCTTTATTGAACGAAGGGAGCCAGCATTCCTCCTCTCATTAAGCATGCACTACGTGGATTGCTTGCGAGAAACTCTTGTGAGTGCCTGAGGTTGATGCCAACAAACAGTTTAGTAAATCCTCCTCTTTGAGGCCAAAGGGCTGAATGTAAGAAAGGGGTCTGGTTTCTAGCTAAAATTACATTCACCAATAAAGCTCACGAGAGGTCAAATTTTGCCATAACTCACTCTCTCCTAGGTAACTGATTTCCCCGTCACTGGGGAAGGAGCAAAAGAAGGAGGAAAAATAAAATGTGTTTGTCTGAGAGCCCTAAGGGCTTGCAGTGCTGGCGGCGCAGAGTAGGTTCCTGGATTCTCATTTATCAACCTTAAAAGGGATGGAGTGATAAATGCACAACTGGCCCTTTAATATTTTATGCAGGTGCTAAAGCGACTTAGCTGTCACCTCCAATACATCACCAGAGGCTGATACACCAGCTTTCGTCACTCCAGGCTGGGAATTTTTACAATTTCATTTCTATTTCCCCCTCTTCACATATTTCCATGTATTTCTTGCTATGTGTGAGATATAAAACGTTATTTTCCCCATATGATCTACCCATTCCCTCTTCAGCCACATTCCTTGAGAAAGAAATAACCCTATGCTTTGCTCAAGATTTGCACGATTTTGTGCAAAAATCATTCAAGGACAAAAAACAGAAATCCCTTTACATTCTGGCAAAGGCTGATGATTCTGCCTTTTGTGGAAGGGAAATCCCCATGTCTCTCCCTTTAAAGACAGGTAATGATCAACTTCCACAGCAGAATGATTTACAAGTGTCCCCAAAACACTGGCGCACCTCGAAATCCTCCCTCCAGGAGAGTAGTAGCCCTTATCCTCTTCTGCCCGCACCACTCGTACTCTTCAAAGCGGTTGCCGTTCTCATTCTCGATGTCCACAGAGTCATCCTCAGTCATGCACGAACCTTCTCTCTGCATGGGGTAAATCAGGGGCAGTGTTGAGATGCACAAATTGGCTCTTTGGGATTCGTAACTCATGGTGGGATGGGGAAGAAAAGCTGGACTGCTCCCAGGACAGCTAAGTATAGAGCATACAGCAGCCTTTATTCCCATCCCTGCTCCTACTAATCTAAACTAGAAGTAAATAGGGAATGGAAGAACTTGACAACCTAAGGTCAAAATATGTTGCAAGTTTCATAATTTTTACTCAAGGAAATTTAAAGTCTGGTCCCTACAACAATAGTTGGTGTTCTTTTCAACATGCATTCCCCTGCCTTGCGTGCAAAATTCCTCTATCATGGAGGAATGTGACACCACAGATTCCTTTCACCCCTAGCAGAATTGGTCTCCTGTAACATAGTTTTGAGGCATACTGATCAAAATACACCTCTCTTTATACTAGGCACCTCTTGAGGCAACAAGTCCTCTACTGAAGGTTTTTCCTAAGAAATACGAACAAAAAACCCTATGACTCTTCCTTCTCCAGGGCCTGTTTCTTCTTCCTTGCTGTCTTTGGGATGAACAGGAAGAGAACAGTTCTGCTTAAATGCACTTTGCTGGAGTAAGATGGTCATGCAACCTTTACAAATCCCAGTTTGCCACAAAAGGAGCCAACAAACAAGAATTCTAATGTTGTCAAAGGCACAGATCAGAATGAACTGCTTTTCCTGTGCTACACAGCCTGTAGCCTGAAGTCCTACAAAAGGTTCATAAACTTCAATAGCTCCACCTTTAAAATCTACAAATTAGACTTCCGTAACAGCAGAAGGGTGCATGAAGTAAAAAGTTACTAATGCAACAAAACAGAAAAATCCAGAAGAATCCATCTTCCCAGACAAAGAAGTGACTACAGATCTTAGGGAGACAGTTAGCATTGCCTGCAAGCTCAGCAACGTTAGTTTTTGCCCCACATTAAGTCAACTGCAGACAGAACTGGGAATAGGGAGAAGGGAATGGCAGCTGTGATCCTGCTGCGCCTCTACCTTTGCAAGGCATTGTTCCACATGCCTACTCATCTCCTCCTCGGATCCTGACAGAGGTCGGCTGCAGAGGGGACATACCTGCCCTTCGTCTTGCTTCCTCCGTTTCATTTTTCCAATCCGAGCTGCATGGAGAAACCAGGGAAAGAAAACAAACAAAAAAGGAAGACGTGTCAAGTTTGTAGATCCAGTCTTTATTTGCTCAGCTCCAAATAATAAACCCTTGGTAGAAATGGTAAGATTTCACACCAGAAAATCCCACTGTAACTCCCTATACTGACTTCTATGAACAGTACAGAGACTGTTACTTGGCACTTTTCAGAGGAAATCTATAACCTGTAGCTGAGCATTCTGATTCCACAGAGGTAGATATTCACAATTTAACAACTAGGAGAAGGAATATCTGCTGCACATCCCATGGTAAATTACTAGAATGGTTAAGATCTTTCCCTTGGAAGCCTGAAATTGCTTTCAAAGTTGAATGATCAGGCCACAAAACCCTGTTTTGGATTTTACCTTCTAAGTCTGAGGCCCTTCCACTAAAATGTCTATTCCTTCTACAAGAACTTGCTTAGAATGTAGAAGGATGATGTAGCACTTGATAGCCTTGGACAAGGTGTTTAACAATCACTTTCAGGACCACAGAGCCACCTGTACACCCTGAAAAACTCCTCAGACCACCACAAACAAGTCAGAGCACCATAACGGTAGCAGGTAATGTTATGGAAAGGAAAGATATTTTCTACAAAAAACACAAGACCCATGCTAGATAGCTTGTGTCTCTCTATTGTTTTTATTTCATGAAAACTAGGGGCTACACTGCCTTCTTGAGAGCATGCTCTGGGAAACAAATATGTTAGGAATCACAATGATTAGAAAAAGCAGCCAAGGTAGCCTGTTGCTTAATCCAATAGCTGGTTAATTTGAGCCATCGTTTAATGTGATGAAAACATCTGGAACCAAATCATTTGCATTAAAAAGAACTTCTGTCTTTTATTACGATGGCTTTAGGCTGGTATTACTGAATAACTCAATCACTGGCTGAAGGAAAGTCACTGTTTAATTAATAAGGAAGGTCAAAATTCTGAATGAGAGACAAGAAAAAGCCCAAGGAAAGCCCATGTGATAATGAGAGATGACACCACCAAAAAGCTGTGTTAGCCAGAAATCGTTACTGACATTGTGAGCACTGCAGCATGCTCTGAAAGCCGTCATGCCTGAACACGGTAGGATCAACAGCTCCCTGCAGCCAATGAGTCAAAGAAAGCTTCTGGAATGCCAAGATGAGAAGGACCAGTGTACAGGAAAGTTTCTATCAATTGTTTTCTCAAGTACATCAATTTAGAGCACACACATCAAGTGAATTATAAAGTTTCAGCTGAACACATCAGCACAGACAGGAAAGGCCTCCTTCAAGACCTTCTTGTTGGCTTCCCTGGACTCGGCACCCTCTGGGTTAGGATATACTTTCTGAGCACTAAGAAAGCTTAAAATTATTCAATGGGCACTGTTTTTTCTCATTGAAATACATATGTGTGAAAACTCCCTGAAAAATACATCTCTACTCCTCACATCCTGGAAAGAATTCTGTAAATGTGACATTTCTCGAGTAAAGGACAGCAACCTGAGACCAAAACAATAATGTTTTTGATATCTGGCACCTTAACAACACAGCTTTCATAGTTTATCTAAATTTTAATTGCTGAAGCTTCACAACCCTCTCTTGTGCTGGGTATACCACATTGACAGCTCCACAATTCTCATTTAGGCAGAGTTAAGCCACACTCTTTCTGGCTTGTACTTTAGCACCCAAGAGACTTCTGAAGTTCTGGTTTACTGCATACCTATATCCTTCAGCAAGGCTCTTTCATGTAAGTTTAGGATGCTCTTTCCTTGCCTCACTAGCTCTGTAGAGCCAGCAAAAAATATGGATGGAGGCTGGAATCAGACACGACTTGAGCATTCCTCAGCAAACACTCATCTGGAGAGAAACAAAGCCTTCTCTATCCTGATCACAGACACAAATTTCTCTCACCTCACCGTGTTTTTAACAGGGAAATGCAGTTTAGTTATTCTGGTAGGACTCCTCATGGCCAAACATTCAGTTAGAGAAGTCTGCCTGGTGAATTTATTAGCATTTTTAGGGGCTTTTTACTGCCATCCTCCAGTCCATGCACTGTAGCAGTGACAAAAGGAAGACAACTTATTTTGGGTCTTCTGCTGATAAATTCTTGGGACCATTCTGCCAGAACAAGCACCTGATCTGCTGCTGAAATGTTAGAGCAGAGCTGGGAAGAGAACCTCACTCTGCTCCAGCTCTACACCAGATCCAGCAGCCAGTCCCTATCTTAGCTCATTTAGCTCTGCAGAGAAGCAGCCCTTTGAGTTGCCACAAGTGAAAAAGCCACTGGAGGAAAGAGGTGTTGAAAACAAATCCCCCTGCCATTTTCATTCTCTGGTCATTAGTAGTGGCAGTGTCCCATATAAAAATGTGCCCACGGACGCCAAGAGTGCCCCGGTGACAGGAGGAATGGAAAGGGAGCAGCCTGGAAAGCACATCCAAGCGGCGCTGCCCCCGCCCGGCACACGCAGCCCGGCCATCACTTCCAATCAGCGTGGCAGGGACAGAGCGGCCCCAAAGGCAGGGGCTGATTGTGGCGCTGTCCCGAAGGGGAGCAGCTCAAAAGAACACACGAGTGAGACCACAGGATTGCTAATTAGTGTTGATAGATGCGATCATTTCTAATTAGCTCACTAATCCCTCTCCCCCTCACTCCTGTCGCAGGAGCATAGAGAGGGGAAAAAAAAAGAAAAAGTCATTCCCTCCCGTAATTCAGGAAGATAAAAATGCAGCCAGTTGAGGACTGGATGTACAAAGAGGACAGACCAGGGAAGGAGGTTTTTGCATAAGCCTGACCCGTTCTTACCTCTGACTGAACAAAGACTCCATAGTCATTATTCCAACCTTCTGCCAGGAGGTGAGGAGTTCACCAATTTTTATTAGCATTAATAATTATTATTAGGCTATCAAAGGGCTTCCAGCACCTCTGAGGCCTCACTTTTAAAGACGTACATTACCCTACACACGGCTCCTGTTGCAAGTGCATGTTCTCCTTCAGATTATATGAAACCATCAGGCACCCAGGGAGTTTAAAGTGATCACAGGAGATGAATGAGGAAGTAGCACATGGAGGTGAGCAAGAACTGGGATCCTCTACAAGGGGTCTGTGTTATGGTTTCTGACTTAACCTAGGAGCTGTGCTGGCTAAGGGATTGCTCTTCCCTTCACCAATATTTCGTTCTCTAATATGGGGCTATGCAAGGTGAGAGTCTACTTGCACTAGAGGAGCCAAACTACACTTGACAAGACCTCTGCTGCTGAGGGCACACTGGTCCCTGCCTTCTCACAGGTGCAGAGACAAGGAGCCAACCCACCACTGCTGCCTTATTGGCAGAAGAGACTGAGGATTTTTTCTAACAATGAGCTCTCCTCATCAAGGCTGAGCCTTATTAATGCCTAAAGATCATATCACTCTCTAGTCCAGCCAAACTTCCTGTGAGAAAAGCTAATGGATTTTAGTTTTCACTGGTACTCCCTTCCCCAAGCAAAAATTCACCTTCAGGACAGGGCACTAATTACCTCAGAAGTGCTCTTACACAGCATTTAGCAGCAGACATTGTACCAACCCCTCCTACAGCATCAAAGGAGATGATTAAGTTACTAGGAATGTCTCTTATGGTTCCCTCCACCAGTTTGAGTGGTCCCCTGAGTCCTATGCAGACATCATTAGCAGCTCCTGCAATGGCAGGCCAATCAAATTAAGTGGAAACATTTTTGTCTCCTTTCCAGTGAAAATCATCCATCTTTATTCCTCCCCCACCCATAAGCTACAAAAGCACGGGACATGGTGGTGGTTCAACAAACTGCACAGTCTGTCTGGAGAGACAGGCTTAGGATAACCACCAAACTCACCTTCTCAGGGAGGTGCAAATGGAGTTTTCCAAGGACCTACTTCACAATTCACCTGAGAATGTAAACTTTGGAAATAACCCTAAATTGCAGTCAAAGATAGTCAAGCACAAGATTGCTCTACTGCAATCTACTAGAGGAGTCCTGAGGAGTGGTCATACCTACTTTTGTTAGATTTGTCACAAAAAGCTTTTGTGAATGATCAAACTCACCCATTGCATCTGATGCAAGGGAATAACAGCAGTAGGGGCTGAGCACAAAAAGCCATCTCAAGAATAAGCAAAAGCAAGAAAACAGATGGTCAAGAAGTAACTTGTTTCAGACCTTAGATACGATTTGCTGCTCATCTGCTTGAAAAAGAACATTAAGGGCCAGATTCGCAAAAGGGTCTCAGTGCAGCTTTCAGATTTGCATGGCCAAAGTTCCACACAGATGATTTTAAGCAACCTGCAATCTGACACTATTCTCTGAGGTTGGCACCTACTTAACCTGCTGAACCCATGTTCTGATACACTAAGCCAAACTTTGTGCCTCTAATTTTGAATGACTACCTAACTTGCTCTGCACTGCTAAACTTCACAAGCATCAATTTACAGGGTGGCTTAAAGTTTCCAGTTTGGCAACACTGGAAATAAGGCAAATTAAAGAAATGCTTCCTTTATCACACGGGTTCATCAGGAACCAGCACCTCATACTCCTGGGTTCACAAGGACACAACCTCTGGAAAGTGAGTTTAGCACAGGTGAGAAGTGCAGGATTGACTCACTGAGGCTGACAGGGAAGTTGTGATGCAAACACTCAACCAAGAGCCTAACAGACAATGTTAATCTCCTGCACCTGAGCTTGAAAATGCATTTACCTTACAGTTCAATTCAAGTCACAGGTCTGACTTACAGAATTAAAATTCTGGCCAGTCAGGTACGTGTGAACCATGTTACTATCCGGACCTAATCATGTTGTGGCCAGGCCAACAGCAGCTCACAGAAGACATTTCCCTCTCTATCTTCTCTTCCCTTAGCTCCTTTTGCACATTCCCAAATGAACACAAGAGGATAGAAAACATCAAGGTCCAAACAAGACTGAGTCACAAACAGCCTGGGCAGCCAAGATTTGAGTCAAGGACAACGTGGAAGAAGAGCAAACACTGTGAGCCCTTTTTATGGGAGGAGTTTCCAGAAGCATTTCTAGAACTCAGCTCATAAAAGCTTGACAGAAATATGAAGATAAACTGGTTACAACAATATTGAAAAGTACACATAAAACATAATAAAAACAAATGAAATAGATTTTTTTGACAGACTGTATTTGCTATATCTTAAGTTTCTGCTGTGTCAATGAGAATATGAAACAAAGAGCCACCTGTCTTTGGACAAGTCCTACACAACTTCTACTCATGTAAAATAATCAGGATTAGGAAACTAAAGCTGCATGATTGATTAGAAGCTCATTAAAATATGAGATATAGATAAATAAGAAGATTTTTTCTCCTAAAGCACTCCAGTGTTCTCCATCTAAAGCATTGCTGCTCAAATTACTCTTCAACAATAAGGTGGCAAAGCTTACAAATCCTGCAGTTATTTCAGTGCAAATGAATGTGGAGGTGGAAACTAAAAAGCAGGCAGAGTTTATAAGTACAAATGTAATGACACATGCAAAGAAAGGAGCAGTAGAACCCACCCAACCATTTGGCAGGGTGCAGACTGGACCAGACATCACAACAGGTCTGTTCTGGGAACAGCAGTAATCAGTCACAAAAAGCCAAAGTCAAAAGGAACCAGTTCTGATCTAATCTGACCTTTGGGATCCAAGGCACTTCACCTAAATTTCTGCAGTCAGCTCCCTGACATCTGGATCCTCTTCATCTCAGGGTGAAGAAGAGAATGAACAGCATTATTACGGCAGAATATATGTTCTTTTACTTGGAATATGGCTGTACAACAAAGGGTACATACAAAAAGAGTAAAACGTCCAGCAAAAACAATGTAAATGCTGTACAAAACCACCTGCCTCCCTTTAGATGAGCTAAACAAAAACATCCAACAAAATAGGCCAAGAAGGGTTCCCAAAAGGAGATCACAGTCTACCCAGCTTGTGTTGCAGCCCTGCTTCGGGATGGAGACAAAAGCACGAAGCACTACTGAGCCAGTTCAGCGGAGCAGCGCTCACCAAGAGCCTCGTCTCATACTGAAGGACTCCACAATACTAAGAATTTCACGAGTCTGGCTCAGACTTTAAAAAAATATTTAAAATAAGGTGACTGCACATTGTTGGCTTAAAAAAGGTGGAAGGAGAGAGCTTAGCCCTAGCTATCCAACTATGATAAAGGAACAGTTTGACATCCATGACTCCAGAGACCTCAGTCATACAAAACAGAGCAGCACCTCGGTGTATCTGAGCCATCTGAAGTCTCTGTGTCTGCCTGCCAGCACTGGCAGCTCTCTGCACTCATCTTGGAGTGCAGAGTGAGCACCTGCCAGCAGTTACCTGTAACTGGTACAAGGTAACTAATTTCTTTGTTCTGTGACTTAACAGACTTTCTGGGGTTCACAGTTTTTTGGCCCTCTGGGTTGATAATTTAAAAATCCTGAGGCTAGCTCTGAATTCACCTATGTCTAACTTACCAAAGATCTGGATCTGTAGCTTCTATTTGCTTAAGTACACACTAAACATGGAAGGCTTCAAATTCAAGCAAACTGTCCTGCTATCAGCACACTCTAAACCCTTTTGCTATTTTGTTCAGTAGATCTTCTAAATAAAGTCCAAAAGCACAACATCAGAGGTGCAATCGTGAACTATCATTAGGAAGTTTGAGATTCACGAGACTTGTATTAGCCTAAATAACCAAATTCTGATTAAATGTTACATACTAAAGTAGCTACAAGCAGTACAAAACCAGATGACAGAACATTGCTACTGTGTACACAGTAAGCTCTGACCTTTGAACTTTGAGAAAAGTTTCAACTTCTTCAGGCCTAATAAAAAAAAGTTTCCTTTCAGCTTTTCTTTCCAATTTCAAAGCAGAGAGATGGGCTTCCCCTCTGAAATAAAGCGATGTCTGATTTGGTTTGTTTAATACCAAGCTGCTGTCCACTAGAAATAGTTGCTTACTTATTGGGAGCACCCACAGAAACAAGAATAAAAGTACTGCACCAGCATCTGTGGATTTGGAAAAAAAAAAACAAAAAACAAAACAAACAAAACAAACCATGACGTCAGATGACACCCAGGCTTCTTAAAAGTTTACTGCACGATTCAGCCATGTGAGCTGTGAAAGCTCAGCAGCCAGGGCCCCACACAGAAAACAGGGGTTTTGGGGCCTTTTTTGTACCGGCTGGGGGGATCCCGGAGGTGGGAGCCGTTTCCTTTGGGAGCCGGGAACGAGCGTGGAGGGCTTCACCCGAATGTCCCCTGCACTCGCGTCCGGCACATCGAGGCTGCTGACAACTCCTGGCCTGCAGTGTGGGGGGCGTGGGGGTGTCACACAACTCGGCCCAACTCCGGAAACTTCTCCGGAGGGGCAGGCGAGATGGGGGCCGCACTCACCGTTCAGCCGGGTCTGTCGGTTCGCTCGTACCCGCAGAAAGGTCTGGAGAGGGAGACAAGAGCGGAGAAGCGTCAGAACTCGGATTTAAACAACTCGGCCCCCGCCCGTGCACAAGGCCCGGCCCCGTAACCCCGCATCCCCGGGACAACGCACCGTCCGCGGGCCTCCCCCCCACCGCAACACCCACCTCTTCCCGGCCCCCGCCGCCGGGTCCCCTCTTGCCGCTCTGCATAGCCACGGGCACCACGGGCGGGCAGCGGGCGGCGGGCCCGGGATGCGGGTGGATGCGGCGCGGCCCGACAGGCGCCGCCGATCAGCCCCCGGCGGCCGCCGCCATATTGGCCCCGGTCATGTGACCCGCGGCGCGCGGGTGAGAGTTCACCAGGCAGCTCCCATGACAACCGACAGGGGGCGGCAGCGGCCGGCTAGCCTGGCCAATCAGAGCCCCGGGGCGGCTGGAACCCGGGGGACCTGACCAATCAGAAATCAGGGGTTACGGGAACCCTGAGGTGCCTGGCCGATCAGAAGTGAGGGGTTACGGGGACCCTGGGGTGCCTGGCCAATCAGGAATCAGGACCCACTGGAATCAAGGGGGCCATGATCAATCAGACCCCAAAGGCAGGTTGCTGCCCCGGGCAATCAGAGTGTGGAAGCAACTGGAAAGCAGATTTCCTTGTCCAACAGTGATTGAGCACCCTTTAGGCCCAACATCACTGATCAATTAGACCAATTTGGTCCCAAACATAACCCAAAAGCACTGGCCAATCAGGCACCAGGGTGACACACTCCAACTTCCTCTGCCCAGTCAGGGATTGGGGCCAAGGGCTCTTGGCCAATCAGGGTCCGGCATAATAAGACCCAAAGGGAGTTGGCCAATGGGCCCTTCTGTGTTCCCTGCCCTGCCCTGGCCCTGCCATGGAGCCCCCAGGGCCTGCCCTGGCTGGGGAAGTCGAGCTCTGGGGAAGCAGAGCCCTGAGAAGTGGAGCCCCATCCTTCCTGCCTGCTGCCACCATGTGCATCTGCCGGGCCAGGCTTAGCATCCCCCTCAGCCCCAGGGCTCCAACACCTGCCTGCCCTACCCAGACATGGCCCCTACCACGGGGACATCTTGGCTACAGGCAGAGCCTGCACTTTCCAGGCACTCTTCCCCCTTTTCCTTTCCATGTTTCAGCAAACCTGGGCAGTCAGAGCTGTCTCATGGGTTTCTTTCCCATATCTGCTGCACAGTTGTGGTGGAGGATGGCCCCAGCAGACTGGCCTGAGGTTGGGACAGAGCTGGGGGCTACAAATTGGGCAGCAGGGGCTCCTACACACAAATCCCATCTGTTCCCCTTCTCTGCAGACTCCTCAGACTTTGTTTCCTGGAATCAAACCTACATTTTGGGTCTCCTCCCTGGCACCTGACAATCTGTTGCTTCTTCTTCAGATGGAAAACAAAAAACACCCTGATATATATTTTGCTGTCCCAGATGATGATGGGCAGCTGGACAGTTCAGGTGCTGGCTGGTGAGCTTTGCACAGTCTGTCCCACATCCCAGCTCTGCTTGCTGGCTGAACATGCAGCTGGATTTTTATACATGTGCTTACTTACAAAATCAAAGGTGCTGATTGTTGGTTTAACCCTTTTAATGAATTGAGCTGTCTTTTGAGAGGAACGCTTATCTGAGTTCAGGGGGAGAGAAGTGAGCTTTCACCAGACAAGCATTTTAGGCTTCTGGTTACACTACACTTGCTATTCAGTCACAAATACTCTGTGGGCTCCCTCCAAGCCTGAATGCCATCTTTATAGTACAATGTATCATTTGTAATTTGCTGTTGATTTCTCCACTGGGTATTCAGGGTTTTATCTAAATGTAACTAAAATGGCTTTGTTTTGACTCAAAATTCAGTCTGACAGAACATACTGTAAGAGGAGCAGCCCCTACTGACCAAATCCATTGGCTGCCAATACCTCAGTCTGATCAGTCTCCATGTACCAAACTTCAGCAACCAGGCTTGGCACAGGGGAGGCAGGAGCATGCCTCCTCCCCACATCCAGGAGCCACCCCCCTGCCTTTGCTGCAGCTCCCTCTCAGCATGGGGAGCAATGCAAGCAGCCCAAATTCTGTGAAAACCCCAATTTCTGTAGCACTCCTATTCATAAATCTCCTTCCCTAAGTATTCCCATGGTATATAAGCACAAAGACTAAGAAAACTGAGCCACAGGAATTCTGAAAACCCCACGCCAATAACTCACATTCTAGCATGTTACTAATACAGTGTATAATCATGATTAGATCACAACACAAGGCACAGTCGTAATTCCAGCACACCTCTGCATATGGAAAGCTAAATTTTGCAGCCTTTAAAATCACCACCATGAGAGTCTTCTGCTCTGCTTCTTCGGCTTTTTCCCTTGGTAAGCCAGGCAGACTGAATTCTCATTCATATTGTGGCTTTATTAAGATTACACTGAGGCTTTACACACCCATGGCACCCAATCTGAGGTCCCTTTACACTGCCAGTGCAGCATAACGCAGCCAGCACAAGCGTAAATGAAAACCAGGCCCCAGAAGTGTTTTCTCCCTGCTGTGCAGACTTACAACTCCCATTACACATTTGCATTAAGGGCTGCAATCCTCCATGAAATATGCTCACAAACTTAAAGCACATTAGAGAGTAGCTGGACTCAGCACATAGAGGGGCTTCTGCTAAGAATATTTGTCTTTGAGTATGACATAAAAAAATGTACAGGAATAGAGGGCTGCAAGGGGCCACCAATCTCACAGATACTGATGTCTGGCAGACTAGGAAGGGAGGGGAGTTCTCCAACAAAGGGGGCCATGGCAAAAATCTCTTCCATGCCCTTTTGAAATGAGCATAATTTATTTATGAGCCTTAATAAACAGGCAGGAAAGAGAGCAGGATTATCTGAAACAGGCATTTCTGTATCTTCTGCATGGTTTTGCTTCTTTTACTTTGAACCAGCTTTTACTCTTCGTGGGAGGTAAAGCGGCTGTGACGCGACACCAAGTTATAACTCAAAGCCACGTGGCAATATGATCCACAACTGATAATATAATCAATAAATAGGCCAGAGGATGGAATAATGGGCAACAAATGTAGGAATCTGCTACTAACAGGACTCATCTTCAGGAACATGTTGTAACACGATCTGCTCAATAAGAGCCTCACCACTGGTTGTCAGTCTTTCTTTGCAGGTTCAAACACACACTTGGCATGTGCAAAGAGGCTGATGCAGGAAGATATGAGTGCCTGCCTGACCCTGGGCACAGGCTATGGCTGCAAACCACCACAGAATAAAGGGCGATAGGCATTTGCCACACTGGTACAGCCTCAGCCCACCCAACCTGTCCACATAGCAGGTGGACACATGCTTGGGTCTGTGCTGGTGACCAACACTAATTTATCTACTGCCTTTCATAGCCTAGTTGAAGCCAGTGGCTGAGTATAGGCTTGCAGCCAAACAGTTTGGATGTGTGTTGAGTTGGAGTCAAATGTGCCACCCTGCCCCAAAAATACAGACAGACTTAAAAACAGCCAAGCTGTACTTGTGCTGCTGCCCTTTTCTTCATTTCTTGCTCCATCTCCCTCAGGTTTTACTCATTGCATCACCCAAGTCAAGACCTGCTGCTCCACTGGGAAGAGAGTGTTTTATAAAACAGGCTGACATGGCTGTGGATTGGCCAAACTAATTTCTGTCTTGGATGGGAGTCATAAGCAAAAAATGTCACTTCTCTGAAAGTTCCTTAGTGGCACAGAATGGGTAATGACAAACATAGCCATGGAAATGAGACCAAAATGGTGAATATAATGCAACAGAAATCTCTACAAAGATTTTAAAACATTTTTAAATACCACAGTGTTTCTAATTGGAGCTGGAAGGACTTTGCAGACAAAAGCCCACCTTCGCAGTCCCGTGAGGAGCCAAGAGCTCATGTCCCCATGATGCCAGCAGGAGAACAAGATGATCAAGGCAGTCAAGAGCAAGGCTGTCACACAGAGAGCTGTGGGCACTGGGTTGTGCTGGCTCCCTGCCTATGGCTAAGACCAGCAACAGCATCTACCTGCTTACCTGGTATCTGTCTGAGTGATGGATGTCATCTGAGGAGTGGGGTGATGCTGTCGGAGAATCTCCTTCCCGCTTGATTGAGGACGACAACAAAATTGACTGCAAGAGAAAGGAGGAATTCATGTTGTGAGCATTGTTGAGCTCTCTACCTGTCTCTAAGCTGTCCTCAAAGCCATGGAGAGTGTCTGCTGAGCTGTGAGACTTGCTGAAATGGAATATTGGGCTGTGGGACTGGCTCTGCTCTTTCCAAGGGGGACAAGGTTGCTGGGTCTAGCAAAGTACAAATGAATCATGCAACAATGGGACAGTCATTTTTACCGCAGGTCTGGTGGCTAGGGCAGAATCAGGCCCTGATGGAAATTATATGTGAGGACCACACCAGAAATTCTCATAGTAAGGCACAGGAATGCTGAGGTGGCGCAGTGCTTACATGTCCTCATCTGCCCTTTTTAAGCGCCACTAAATCTCTCAATAGCTTTGTAAACTGCTCTAAAGCTCTCAGCACCTCTGCAGTGCAACTACCTCTTCCTTCAGTAATGATGCTATTTATTTTAATAAGTAGCACAGAAAAAAAAGGGCCTTTTAGAAGGTTAAAAAGCTCAGTGATATTTGAGACCTAAGAGATCACTGATAAACTTTAAGTCCATAGTAGGTAAGTCTAAATTCTACACACAGTGAACTCTAGCAGGAAAATTACTATGGGAGTTTGACAGCATCTAAAGAAATGTACACTGAGTTGCAACTGAACTTTATGATTAGAGTACTTTGAGGGAAAAATACAATTTAAAATTCTAATTTAAATTCTAATTTAGCTACACTAGGCTAAACGTAGCCTACTACATTGTGAAAAAATGTACACTGGAAATGCAGCTCTGAAGATGTTTGTTTCTGAGAATCAGCTGGCAAGATTTGACAATAAATGACTGCTTGGAGATGTATATGTTTGTGAAGGGAAGTGTAGATATCATCTGAATTGGACAGGTCAAGTGTGGTGACAATATTATTAAAAAGTGTAGTACGTTGGAGAAAGCCAAGTATTCCAGAAATATTTGCCTCTGGGCTGAAATGAAACGTGAAAAAATGTGCATTTTTTTGGAAAGATATGAGAAAGTGGAAAAATGACTCAGCATACAAATCGGTTCAGTCAGCAGCAAGCAATCCCCCAGGCTTGGAGAGCTCTCCATGAGAACAGCACAGCAGTGCAGCTGGCAGAGGCACGGAGGGAAGGCAGGCTTGGGGTGGTGATGAAGGAGGGCAGTTTGGGATATGAGTTCAACCCCATGGGTATGAACTGCCTATGAGCTGCCTCATGAGGGCAAGAGGCACGTCCCAGTGGGCAGTGCTGACCTCTGCCATAAAGCACAGCTGTACCGGCTATGGGGAGATGTGATGTCCTGGAAGGGGTCACAGAGGAATTGCCTGCTGGGGTGCTCAGTTATTTCCTTGGAAAAAACTACTTCTGCCAACTGAGGGCTGTGCTGACCACATCTTGGGGTTGGCTTGCTCTTCAGCTCAGCCCAACAGGGATGCCAAGCACTGGGAGGGCCAGTGGGAGCCCACAGGGCTGGGAGCACCCATCAAGGGCTGCCTCAAGAGGCCAGCCTCCACTTTCCAGGGGACAGATGGGCAGAGCAGGGAGGCTCTCTGGCTTCATGTGTTGGCTAAATCCAACTGCTAATGGGCTTTGGTAAACAGCTCATTTATTTCTGGAAAAGCCCTCTGCAGAATTTCTGCAGAGTGCAGACCCCAAGCTCCTGCTGTTGTTTAGTTTCTTTATTTTCTAAATAGAGAGTGAGGACCATTTTTGAAAAAACAGGATTGCACATGTCCTAAAAAACATAGCGATGAGGCTCAAAGCCTTCAGTTGTGTCTCAGAATAGCAGCTCTGACTGCAGCAGTGTAAATGCCCTAATAAACCAAGCTCCCTGGAGCTGGGAGGGTTAAATCTGTTTTGTCTTCCAACATATTCTGGAAAAGGGGAAAAAATACCCATCTCCCCATTCCTCGACAACAGATAGACAAACCCTGCCCGCCTCCCACTTCCCCCTCAGCTTCTGGTAGCTCTAATCCAATATTATTATGTGAAAAATGGTTGGGCTAGCTATGGAGACAGTAAATTAAACGTTATGTATTAGTTTTTAGCATGTGGTCCTGGGAAGAATGCCGGCCCCATTTATTCCACAAACCTCCTGAGCACCATGGCAATGACCTCTGGAAAAACGCAGGGCTAAACTAATCCCAAAGATGTCAATCTTGAGGCCTCTTCTACATACACTTGCAGTTTAGATTAATAAACTGTCTATTTTTAAATTGTGTGCAAGCACTTCAATTCTAAATACCTTGCCGGCATGTTAAACACAGTGTTAGAGATGCCAAGTCACACTTCCCCTTCACTCTTAGGAAACTTGACTTCATTTGTTTTTCTCATTTCCCTGTGCTGTGCCACACTTTGTCTCTGAGGCAGCCACAGGGGCAGGCAGGGATGCAGGCTCAGAAGCTAAGGGATTAGAAAAGGTATTCACTATCAGGGTGACTTCAATCCTGTATTAGGCCAGCCTCCGCTGTCCCAATTTTGGCCTCTTTTACCCCAGATTGTCATGTTGAGGCTGTTTTCCAATGGCTAAGCAGTGAGGATGCCTGACCACAGTACACCAAGCCAAGGATTTGCTGCTCCCTGCACTACTCTGCTCATTCCCACACTGGTCCTGGCAAGCAGAGAAAGGGTAGAGATACAATTCCCATTCCTCTCTCATCTGTGTTCTGGGAAGGTGGCTGAGGAGGGAAAAGGTGCTCTCCCAACCCTCATGCATGCCCATGCTGCATGGCAGACCCAAATTCTGGCATCCCAGCCCAAAAACATGGTGCTGGGTGCTCTGTGTGCAGACAGGCCTGATGTGGAGATGCTATCTACTGTGGGACCAGCATGGTGGGAGTGTTATAACTGCACGACGTTGCTGGCTCTTTGCAAGTATTGGGATAAATGCTATATGTATAATGTTAAAATAGCATTTCTATACGGATATAGTTTTTGTTCTTCTTTTTCTTCTCTAGACATAAGTTTTTAAAAATAGTATGCTTAAACTACCTGCTTAGTTAAAATAACAGCCCGTGAATGTGTAATAGAAACCCTACAGCTAACATGACAATTATCAACACTCACCGGCAAAAGGCCGGGACCACCACCCAAATTAAAAAGTAATAAAAAGAAGATTAAAACCACAAGCCAAAAAACACGCATGCACTAAAAAGGCAGACCCAAGAAATGGCCGTACTAAACAATTCCCAAAAACAGTTGACTATGCATAGAAGTCTATAAATATGTAACAAACTGATGTATTGTAAAAGGTATTTAAAGAAGTGTTCCCGAAACAGCAGTGTGCTCCTAACAGCATGCCAAGCACCCAGCCATTTTAACCCTTTACTTTATGTTTGTCTCCTATTGTCTTTTTATTAAATTTTTTAAATTCTCCCAAGACAGTGAACCTTATTTTTCACAGGAGCATGATGCTGAGATGTCCCTTTTCCCTTGGGGAGAGGCCACCAGCCAGCTCATCCATGCCTGGCTGCCAGTACATCCCAGCTGCTCTTCAGTGTGTCTGAGTGAGGATATTGGGGAAAGAGGACCCTCCTCCCTCCCTGGTCTCCCCTCTAGAACTCTCCACCAAAGATGGAGCAAAGACTGTATGGGAGTGGTGGTGCAGCTTCATATTTCTCCCTCCCCTTTAAATCATCTCTCCATTGGGTAGAGGCACTCTCTGTGGAGGTTATAAACCCTGAGAGGATCAGACTGAGCATTACACCTGGGGCAAGCTAAATAAAAAAAGGTCACCGGCGCTTTTTAAACATGGACAAAAAAGCAGTAAAATGTGTTTGAAAAAAAAAATCTGGCATTAAATCATGACTTTTTGCCTGCCTTGCCTCATTAAAAGTGGCCTTTTGGAAGGTAAAATTATCATTGTAAGTGATAAGATCTTTAAGAAAATAATTCACGGCTTCTTCACCCTTTAATATGATAGCCGCCACCGGCTAATTTTTTTCTTAATGGCAACGAGGCCATCAATCTTGTCCCAGCCCTGTACTCCCTCCTTCCTCCTGGCCCTCCTGCCACGCTGGACAGCCATGGCCCTGCTCAGTGATTCCTTTCTGCCTCTTGGAGCCCAGCTGTGCCGTGCCAAGGAGGAGAGATGTGTCTGGATGTATGGCTTTGCCCACTTGTGTGAGCAGATCCTGAGGGCACATCAGCCTTGCTCATGTTGCAAGGCTCACCTTGACTGTTCGCAACATGCTCCATGGACTGTGCAATCCTGCAGAGATCACCTGGGAATGTTTCAGCAGTTCAGGAACTAGGAGCTACACCTAGTTTATGTATATAGTTACAGGGGTGGGTTTGGTATGAATCAAACGTTCATCCTGCGGCCTGTATGCCAGCTGCTGTGATCCCAGGCCATCGATCCCAGGCCTGCTCCTCCCTCCTCCGGTGGAGGAATTGTGGGCAGTGCTGGGGCAATGTCGGCAAGGACACACGTGCCAACATGCCACCAGCTCCTGACCCACAGGCTCGCCAGGCGTGGGCCCCGGGCATCACGAGGGGAGGGGATGAGTGTCAGGGTGCAGCCCCCAGCCCAAGGAAATGGATGGAAATTGCCGGCACACGCCGCCCCCAGCCCGCAGCGCGGCCTCTCGCCGGCAGCCAGGGCAGGTGTCAGCGTGGGGACAGCTCAGCTGGTGGCTCTGACATTCTGCTGCCTCTCAAGGCCAGTCATTTGAGAGTATTAAAGTGCTGGACTTCTGCTTTCTGAGAGCCCTGGAAAAACATAAGGAGTCTATTTTTCTTAAACAATCCATCACAGCTGCTGTCAGCAGAACAAATACCCTAACCCTGCTTTTTATGTATCTATATGGCCTTTTTAAATTTTCTTTTTTTCTTTTTTTGGCACAAAGTGTTCCCTGCTTGATGCATTCAGCCTTAACTCTGCCGTCTAAATAGGTACTTATCACTTAACATGGAGGTGATGGCTTGACATGTTTTCTGTCTCCTGCCCTTCCCTCCACGGTAGGGAAGACGTCAAAGTGTTGCTAATAGCTGTTATCACTTGGGAACTGTAACCCGAAAGCAATAAGTGATACCAGGGCTTGCAGTGATTTTCCCCCTTAACTCTGCTAGCCATTTTTTATGTTATTGCTGGAGGATCCCCGACACAAAGATGCTACTATTAGAGTTGAGTTTCCTAGAAGCTTTTGGAGGGTCCACATTTGCTCCCAGGAAAAGTTAGAGGTAAAATTATCTAGTGGCTTTTAGCTGGCAGAGATATAGGTGGGATGGAGCTGGGGATGAAAGGCTTAAATGTGAGAAGGGTGCGAATGCCAAATAGAAATAATGGTATCAGCAGCTTCTGGCCTTGGTTGTAAAATTCCAGTGGTTCACAAGCAGAATAAGCTTACAGAAATGTGAGCTACTAATTAATTTCTGTGCATGTTCCAGTGACACCTGGGATTGTAATGGAGCTCTGCATCCTCTTGGAAGAGACATCAGCTACATGGAGGGAAAAGGGGCCCCTTCCAGCAGAACTGCCCATTAGCACTCTGGAGATGGAGGGGGAAAGAGGTCTGACCCAGGTCTGCCCCTCTCTCTGCTCCTTCTGCCAAATGCAGTGGTTTCCCCTGCTCTAAAGGGAGGGTACAGCTGTTTGGCCTAAGGGGAGTGAGGGGCTTTGTTTGGTCACGGGGTAATTTGTTTCAAGGAATAAAACTGGGCAGATATGTGGTTTTGGAGTGACTCTGGTATTCATCACCACAAACTGCAGGAAGCACAGCCAGCTAACACTCATCCTACGTAATTTCCTCTCCTTCACATATCCGTGGGCTATTCTCATGTCCCCAGTTTGGCCATAGCTTTGCCACAATACCCAGATTTAGCTTTTTAATCTTTCCTTGTAAATCACAGTTACAGAGGGAGGGAGCACAGATATGGTGAATGACTTTGCCAACCTCACAGTCTGTTAGTGACACAAGAGAAGGAGATAAAACCCCAGGGCACTGACACCCATCCCTTGTTCCTACCACCAGACATGATATGAAGAAGTTAAATGACTGTGCTAGAAATTTCGTCTCAAGTGAGGCAGCTGGGAAGGGCTTAATACAGACATTCTGTCAAGGTTTAAGGCTCCAAATCTTGCTTGCTTCGAAGCTGTTTTTCCTTGGAGGGCTTTAGTGGCCAAATTTCCCACTAGATGTTGTAATTCTCTCTCAAACTGCTCAGAGAAGCAGTAAAATCACAGGGGTGGATGGGGGAAGCAAAGAGCTCTGGCACTGTGGCTTGGTTCCCAGCTCTGCCGGCGGTCTGGGAGCACACCTAAACAAACCAGCCTCAGGCATCTGCTGATGGCCACTCACATCAGTGTTTGTATTGAGCAAGAGCACAACCAGGACTGGAAGTGGGAAAGGCAATTTGCAGCCATGAATTAGGAAGCAGCAGTGGAAGACGAATGCTGAACCCACCACAAGAGCCGGGATGCTTCATGGAACTCAGTTTCTTCCCCTTCAGTGATCAGTACCAGCTCTTTCTCAGGGGATGTAAGTTTACCTGTTAGGTGACAGGTAACAGTCTTCAGCTAATACTCTGAAATACAGGCCGTAGTGAAATGCTCTTAGGTAGCAAGGAGGACTTGGGGATGCTGACTTTCCAGTTACCACCAGCTGCTCAAGGAAGAATGCGAACAGCTGGATTTACACCTCACTAACATGGGTTCAACCCAATGCATGCTCCTCTCTTGCCTTGCAAGAGGGAGCTAAGGCAAGGGGAGAAAGGCAGGGGGAGAGCATGAAGTCTGGGAATGATTCCCAAGGGAACCTCTCGCTGCTGACAGCTATGTACAGACTCCTGGGCAGCCACCAGTCCAAATGGAGTCTGTGGTGCTCTCCATATGCCTCTGCAAGACATTCCTGCTGCCTGCTGTACTTGAGACCCAGTCTCTGGCCATGCTGGGGAGTGCTGCAGGGAAGTTCTGGCCTCACAGAAGTCTGGGGAATGGCTGGCTTAGGCAGACCTTCAGAAAGGGACCTTCTGAGTGACAATCTGCTTGTCCAGTGCCTTGTCCACACTGGTGTATCACCATCTGTTAGGCTTGGTCTCTAATGGCAGATGAGGATCCTGAATACTGCAGACCTGTGGTGCTCAGCACTGCCCTTTGAGCTGCCTTTGAAGACAGGGAGACCAGGCACCAAGCAGTGGTGCTGGCTGGAGTCCCAGCCTGCAGCCCTTGCTTGGCTGTCACTGCCTCAGTTGGCTCTGGTAATAGAAGAATCTGATACAATAATCCTGCATTCATCACATCCCATGTTGAGTGATTGGATTTTCTTTGACATATTGCCATGAAAATTGACCAAGTGCAGTGAGTGACAGCTCTTCAGGGGCAGGGGAGCAGTGAGTGAGGAACATGCATTTACATCTGGGCTTTTATTGCCCAGAAAGATGTTTGCTGGGGCAACTGTGGGGAAGGGGTGGGAGTAGAGCTAGGACACAGAGCATGGGAACATTAAATCCGCAGTCCCAAGAAGAGCCCCAGGCCAGCACAGAAGTTGCAATGGTAGTGATGCTATAGGCAAAGGTATGGCTCCTAGAGGAGCCCTAAAGTGGAATTAAAGCCATTGGTGATCACAGAAGTAACTAGTAGCCGGCAGTCATCCTGGTTTCCATGTCCCTGAGTGAAACCAGCTTGTCCTTGTTTGTTTTACCATGGGATGCTCCTAAGGAATAGGGAGGTGCAGCCCCTCCTCCCATTGCTGAGCTGCTGGAGCTGCTGGCCCTTTTGTTGGCACCAGGAAAAGGACTGGCCAGGAAACATTGCAGCAGTCCCCTTCAACCAGTTCCAGAGTGGTACAGATATTCCCTGGAGGTGCCTGCTAAACCTTCAGTGATGCCTGGGTGCCTGGACATAGACTGCAAGCCCACTCTGGGGGTCTGTACCCCATCCCTCTGCATGGAACTGTATCAGAGGGACTTCACAACCTGATGGACTATTCATACCCCATGTTGCAAACATGGAGTGGACACAAAGGAAAAGAGCAGCCTTCATCTCCCCATTGCCCTCCTCCTCGATCCCACCTGGTTACAAAGGGTCCTTTAATACCAATCTCAAGTGAAGGTGACAACACTGTGCCTTCCCATACCACACAGGACTTGTCCCCCAGCAAAAGCCACATAGAAATAATGAATCCTCCTGGGCTGAGAAGCTTTCAAGCTCTCTGAGAAGGGAATGAAAGATTTCCTGATTTCACCCTCTCCCTCCCTGCTCTCCTGGCTTCTTGAAGTTAATGTTCTTAGTCCCAGACGTGACGGGCAAAGGAAAAAGATCCATGTGGTGACAGGGGACGATTGATCTCTTTTACATAGAACGATGCTCCAGTCCCAGTTTAATCCCCTTGCTCAAGGCAAATGGGATTCTTTGTCAATGGAAACTTCAAAAGCCTGGCCCTGCCGTGAGATGGACCTTCTTCTTTATCTGGTCTCTGTCAGTCACTCTCTGTGTTTGCCTCCAAACAGCTAATCTGTCTTCCTAGCTGTCCTTCTCCCTCACAGGTGATGTGTTTGGGACTGTTGAGTTATCTGCACTGAGTCCTGATGAGCAGGGAACAGGAATATTTTTGTCCAGATGCTTTATTTTAGTGGTGTCCTTTCCAGCTCCTTCAAGACATCCCAAGGCAGCCTCACACTCTGTGAATTATCAGCAGTGGTGGGTTTGGGGATTCCCCTCTGCTTGGCTTGTTTTCATGGGAGAAATAGTCAGGTCTCCACTCTCCTCCTAATGTCCCTGGGACAGGGCACAGGATCAAAGTATAGTCATGCAGGAGACAAAGATGTGGAGCACTACGGAGTATCATTGCAATTTCTTTTTACTCTTGAAGAGTTTGGGAAATTATTGGGGTTATTTGGGAGTCATCCCTACCTGCCAGGAACTCAGGTCAGCACAGTGGCTGCCAGGCCTCTCCCTTGGTGGGGCAGGCAAGGTGTTGATGTACTTGGCAAGACACCCAGCCCCAAGGAGAAAATCTAGAGCTAATATGTCAGTCTTTGCTTCTGACATCACATGCCAAAAGAATCACCATAATCTTCCAGAAAAACCAATAGGGAACGAGTCTGGAAGTTAATTCTAATAGAACAAGCATGAAGACATCTCCTGTGAGATGCCCTGTACTTGTCTGGAAGCCAGGAGCCTCCCTCCCTTGTATTGTCATCAGAAGTGTAGGAGAACCTGAAGCACTTGCCTCTGCACTCCTTGGAGAAAACAGCATGGTTTTCAGAGGCTGTGCAATGCCCTGCAGTGCTCCCTGCCACCTGCTCACTTGCCCAAGCTCTGGTCTTTCCAACCCCTGTGTCACTGGCAGACCAGCTGACAGCAAATCAGTAAATGACGCCCTTTGCAGTGATGCCATGATGCTCTGTGAGTTTTGTATTTCTGCATTCTGAGCCAAGGGGGTGGGAGGTGGGTCCTGGGGAGGGGGTTGAGGCTGAGATTTGGTCTTTTAGAGATTTGGGCTCCTCCTTGGGTGTGCTTCAGCCCCTTGAGGCATGCCCACTCTCCCCTTCCAAAACTGGCATATGGCTCTGGCTCCAGGAACTCCCACACGTGATTTCCCAGGCTGAGCTCAGGCTGTGTGTGATCAGCTTTCATTAGCTGTCATTAGACACAATCTGGAGTCCCAGAGCCCAGCAGCTCCTTCAGCTCCACCGTTCCTTGGCTGCACAAGGAATGCAGAGCCCTGTGCAGGGACTTGGCTGCTCCAGCCCAGTGGCTGAGTGGGGACAGCAGCTTTCCCCAGTGCCACCAGTGCCCAAAGTGCGGCCACCTCCCCGGGAGACATCAAGTAGCAGGACAGGGAGCAGGCTGGGAAGGTGAAGGGGTATAAAGAGCATCCCTTGGGGGACAGGGAAAATATGCTGAGGTTTGCTTACTTACCTTGGGGGTGCCTGCTGCCATGGCATCCTTCAGGATGGAGCTCTTGCTGCCAAGAGAGAAGAGAAGAGAACGAGGTCAGTCACAAAACTGGCAGGCAAGGAGGGGAGTGCTTCGAGAGATCTCATAAGGTCAAATAGCAAAGCACATTGTTCCTCTTCCCTGGACCAACCAGAGCCTCCTCACCCTGACTGGAGGGGCATGGGGCAGTGCCAACAATTTCTCCAGCTGTACAAAATGGTATACGAGTGGAAGTCTCCAAACCAGCCACATGAGTCAAACACTGACTCTCCCCCTGCCTGGGGCTTGCAAAGCTTCTCTCCCAGCACTGGGAAAAAGCAGAGAGCAAATCTGCAGGGGCAGAAAAAGCCAGGTAAGAAAGCCAGGGAGAGGGGAGCAGAGGTGGTGAGCCCTGTGAAGGGTCAAGCACAATGAAAAAAAGGAGAACAGGAAAGAGGAGATTAAATCGGTATAAGAGCAAGGGAAAAAAGATTTCCTCAGCTCCAGGCACACTGGGGAAGCAGCAGCTCTGCTGGAGGCTGGAGTGATTTGTTAATTCAGCTTGTTCCCCATTTAGCAGGGAAGGAGGTCCCTACCCGGTGCTCCTCCTCGTCTGCCCTCGCCAGCGGGAGATGCTATAGATTTAATAACACCTTCCCCCCCTCCAGACAGGTTAAACTTGAAACAATTACATATCAAAGCCGACATGGCGGGGAGGCCTGCACTGTAATTTTTTGGTTATTAAAGTAATCTCTCTCATGTAAATTCTCCTGCTAACATGCTGCAAACAGCATTAGGAAATAAATTATTTCCCCATGATTCGATTTGTCAATGCAAAGCACCTGCAGCAGGCAAAAAGCTCTTGAAATATGTTGCCAAGCCCAGTGCCTGTGCTTGTAAGCACACACTGGTGGGGCTACTGGCTCCCAGCTCCCCANGGGGGCTGGGGAAAGGGGGGGAATGGAATTGTGTTTAATAACAAAATTTGTATGCAAGCCTGCATCCCAGGCTAAGGATGAGTGATCGGCAGCCAGAAAGTATTAAAAAGCCTCGCTAAACAGATGCTGACAATAGAACAAGACATATCAAATCAGATCTACTTCAGAAACATTAATATACACACGCACACACGCTCGCCCGTGCGCGCGCACCCGGCTCCGCACACCCGCGCTCCTTTCTTCTCAATCACAGCAATATGGGAGACATCAATAAATTTTTATGAGACTTTTAGAAGATCAACACGGTACTAGATGTGACAAAAAAGCAATGTGCCTGTCATGTTCGCTTTGTCGGGGACACTTTAGCCCCAGATGCCGAGCTGCAGTGCCAGCAGGGAAAAATTGAATTTGGCTGGCTTTAATCTGCCTTGATTTGGCAGATGGCTGGGTGTTATGAAATGAGCAGGGATGGAGGAAGAAGGTGTTTTCTCCTGGGGCTATGGCCCCCCTCCTCTCCCAGTGCTACTGCCTTTTGCCCCCTGCCCTGAAATGGTGGAAACACACAGTTATCCATTGCCATCGGGTCACTCCAAATGCCACAGCTCTGCTCCCAGCTATGGTTCCTGGGGAACACGGATGGATGGGCTGGGGCATCACCTCCCACACAGCCCCACTTCCCTGAGGGAATGTGCTGCGGGATGCTCACCAAGGGTACAGGATGCCTCCAGTGTCCTGTCCCCCAGCTCTGCTCTCTACCCTCAGGAGGTGTCACGGAGTAGAATTAGTTCCTGCTGCCCACTGAGACACAGCCCTGGCACCACCTCAAACCTGTGCAAGAACAAGCACAATGGGAAAAATTTCCATCCCCTCTCCACCCCCGGCTCTACCCTGAATTTCTCAATCACATGAAATGTGAAACAACTTTCTTTTTCCTTTTATAATCCAAATGCCTTGTTAAAAAAAAACCCATTTCCTTCCTTTTCTTGTTAAAGGTGTTTAAAATTATTTATTTTCAAGGGAAAGAGGAAGAATATAATTAATTCCTCCTAGAAATGGTGTTAGGGCCAAGAAACTGAAGTTTTCAGAATGAGGGTCTCTCTGGTCAGCCAAAAGATCAAGCCTCTGCTTTTGGGACCGAGAAGGAAGGGGACTGCTTTAGATAACTTAGCAGACTTTATTTTATTCTTCATCTGGAGGATTATTAATACTCACCCCCTTTCTTGCAATGTAGTTCTGCTCTATCACTAATAGAGTTTGCAATTTGGTTTCTATTATATCAAGAGATGGGTTAGGAATAGGCATAAGCCCAGGTCATCTAAGCGCCCAGACCCTGCAATTTAAGGATGCTTTTCCCCATCCCACTGAAGAGCCCCCTGAATTACGAGGGCTGCAGCACCCTGCACCTCTTAAGAATGCTGGCAGCAGGTTCAGGATTTAAAGGCTGTCAGTAAAGAGAAACCTTCCCCTCCATAAACACCGCAGACAAATTAAAAATGGTAAAAGGGAAATCAAGACCTTTAAAGTTCAAACACTTTTCAGTGCCTTTTAAAGTTTTTTTGCTCTAGGCCCTTGCAGACAGCACAATCTTTGGAGACCTTGGGATTCTCTTTAATCACCCAGCCAGGCTGCAGTGGTCTGAAATGATTACACATTTACATAGTAATAACCCCAACACTCCCCACATTATTTCATGGCTAGCATATTTCCACTCAGCGAGTGATCCATGTGTTTTAAATTATAACCTGTACATAGGAAATTAGTTACTAAGTACGATATTCACAGGCTCATCTGACACTTCTAATTAAGGTGATTTACACAGAATTATCTTACGAAATAAAAAAATGGTGTTTTGCTAGCTAATAAAATATAATTACTACCCGCTTTTCTAAGTTACAGTTAGTTTTAATCTATTTGGGGAATTGTTTATCTAGTTCATTACAGCAAAACAACTTCTTTACCTTTTAGGCAACCCCCCCTCAAAGTACCAAAGAAGAGCAAGGAACACCCTGGGAAGACCCAGGGATTTTGGCAGCCTCCTTCTCTCTCTCCTGAAGACTTTGCACTTCCAAGTGATACAAGGCTGCTTCCTCACTGGCTCCTTTTCTTGGGGCTGAGACACCAGTTCTGCCAGTGCATTTATGCATCCTCATGTGTTTGGATGTCCCTATGGGGACAAAATAAGGCCCCTGCCCTCGTGCTGCCAGAGGGATCTGCCCAGTGCTGCAACTGCATCACCTGGGAGCAGCACAGCCACATCCCCACATGCTCCAGGACACACTGCTCCTTTAGATCAGGGACCATCAGCTTTAAAAAGAGCCTTTCCTCTCAGCAAGGCTCTTCACAATGGAAGCAGGACTCAGACTACACCAGAGACATGCAGATGTCCTTTAATGCTAGGCACACATTTGGTTAGAATCATCCCCAAGTACCACTAGGAATCTCCTCAAAGGGCCTCAAGGGGCTGTTCAGGCCCAGTGCTTCTGTCATGATTTCCCAAAAGGCAGCTCAGCAAGCCAAGTATGTGCCCTCCTTATCCACAGTCTTGGGGTTTCCTCTACCCCTGCCATGCTTGCTATCACACACAATGACCTTCAAAACCTATTTACTTTGTTGGTCCTGCCCTTTGAGGTGTGCTTGCCCTGGGAAATGAAAAGGCAACACGCAAGGAGTGGTCCCTTATCACCCCATGAATGGAAGCTGCTGCTTCTTCCCACAGGGAAAAATCAGGTCATTAGCTGAAGGTTAAGTTCCCTGAGCTTGGGCAGCTACCGTTGTTTCTGCTTATTCCTGAAGGACACTGAACCAGTAACGAGCAGGTTAAAGAGCTGCTGCCATGCAGCTGAAGTCTTCCAGCTCTGCCACTCTTCCACAGAAGAATCCCTTCTCCCTGTTTGACAGGCATCAGCCTGTGCAGCTCCCACATGAGATCCTGCAAAACCAAAAGATTTCTACAGGCTGTGGCCAATAGATGCATTTCATAAAAAAATAAAGAAAAACAAACAATTGGAAACAACTTATTTTTAGCTGTAGGACTTGTGGCTTGAACATGCAGCCTTGGGATGGGAGCCCTGGCAGCAGAGAAAGCCTCCAGCAGAGCCATGTGGATGGCAATGCCAGGTGTAATGGAGCAGTTGCTGGGTAGAGAGGGAATTGGATTTTTGTAATGCCAGTTTAAGTAAGTGGAAGTGTCACTTGATGCTTAAATATGGAAATGGAAATTTGATTTTACACTTAGCTGCAGGTGACAGCCCTCAGCATGGCCAGGTGAGATCTGTGCCATCACTGGAAGCACACTAGGATTTTTAACTTGCTGTGGCTCCCCCAGTGGCACCTGCATCCCATGACAGGAAAAGGGGATGAGTGATGGTAAAAAATTGCCGAAGAGGCTGCAGTCAGGGCTAGAAATGTTCTACACCTACAGTGCCAGACGTGCTTCTCACATGCTCCCCCAGTCAGTATTTGTGAGACCTCAGTGACCAACACAGTCAGTGGTGACAAATCTGACTCACAGGGCAGTCACCCACCTTCCCCAAAGAGATGAAAAGCAGCAGAATCATAAAACACTGTGGCATGACCTGACCATGCTAAGATCCCCTATTTGCTCTGTCCTATTCACATCCCCAACTCTTTCTGCTCTGCTGTGTTTTCCTTTATCAACCTCTGGTACCCCATGTCCCTGCTCAGAGTGGATAACAGATTTCTGAGTGAGGATGTGATGGCCCATGTATGTAGGGCCAAACAGGAGACCGTGGCTGGGGGGTAGTTTCATTTCTCTCCCACTATTTGAAAAGGAGGTGGCTGGAAAAATAAAAAGGAAAATCAGAGGGAAAGGTCATGCATTAGATTGATTTGGGGGGCTCTTTGCTACCATGGCTATAATGACTGTTTAATTATTCCCAGCTCATGTGGCAGTTCAGAAGAGGCTCTGCAGAAGACATGCATTGCTCCAGGGCAAATAACTGACCGGAGATTTATTTCTCACCCTTGGGTTTCCACACACCCCTTCCCAGGCCTCCTGCTGCCCTAAGAGTTAGCAGCAGAGGAAGGTTTTGCCCTCCAAACTTCAGCCTTCAAATCCATACCCTGGAGTCAGGGAAGGGACTGCAGGTACCACAGGTCTGAAGGCAATTTAAGGAGTGCTCATAGCCCTTTCAGGGCACTGCATGAGCAAGGGAAAACATGACCCACACATTTTTTCACTTGCTGTGCTACCCTCGAAGTTCTGACCCAGGAGAAGTGCTTCTCACCTACAGATTATGGACAGCAGTCTCTGCCTTCCCTGGCATCTGCCAAGGAGGAGAGGAACAGGGAATCTCTAAGCCAGGCAGGTAGCCGCCTGGCTAGTGCTTTGTCCATAGAAAAAGCCACGGGTGAAGGATCCAGGCTGTTGTCATTGCCACCTTCTAAATGCACAGGAGGAAGCTGGAGGGTCTCTCTTTCTTTTCTGTCCATGATTAATCTGCCACAGTGAGGGGCAGAGACACAAATCAGAGGAGGAATGAAAGAGGATAAATCCATGGTATTAGCAGCACCACATTGGCTAGATAATAAACAGACTCCTCTCCTCATAAATTTCTCTCCATTCCCATGTTTCCCTGCCATCAATACTGGCACACCTGGAGCTGGACTGCTCCTGGCCTTTCTGGTGTCCTGGCTGGTGGAAGACCTGTGGCTTTGCCAGGGAACCTGGGATCCTCCACCTGTCTGGCATCCTCCATTTCCTGCACAGACTGGGGTGAAGCAGGAGCACCAGGATGCCACAATGCAGCCGCATCCAAGCTCACTAGGGTTTAGAGGATGCATGGAACACCAGAGGTGGCTACGGCTAGGTGATCCATATCAGCATGTGGGGTGGGTGGGAGAAGCACTAGAGACACAAAGCATGCTTCAATTTACTTGGTAGTTTCACTCTCTGTTTCAGAGCCCCAGGGCAGCTTGTTCTCACTGCTCTGCTGTGAGAACTCCACACTGCTGTCCTTATTCCTCCTTTTGGTAGCAGCCAGCTCACCCACTTCTCTGCACCCCACACAGGGATGTGACCCTGTTTGCTGCCTTGTGGTGGCAGGTGGTCCTGGCCTTGCTCGAGGATCATCAAGAAGCTGACACTTCTAGCAAGTTTAATTTAAATCTGACAGAAGTCAAACTGCTGGAGAAAGCTTCAGGTGATATCAACCAGCTGAAGATGCATCTGTGCCTGAAACTGGACACCCCTGACTCCAGGGCTGAGGTTCTGTCCTGAACACCTCTGCTGAGAGTGGCATGGAATGCCCCATTGCTGCTGTGGGGCAGGACTCACTCCCCGAGGGAATCAGGGCAGAACAGGATGTGAAAACCCATTCTGTGTCCTCAGAGCAGCTCCTAAGCTCTCAGCCTGTCTCCACAGTCTGGTTTTGCCAGTGAACACTGGCTGCAGGACAATGATGCAGGACTCACACCCAGGAGGAGCACTGAGGAGACATCACAGGCTATTAACTGCTTGACTGAACTCCTTGGGGGATACCAGAGCCTTTTGGGAAAGCCCCCGGGAGCGCTGGGAGGGCACAGCCAGGGAGAGGGTGCTGCAGGAGGGAACCCAGTCCCACCTGCAAAGCATGCCCAGGCACTTAATAGTTAGTACCTGTTCCCAGCATCTCCCGGCCTGGATTTATGCCTCGAGGGGTCACCTCTGGTGAGACTCTAATAACACGACTTTATTAGCTTTCTTGTTCCTTCTTTAAGATACAGTAGCAAGGGGGGAGGAGGGCAGCAGCACCTCGGGAAAGAGCGGGGGTCGGAGGGATAGGAAGCAGCTGCCCTCGCAGTTCCCCTTCTCTGTGACAAGGGGGAGAGGGAGAAAAATGATGCTCCCTTGAAATTTATCATGCACCCAATTACAATGTTAATTGGCAAGTCCCAGAAATCAATTAATTCGCAAATTTTTTTCAATTAAAAATTAAGATAAATCATAAAACGTTATTAAGCAAAGGCCAAACTCCATGAACTTTTTTTTTTTGTAGGCATCTGGGTTTTTTTTTAATTTAAATAAAAAAAAGAGCTGTGTTGCCAAAGCCTGATGCCCTTGAGTGCCTTTGCTGAAGCGCAGGGGGCTGTCATCAGCAGGACTGGGCTGAAGACAGATAAAAAAATATCGACCAGTCGGACACACTGCTTCTGCTTTATTGATCAGGCGGGAATTTAACTTGCTGTGCATATCCACCGTGTCAGCAAGGGCCACGGGCGAAATTAAAAGTACTTGGCTTGGAGATGTCGCCTTGATACCGGGGGGTGGGGAGAGATGGAGGGAGGGGGAAGAAGAAGGGGAGAAAGGGAAGAAAAAGAAAAAGAAAAGAAAAGAAAAGAAAAGAAAAGAAAAGAAAAGAAAAGAAAAGAAAAGAAAAGAAAAGAAAAAAAAAGAAAGAAGAGACAGGAATAAGTTGAGGAGCAGTGCCTGCTTGCAATCTCACTTGTTGGTCAGGGCTCCTTCCTCTCTCTGGAGAGCCCGCAGGTGTCTACTGTGTGCAAGGAAGGGAATAATGTATTCCAACAGAGTATTGGAAAAAACCCTTCTCGCTCAAAACCATTTCTAACATCTCTCATTGAGAGGCTAGGGGACCTGCAGCATTTGCTGGACAAGAAGTCTAGGGAAGTACCTGGTCATCAAGTTAAAGTCCCCAGGCATAAATCAAGGAGACCTGAGGCAAGAGCCATGACCCTGATGTGACACATGACAACAGAGCTAATTCGGGTTTTACACACTCTATTTATCCTGCTGGGCCCATGGCCACTTGCCCTTCCCACAGCAGCCAGCCGCGCTGGCCCTGGAAAGGTCTCCTCCAAAGGTCCTTTGCAACAACACAGCCCTTGGCAGATCCACAGAAATGAAGCAAACACTTCCCTGGGACAGTGCAAGGAGCAGCTGTATTTAAACAGAGGTTTCCCTGAGCAGGAGAGGAGTGTGAACCATATCTCATAACCTGCTCTGGGTCTTTATTGCGAGCAGGAGAAACAGGCCAAGCTCCTGTCATTTGGGCACACAGGGACCACACGGGATCATGTGCTTGCCCACTTGTTCATTAGGAGCCTCCAGGGCAGACTCTGAGGGGATAGCATGGGATGACTTTAATCAGAAAGACCATGAAACACTGGGAAAGCAATCTGTGAAAGATGTGAAAAGCAGGATGCATCTTCATAGGTCTGGAGACATCTCTCAAGAACAGTCAACTTGACTTGTGACCAGTTTATCTTTCAAGGTCCCATAGCCTTTGTGTTTCAACTATATTGCCAGTTTCCTCATTATTTCTAATCCCACTGGGTCCAGAGCTGCCTCTGTCCCCTGAGAAGATCTACTGCTGTGCCTCTCTCCATGAAGAAAGCTGGAGCTGAAGCTCCTCATAGCAGGGTGAAGATCACTCTGTGCAGTGCCAGGAACTGAGGAAGCACTTTCTGCTTCTACCCCGGCTGCAAAAGAAGACAGGATTAAGAACATGAGAGGAAAAGAGTATGTATGCAAACAAGGGAGAGGAAGCTTCAGATGGAACCCAAAGGAAAACTTAAGCCTGGGCAGAGGTGCACTGATTGCTGCTATGGGAGCTGGAGCACCATAGTTCTGTGGTTGGCTCTTTTCCTCTGACATGAATCAAAGCTGGCTCCAAAAGTCAAGCTAAATCCCCCATCTGGACACTTCACCTGCTTTGACACAGGCCTTCCCACTGCATCTTACTCTGCCCTTCTTTGCCTGACACTATTTGGTTCTTTGTGACAGCATCTTTGAGGTCACAGAAAACAGCCTGCAGCACTTTGCATTCACACCAAGGTGTGAGACCCCAGTGCCCTCTGTGCTCTGGGAAATGCTTCGTAATCACAGAAGCAGAAGAGAAATTATTCCTGGACACACAGAAAGGTCATTAGGGGAAATCAGTAGCTCCTGAGATGCTGGATGTAAAGGGATGTGTCCCCACGTCCCCAGAAGAATGGCAAGGAACAATGAGAGCTGCTGGCCCAGGCTGGGAGCAGCCAACAGGTGGGCATGGGCTTTGTAACATAAACATGCTCAGAATAATTACTGATTGCAAAGGAAAAAAGAAAGAAAAGTGAATGAGGGGAGAGTTTACTCAGCCATGGGGCACTTTGGGGACATCATCACCCTCACTCCTCCACCCTCTGGACAACTCTCCAGCTATATTGATGCACCTCATCCATTTTGGGGAGGTGAAATCCCCGCTCTGAGGCATAGGTTTGCTGCTGGTAATCCAAGGGAGAATCTGGCAGCTGTCACACGGTGAAATAAAAACACCCCCAAACGTTTTTTTTAAAGGAGCATTACATATTCAAGAACAGATTGTTATGTTATTAAAACCACTACATCCAAAGGCACATTCCCAACCTTCAAACTGCTGAACTCAGCAACTGTAATATTTGTAATGTGGCTTCCTAAGGTTTTTTTAAGTGGCCAATAAATGTGTCTTCCCCAAACTATAGGAAGAATTATTGTGGAGCATCAGCTGAAGCAGGTTCTACAGCTCTTACTTCCTCCTTCTGTACTCAAATTCGTATTTCCTCCCACCCCAAACTCAAACTAGAGCCCCAAACTTGCCCTTCTCCACCCAGCCTCCCCTCCATCAGCAGTGCTCTGCGGTCATTGCCTGGGGACAGCAGGCAAGGATTAAGGGTCCCGCTGCACACTGCCATCTCTGTTCACAGTGTTTACCGCAGGGTGACACGCAGCAATGCACACGGAGATGTGTGTGTGTGTCCTGAGGGACACTCCTGGGTGCTGCTCTAGAATGCTGTGCCCACCTGCACTCTCTAGGTAGTTCTAGGCTGGGGAAATGCAGCTGCAGCCAGAGCACCAGCTGAGGCTTGGAGCTGGGGGCACTGACAGCTCCAGAAAGTCTTACATTTCAGTGTGCTTTATTGTGAGCTTTTAACACGGATGAGGTGTAAAACAAGTGAATATATATTGAGTGAGGATAGGAGACTCACATTCAGATCAGCTTCATGCATACAAACTAGAATATTCACATATTCTGTGTCAGCCAGCCTGGCTGAGGCGCAGGGCATAGACATATACAAAGGGTCACTGTTATTATTTCTTTTACCTTGGGTGGCACTTAGCTGCTCAGATGGGAACCTTCTGCTCTCTGACTGTACAGGCAGAGCAAGGAGAGCATCCCTTCTGCCCCTCATCATGGGGCCACCCCTCATCCCGCTCCCACTCTCTGCTGCTTTGAGCCTGTGCTCTGCAAAGGTGAGCTCCAAGGTAATTTCTCTTTGGAGGAGGAATACCAAGAGTCTTGCCTGGCAAGAGTTAAACCCCATGAAACCAAGGCTTGTAGTTTTGTTTTCTTTCAATTTATACCCTTCACTTAAAGGGGGGGGCAGGTGGGGAGGGAAAGAGGGGGAGAAAAAAGAAAGCCAGGTGACATATTCTAAGAAGGAGCACCGAAAATGTGTTAAGCACTTCAAAATCTCATATATTCAATCGGCCTCTGGCAAGACATCTGCCTAATGTTAGCGCTTAAATATCCTTTTCCATTTTACATGCATTCAAGTCTCATTTGAGCGAAATGAAACGGTATTATTAAAGGGAGATTTTGCACAAATGGCCTGAATTTGACATGTCAAGTTCAATGAGGCTGTTACATATGTAACACCAAAAAGGGCTCGGAGGCTGCCGGCTCTTGAAACAGCGCCAGTGGCTCAGAAATGAAATTTGCATTCAGAGAGCCTTGCTTCTCTGCGTGGAGCCGTGCACAAGGCTCGGCTGGACCCACACACGGTGGAGAAGCAATGGGGCGAGCACAAGCAGGTCTCTCCTGTGCTTTGAGAGACTGGACACACCAAGAAGGCAGCAGAACTAGAAATCCAGGTACCTCATTCCCACTCAAGATAGCTTTTCCAAGGGAAAGCTGGACCCTGCAGCAGGGTTGGATCCTCTTGAGTGATATTCATCACTGGTCCAACAGCTCGTTTTTGTCCCTGGTACATGCACAGGACTCCCTAGGCATGGGTGAGTGCTGCCCTGTTGCCAGCATGGCTCCTCCTGCCTTGCTGCATGATTCTCGAGCTGGGTTGACCTTGAGATGTCCCTGTCCTGAGGCCAGGATGGTCACATCAGTACTGCCCATGGGGGGAAAGAGCTCTGTCCCTGTCTCTGGGTGATAGCAAACCCTCTCCCACCAGCTGAGAAAGGGGTTTGTTGGAGTGGGTGAGTTGCTTGTGGTGATCTGGGATCATGGGTAGCATCATCCAGGTGGTGCCTACAGCTTCCTTGTATTTCAGCCCCAAGAAATACAAGGTCTTCCGTGGTCACCTGGAGAAATCCCTTTTCCAGAGAGTTGTTCCAGTGCCCACCAAGCCTCCAGTGCTGTAGGCTCAGTGGACAGGTGGGGATCTGCCTTCCTAACCCCAAGCACAGGAAACCTATGATTTTGTTGCAAATCATTAAGATTTATTAAAACTTAACACCATGAGCCATGATTGGCTGCATCCTCTTTAAATAAAAAAAAAAAAACCAAACAAAACAAAAAAAACCCCAAAAAAACCCTTGGAAAGCAGCCCCCTGGTTTGCTTCTCCCCATCAGACTGATAAGTAACAGCTGCTCGGCCATTTCGGTAACAAGTCAGTATTGGCAGGGAGCGGCCAGGGCTGCTGGTGCCCGTCATGTTTATAGGCCTACATTTTATTTTTATGTTTATTGGGTTATTTGAGATCATTATTAGTTTCTCTCTTCTTTTGTTGATGTGTTCTTGCTCCTGGCTTCTCCAGGCAGGAAAGGTGGGGAAATGGGAAACGGAGCAACCCACTATAGCGAGCAGCCTGCTGGGGCTGGGCAGTGCATGGGACTTCAGCCCCTCACACCCTGCTGCCTGCTAATCCTGCCCACTATTCCTGCCCCTCCTGCCTGCTGCTGCCCCTGGTCCCTGCATTGGTTTCCTCTGGGAGTGGGAGAGCCCATCCCTCTGTGGAGCTGCTGTGTTACAGATTAGCCTCCATTGCCTGAATCCATCACCTAGATTGAACGTTATCTATCACACTACGGAGGGAGTCGTTATTTAATAATTAATAAAGACCTCTGATTCTTCCTCGCAGCCTGCGTAGCCGAGTGGAGCAGGCCAGGGAAGTGAGGGCAAGCCAGGGAGAGCCGTCTCCTCTCTAACTGCTGCTGTTATTTAAAGGAATAATGCCATTCTTTTTCATTTGTCAGCTGGCCCACAATGGCCCTTGTCACGCTTTATGATTTAGGGTTTCCTTTCCTTTCCCATTAAACGCCACCTTCCCATCACCACTTTGCGCCAGCCAGCCTCTGCTCCTGGCTTGCAGTTTCAGTTTCACTCTGATATTGGCCCAACTTCTTTGATGGGCTCCTCTGAGCACTAATTGCTTCTGTTCATTTAAACCTGTTCACTAATTTGCAGTGGCCCTTTATTAAGTTGGATGTGGCCCAAATTACACCATAAATTACACTTGCAAGGGGACTGGGTGTCATGGGGGATAAATGTGCTGCCTGTTCCCTGCTTCCCCCCTTCCCTATCTTCCTGTGCAACATACGGGGGGCATGAGTCTCAGCCTGAGGGTGCGGGTGCCGAATTTGGGATATCTCAACCCAGATCCATTCTGGGAGGTCTCTCTCCTTCTCTAACTAGAGCTCCCTCCTGCTCCCTCCATCTGCAACGGCTGTCATTGAATCCAAGAAGATCCAAGCCAAGCAGGGATGGATTATGCATCCTCTACACTGTGCACAGCCATGTGCACCCCTTGCCCTGGTACACACACACACTGACACACACAGTGCCCCTCCGCTCCTACCACCTGATGTAACTTTTCTTCTAGTAGGCAGTTTGATTCCTTTCCTCACCTTTTAATGACCGGAGAATTCATTAATAATTGAAATAAACATGCTCTTTCCCAAGGCTGCTGACTTTTATTAAGGCAGGGGCAGGGATCTGCCAACCCTTGGCTGCAGCCATTTCCTAAGTAACTGCTAGCAGTTAAAAGGCAATTATTTTTTTTAAAATAGGTGACTTTTTTGCACTGGGGGTAGCAGAAGGGAGCTGAAGGCAGCTGAGGAGCAATGTGCACCAATGCTGCAGGGTTGCTCCATCATGGGATGTCAGCAACATGAGTACTGCTCACTGAACACACGTCCCCAGGGAAAGGGACGTATGTGACCTCCTGGAGGAATTTCTGCCTGACTTTACCGCTGCAGTGAACTCCAGGGAAATGTTTCTGCCCCACTGGCTAGCACCAGATCTCACCCACATCTCATAGGTGTGGGTACCACCATCTTCTCTGCCACATGCAGGTGCCCCAGCCAGGTCACCAGGGATGCTGGTGGACCCCAGGGAGCTGCTTACCTGATGTTCAGCTGCGTGAGCTTCTCCAGCTCCTGCTCCATGTGTTCCTGCAACTCCCCAGGGCGAAGAAGGACTTGGCAGATGGGGCAGATAGGAGCCTGGCTGTCAAACAAAGTTGCTTTCTTTTTGCCTGTGAGAAGGAAAATAAGGGAAAAAACTTTAGCTCAGATCAGCTGCCATCAGCATTGTCTGTGCTCTGCTTTAGTTCCTGTCCTAGCACAGAACTGAAATCCAGGGATTTTCTCATGGTATAGCCCCAGTTCTCTCCCCATCCTACAGTCCCTGGGGCAGGGATTGGCTCTCTTCTGCAGTGGCACAGCAACTGACACCAGAGCATCCCAAGCCTGGCTGTGGGCCCTCCAGTCTTACAGGGAGAGCAGCAACAGCCACATTCTGGAAGTGACCCTGTGCAAACCCAGCTTCCCATTTGAGGTTCAGGTGATATGACTTAGAGTAGATGGATGACACAACACTGCACACTGTTCCTATTTACTCGTTATAAAGAGCCATCTTCATCCTCCTTGACAATCCTGAAGTTGGGTGGGTCAGGATGATCCTCCCTATGAAGAGCAGAGCAAATCTCCATGGGCACACAATGTTGGAAGGCAGAGGAGAACCCATGGTCTGAAGTTGTGGATATGCCAGGGAGCAGGTCTAGATGCTCACTCAGGACTGTTCACCCTGTCCCAGGGCTGGGCTGGGGCCCCTTGTCCTCCCTGCACCACCCGCAGCTCCAGACCCCACAACTGCCAGAGTTCTGGGCCCCCTGAGGCTGTATCACCCCTGGGTGAGATTTGGGGCTGCCTGTGTACCCTAATCCCTAGCTGGGTTGAGTCTCTGGGGCAGATCTGCAAGCAACACATTTCCTCACACCCTCCTTACTCTCAATCCTGTCTTCTGCTTCCCTGCCCAGCCATATCTCCCTGGTTCACTCCCTGCTTTGAAGCAAATTTCTTCCAGCTCAGAAACTTTATTGCCCCCTCTGTAAGGAATATACAGCGTCTATTTAACATAAAATAAAACTCTAAAGCAAACAATGAAGTTCCCATAAAAGAGGGAAGCCCGCGGGTCCCTGGGCCCCCTCTCCCAGCTGTACTAGCAGCTCTGCTCATGAGAGGGCGTGCGGAGCCTGGCTCAGATGGCTCTGGCAGGGAGAAACGTGCTTTATAGCTGCCTGTTGTCCTCCAACATGAACCCTCCTGCTGGATTATTTATTTATGTATTAGACATGGATCAAATTGGCTAAATCCGAGTGAGAGGCAGTAATGCACAATAAAGCAGCCAGTGCTGGATACCAGGGGGCTGCCTGCAATGTGGCCTTCCAATCAGGAGGCAAAAGGTGCCATTTTATGGTTCCTAATGATGGCGGAATTCAGTTAAATGAATCCCCATTAAAGGAACAGACTTTCTCAAAGGATAAAACATTGGTGTGAGCAGCTTTATGGGGTCCCTGCTTCTCCCTGTATAACTGCCTGGCGCAGGCATTTAACAAGAGAAAGGGTCTGAAATAAGTTTGAGAGTCACCTTGGCTTATCTTTGCCCTCCAGCAGGACAAAGTGTACGTGCCTGATGGAAGCAGGGCTATCACTGGGATATTACTTGCCCTTTCCTTCAGCACCTCTACAGGAGATTGGAGAAACTGAGGCATAAAGGGCAAGTTGGGGCAGGCCAGTGCTAGGGTGCATTCCCTACCTTCCCAGCTTCCCTTTCCTCTAGGAACTCTCCCATTTGTAGAGCCAGGAGGAAAACCCAGCTGGTCCCTCGTCTGGGCTTGGGCCACTCCCAGAGGCTCCCAGGTCCCAGGTGCCTTGGCCCCTCATTCCCACCACCCTTCTGCCAGGGAGGACACACTGTTTTTTGGCAGCATGCAGCCCATGCAATTTGGAACATCTTCCTCTCTCCTTCCCTCATGTTTAAATAATGCCAAGAATCCAACTCAAACCCAAACACCCAGCTCCTGCTGACCCTTGCGGGAAAGGTCGGCATTTCAGTAATTCCACCTTCCTCTTGGAGCTTTTCCACTTTTGTCTAGTGGGGGCCCAAAATAGCCCAGGAGCGTCCCCGACCACCTGCTATTTATAACCCCAACTTCACAGCAAAACAATGGAGCTGTCTGAGTCTCCCTCCCAAAATAAACAGGCAGCCTTTGAGTGGACGGGAAATCCTGCTGGATCCCTGCTGTGGGGTGTGCAGATGGATGGGTAAACAGGCTGCCCTCTGCACTACTGCACTGCATCCCTGCTCCTGGCCCAGGCCACCAGCATGGGGCCCACAAGTCCCCATGGCCATCCACAGCTTTGGCTGCTGCGGCTGGGATGCTCTCAGCAGCACTGAAGGGTGGAGCAGAGGCTGAGCATCCCCATGTCTCTGCTCTATGGGGAGCCCAGAGCTGTTTCTTTGCTGCAGGAGGTGATGGACAGTCCCAGACCACAGAACTGGGCTGGGAGCCTTGGATCAGGATGCACAGCCAGGGTCTCCTGCTGGGGTCCAGCTGGTAGACCACACTGGTGGGATATTTAACCTCCTGCACACCCCAGCCCTCGTGCCCTGCTTGCTCTCTGGTACTCTTCTATGGGATGCATGTTCCTAAGCAGAGGCAACTTTGGATTTCAATGGCTGGGGTACCAGGGGGGATCTCAGGCCACGGGAAGAAGCCTTGCTGTCTCCCATAGCGGCTCCCAACCCCAGCCCAGGCCTGCAGGAGAAATGAGCAGCACTGGCCTTACCCATGAGCTACACCAGTGATACAGTGATGAATATGTGCCGAGGAAGGATGTGACAGCTGTCACTCCGCATCCCCACCATAGCCAGAGAAGATCTCCTTGCTCTGGTGAATGTGGGAGGCTGGTGCTTGCACTGAAACAGGGCCCTCCAGAGGGGCAGGAGAACAGGAGTCCAGACATACAGCCAAGTCCCTGATGTACAGATTGCAAAGCAGGAGACAGAAGAAGCCCCAGCTCCTGGCCCAGGGGGCTGACAGCTGCACTTTCACAGGAGCAGGGCTAAGTGCAACTGACAGGCAGAAAGGAGGGATCCTCTCCTGTGCCAAAGGACACCTACGCAAGCCTCCCCAGGTCTCTGGAACCCGCTGCATGCCTGCAGTGCAACAGAGGCTTCTCCTGGAATGCGTCTCCCCAAATCAGCAGCATCCACATCTGCAGCATGCCCAGAGTCTGGCACACACCCACGCTGTGGTGTCTTGCTCCAGGCAGTGGTACCCATTTCCATGGTGTAGGATGCTGGGTTGTGAGGAGAGGGAGAGGATGGCCATGGCAAGTCCTCAGGCTTTGTGAATGCCAGGGTGGAGAGATATGCATACATCCTACCTCTCCACTCCAGAGCAGGGACATCGTGATATCCAGGAGCAAAAAAGGATGGTGCATCGTGTGTGACTGGACCGTGCTAGGGTGTAAGTGCTTACCCCTCTAGAAGGAGTACAGGGCATTGATTTGCCCAGGGCAAAACAAAGGGCCCATATCCCCGAGCGGGAGGGACCTACGCCTGCTCTCTGCTTGTCCTTCCCTGCCCAGTGCCAAACCCGCTCCTGGGAGACACTGAATGGCTCTTTTCAGGCTTTTGTTTTTTGGCAGCTGTGTTTTTGTTTTCTTTACCCCTCTCTCTCCCCTTCACTCTCTGGTTACTCAGTAGGCTCCGCTCCAGTGTTTACCCTGTGCAGCTCTGCCGTGCTTCCCTTGCTGCCGACCCCCTGCTCGCCGGTGCCAGAGAGATGAAAAGGCAGAGCCTCGGTGCTCCCGCTGTTTGCACGGTCTCCTGGGCTCCGCGGAAATGTTTAACTCCAAGTGTTGAAACCGAATATTTCCTGCTCTGAAAGCAGAGTGCTCAATACGCAGATGCACCCCTGTGTGGAGGAATTTGTCCATAGCCTTCTTCAGAGGGCATCTGCAAATGGATCCCAGCGCAGGTAGGGACTGGACCAAACCCTCCTGATCCCACTGGGGATAGAGGGCTGGATCCTTCATTCAGTTACACTGATACAGAGCCAAGATAATTCCTTTGGGAAAGGTCTGATTCACTGTGAAGCAGTTGGTAATGGGACCTGGGCTCCAGGCTGAGAGCTGGGTTCAGGTTCTGGGGACACAAGCATGATATTGAATAGGAATGGAGCCATGAAGTCATCCCTGCTCCTGCCCTGCACCTGTGCCCTGACAGCACGGCAGAGTGGCACTGTGCCACTTGGAAGGCAGAACTTTCCCTCACCAGCGAAATGCGAACTACTGTTTTGGAGAGCATTTAAGTGAAAAAAACAAGGAACCCAGCCCACCAACAGTGCTGACAGCACAGGGTATATACAGCCCCTCACCACTATGCAGCACAGAGTAAACAATGTTCCCAAGTCTCTCAATGAGCAAAGTTTACAAGGCATGAGGGCTCACTCTGCACAAGAGCTCAGCAAGCTGCCAAATGAATGAAATAAATTGTCTATAACTCCACTGCTCATCTGCACTGATGCACAATCAGGTGCCTCCCCAGGAACTGCTGCTGTGGGTGGCACAGGCGGTGCCACCTGTGCCTCCCCATGCTGTCCTTCCTTGTGAGCAGCTGAAGCTTGCTCCCATGAGGACCAGCTCTTCAGTCCCAACTCCTAGATGATTTCTCCTATTTCACTTTTCCACTTCTCTGAGTACCAACTCCCCCTCTTTGAGATGCCTCCCTCCATCCCACCCTCCTATTTCTGCTCTCTCCCTCTCAAACACTCCATTATTTAAACCCAATCAAAGCCAGTTGATCTGAAACTCTTCTGAATAGAAATGACCCCACACTGGGGCCTCGTGGCCCTGTGCCCTGCTTTAGGGGCTGTGCTGAAACCAGGTGGGTGGTAATGGAAGTGCTGACACAGGCTCCTTGACAGCATCACCACTGCCAGTGCCTGTAATAATCCCTCCCAGCCGCTCTGCAACTCGGTTTCCGCAGCGATTATTTTCCATTCGATGATGGGCTTGCTGTTATTTGTGTACTGATAGCAGGTATCTCGTGTGACAAGCCTCCTTTCCTTCCAGCTCAAAAAACAATAATTCAAAGAAAGCCCCATATTAGCTTGGAAATAACAAAACACTCACTCTTTTCCTGGCAAGCCCATGCGCAACTGATGAGGCTCACAGAGCCCTGGTAGTAAGTGGAAGCCAAGGAGGGGAGATGACAACGGTGGCTCAAGGCAGAGACGGTTCATGTGTCAGTGCAGAGCACCCCAGAGTAACAGTAGAGGCAAAAAATATTTGGTAATAAAGTGAGGGAGCAGGAATAATGTTGCACATTGCTTTCCCTTTTATTTACTGGTGTGGCCCCAGTGCTGTCCCCATGGAGCAGCATCCTGCCTGTTGGGCACTCCCTTGGATCCTGCTGGTTGGTACCAAAAAGTATAGGCCTCAAAAAACCTGCACTTGAGGTCAGGGCACCTTCCACTTCTTCCATCAGGGTCTTCCTATCCCTCGGGCTCCTGCCTGGCTAGGGCATACAGACCTCAACTTGCTGCCCAGGAGGAGGTGCCTTGGATCTGACCCCTGCTGCAATTGGTCTGAACAGAGCAGTGGAGATCCAGGTGCCAGAGGCAGTGGCAGGCAGTGAGGTGACTCCAGGTTTGTGTGCTGTGGCAAAACACCTGCAAACTCTGCAGACCCTTACAGAGCAGCAAGCACATCCAGACCACTGAGGAATCACCTTGCATTGAGCAGATCTCCCTTGGAGCATGTGCCTTTTGGAGGTCTGTGCAGGCAGGAAGGTGGCAGAGGTCTGAAAAAAATGGCTATTCAGGTACGAAAATATTTTTGAGCAATCACTCCTGCATCACAGTGCAGAGATGCTGCAGAGCACCAGCAGAAGCTGAACTCGGATTGTGCTTGGCACAGCACAGGGCCAGTCCTGCCTTGAATCCAGCAAAGAGAGGCACAGGGATGAGTGACAGCTGGTTTTATACATCTAGGGTGTATAAAACACATAGAGACACAGATGGACAGGATGAACAAACTTAGTCACAGACAAGACCTACACTCAGACTGTTGCATCCCCACCAAGAGCCTGATCCCTAACACTACTCCCTGCTAAGGTGCAGGCTGCCAAGCAGCTTAGAAAATACACCTGCTTCTCCTGAGAATAAAAACTACAGAGGCATCTGAGGCAGAAAAGCTTGCTAAAATATTGATTTCCTTCCAAAGAAAGAGTTGTTTTTGTAGCTGTCTGTCTAGACAAGCTGGATACTGGAAAGTACTGGTGTAAACTGGTGTAGCACTGCTGCCATGCAGTTAACCCCAGCTAGGGGCGATCCCATGGGTCACTCAGTAAAAAAGCATGTTTGAACAGCACCCTGGGCTCTTCAGAGGCTGTTGCACATCCCATTGGGTCTAGCACCATGTTTCTCATGGCGAGTGGCAGCCTGGCAGCTGGGGAGGTGAGGAACCCCTTGTGATCTGACCCTGGCTCTTCATCTGTGGAGATCATGGCTGCCCGGTGTGGGGCAGTGGAAGATGGATTGAGCTGGGCAATAATTTAAGAAACTGAGTGAGTCTGTACATCCAATCACTTTACAAATCAGGGGAAAGGGAGAGAGGAGGAAAGGCAGTAGCGGGGGGAGAAGTGAAAAGGCCGTGCAGGGAAATGCATCACAATTACTGTCTCAGCTCTAATGAGGAGCCTGTCATGAGGCTGTCATCCTGCGGAAAGCCACCTACTCAGAAAGATTCAATAAAAAAGTAGCAGAGAGATAAAAAAGAGATATATTTCAGCCCTTGCTAATATTCTTTTCATTTGTCCCAGCACAAAATAAGATACTGCACTTAACTGGCTCGGTTAAAATGAAAAGGGGGGGGGCGGGAAGGGAGCAGCATTGATCAATACCACTAAAAGCCGGGAGACACGGTGATGGAGTGCAATTTTTTTGTCTGTGCTGAAGCATAGCAGAGGCCCGGGCGGGATAATTTATGATTCGTACGCATGCTGGCTAACTAGAGGCTGACAAGACAATGAATCCCTGATGAGAGGGATGCAGGCTGCTGGGAGAGCTGGAAAGCGAGAGCATGACAGGGACCTGGAAGGGAGAGGGGAAGAGAAGGACTGGGACAGGCTGATGGTGCTGCTCCATGTGGGGATGATGAACTGAGCAGAAACACTTCCCTGGGTTTCACAAGAGGACGGTAGAGAAACACTGAGAGCAAGCGAAGGAAGGTGTTGCACTGCCTCCATCCCTGGCCTCCTCTCTTCCAGTTCACAGTTGGGCAACCTGCCCATGCAGGCTTTCCCCAGGGAAGCACTCTAGTGCCCAGCCACACCCCTCACTAGGCTGGAGATTGACCAAATGAGGTCAGCAGGGACCAAGGACAAAGACAATTCCTTCTCTGCTCCAGATTCTCTGATGAGTGCCAGTATAGGTCTAGAAAAGCTCACAACCATGGAGATGGATCTTCTTGCTGCTATTCATCTTCTGCTCTTGGAATGAAACTGGAGTCTTCTTCAACCCACAGGTTCATCTCCCAAACATATAAGTCCTGGGGAGCAGCTGTCAGGGTCCCTGACTTCAGTGAACATGGCATGGCAGAAACACTGCTGAGGGAATCCTACAGCTCTGTCCTTCCACCCTGAGGGATCTCCTGGGGCATGATGCACCTCCTTCCCCCCCATCCTTGAGCTGCCCTCCATCCCATGGGTCTTTTTATATCATGCACCCAAGACTGGCCAGGCTGTGGACAAAACCATCAGAGCCAGTGGGACCCAGGGATCATGCCTGCAGTTCTGAAGACTCCATGGCCCATGGCCACTCCTTTCTTAGTGGTACTTGCAAAATGAGGCTCTGGGACACAGCACGCTTCCCAGCACATAGGCAACCAGGCAGAAGACCCCCGGGCTCTCTCAGCTATTGTGTCATGTGTGCATCATAGCCAGACAGAGTGTGGGGAATGGTTCTGGTCCTCACCATCCCTCTTCCTCCTCCTCAGCTACCTGGAATGCCTGGGGCTGCATACCTAGGGCTGGCAGCTGGGCAATATTCATCAATGTGCTTGGCTTCTGGCCCTGTTTGCTGTTACAAGGGTCACTTCTTATCCCTGGTTGAACCAGTTGCCCAACCTGCAGTTTCTGCTGGCTTGGTGGGAGAGGGTGGAGAGGAGCTGTGTAGCTGCATTGCCAAAGTGTGCTTTAACTATCCATTCTCTGCATTAGCTCTTGGGATGGAAAGACCTGGAGCAAAGCACCTTCTTTAAATGCGAAAAATAATGGCAGTGGGAACTAGAAAAGGTGGGAGTTTCACAGAAACATTCTCGTATCTGGCTGGGAGACTGTACAAGAGCTGGGGTCTGAGGTCTGGACACATTTGGAGCCTGTTCTGGGCCTTGATTGCTTCAGCAATCAGAAGAATCTTGTAGCAGAAACAGGGATACACTTGAGAGTAGGAGTGACAGAGCTGCAAGGGTTTCCCCCCCTGGCCCCATTCCACCATCACGTCCAGCTCCCTATGAAACATGTAGGATGATCCTTCACCAGGTTGCAGCTGCTTAGCTGTCTCAGCCCCACCTGCCTGCTCCTCTTGAATCCTCGGCAAAGGACCTGACTGCATCCTGAGAGACAGGATCAGCCTGGAAATGGGTCTTTGTGTTCACTACTGGCAGTGAAACAAGAGCCTAGGAACTATCCCACTGCTGGTGGGCTGGGGCATGCTGAGGGTCCTCAACCCCAGAGCCCAGCAAAGTACCCCAAGAGGGGCCCCAGTCCCATCCCAGCCCTGCAGAAGACACTTGCACACAGCTATGCTGCTCCCATGCCCTTGACTTGGAGGGCAGCCTGTTAAGTTGATGATATACTGATACACCTATAATTTGAAGGGGTGATGTGGTAGAGCCTTTCCCTACCTCCCACCCACTCCCTCCCTGCCATGTTCCAGCTCCTCTCCTCTCCTCCCTTGGGGATGTGTGGGGCACATATCGAAAACACAGATATTGAACTGTCAAAACTATTTCCTACAAGAAAATAGATTCATCAGCTTGCAGCACACAGGGTCATTGCCACATTTTCCCCTCGCGCCAGCACCTGCACATGCCGGCGCATACCCAATGCCTCTTCGCAGCACTGGCACTTTAGCTTGTAGCTCAGGGCTCTTAAGTGACTTTGAGAAATGGATAATCGATTATAATTCCACGGGCCTCTCTGCAGATTTATCCAGAGAATGTATAAAAGCCAGGGATTGGGAGAAGCGGGTCCTTCTGGCCAACACGTCAATTGCCTGTGCTTTTCGTGCCCAGCTCGGAAAATCGCATCCCGAGCACGACTCTGTTTAATCCATCAGTACACAATCAATGCACTCTGTAATCAACTCTTGATCACTTAATTTTACACATGTTGGCTGAATCCCTTTGTTTAATCACTAGATCAGGCTGCCTTGTTGCACTGCCCCCTCTCTGCTTAACCCTCCCTGACCCTCATCCCCTGTTGCCGGCACTACCAAATGCAGCCCAGAGCCTTCATTTCACCTTGAGGAAGAGCTCCCATGAATTTAGAGAGTCGTGAGATGGTAGAAAGGGAAACAGAAAGAATGAAAAATAGCACTGGAGAGAAAGAAAATATTTTCCCTTCTGTGTCTTCATAGAGCTTGTGCTGGCCTTTTCAATCTATGTAACAGAAACCACTGCTGGGGTTTAAAGAGGGGCTGGATGTTGGGGGATGCCCACTGAAGCCCTGTAACATTCCAGGGAGAATGGGCACATTGGGGTGTGACTGGGAAGATGCACCAGCAAACGACGGGCACTTGTCACCCAGCTGCATCTGTCCCCTCAGCATCCTCCCCACCCCCTGATTATTTTGACTGTTTTAGCAGCCAGTGCCATTATGAGCAACAGTTCTTGATCTTTCCCTCCCAGAGGCATCCTAAGGAGCATCACTCCCATCTCACCGGGGTTCATCTCCCTTTTTATGGCAAGAGCATGACCCTTGGGTTGTGAATGCATGTAAGCACAGCTATTTGGCATTTTTAGCATGATTTGTGTCACTACTATGATGCCATCTCACCCTCTGCATGTACTTTGCCAGAATGCCAGGGTCAATGTCTGGGGGATGCTCATAGGTGGAAATGTCTGATGGTTCAACAGTGAAATGCAAGATTGCAGTGGGATTTTGCAAGAAGATTTTGTTGCACTTTAATTGTTTGATGAAAGCCTGGAGCGCAGAGATAGGGGGACCACATACTTGCAATCCAAATGTGGACCATTCTGACTAGACACATAGGTCACACAGCACAGTCCTCCTACCCAAGCAGCACAGTGGTCATTCCCAACCCAGTTAAATCTTCCTTTTTAAAGAGGCCTTGATGCTGCCTCTGATTTGGCACGTGGAGTAACTGCTGCTCATTCCTGAAAGAACAAACGATGGGATATGCTTGAACAAGAGGGATCTGGAAGCACAATTGCCAGGGGAACGTGCAAATGTTAGCTTTGCACAGGAAACTCGCACAAAACTGTGTGTTGACACCAAGAGGCCAGTTATAGGACAAAGCAGGCATGAATGTTTAAAGAGAATTCCAGTTGCTGTTCTATAGCAAATAGTCTTCAAAGAGCCCCTGGAGCTCTTGGCTTCTCAGCATGGAAAGAGGAGCTTGTGCAAGATGAAACGCAAATAAATAGTTTACCATAGAAAAGATATCCAAGGCAAAGAGTAAGATGCAAGTTCTAGCTCTCACATTAGCCAGCTGGGGTTTTATTGGTCCCCAAGTAAAAGCTGTAAATAAAATACAAACCTAACCTGCATATTGTCAAGCTACATTAAAAAAAGCCCACAACTTAATTGCACTCAAGAGCACCAAGGGGCGAAGCCATGCGTGGTGCATCACAAGGCAGCCCACAGAGCTGTTTAGTAAAGTGTAAATCCAAGAGCTGAACAAGTGGAACCTTTTACCTTGGGAGCTGCCAACAGGCACAGATTACTCTGCCTTTGCTAACATAGCTCATTCTGCTCCAAGAACTCTTGGTAATGGACTTGTAAGGAAAAGGAGCACAAAATGCCCTCATCTCTGCTCACACTGACATTGGTGGCAAGGAGGAAGGCTGGGTGGTTAGTCAAATGCTAAGACTCCATCTTCTTGTTTCCAGCCTCCTGTCTGGCCACAGGCGGCAAAGGTAATGCTGCACTTCAGGGAGGCACAGGCCAGGAGACAGGGACAGCAGCTCCAACTGGAGTATGCCAGCAGGGAATGTGTGAATCACCAGAGCATCTGCCCTTCCTTTCCTGTCCCAGGGTCTGCACTTTTTCAAGGCAGTCTGACTTCCAGGGGATTAGAGAAATCCAAACTAGGTAATTCTGTCCCCAGAGTCCTGGGTGGACCCTCAGAACCCCTGGCCAGGGACTATTCTTCTTCCTTACCACTTGGCACAACACACATTGTTTGGGCTGGGGTCCTGCTGTGCAGGAGCAAGGCAGGATGAGGCCTCATATACACATCACAAGCAATCAAGGATGCTGCTCTGCCTGCAGAGCTAAGTACTCCCATGCAGGCTGGGAAGCCAGGTAGAGACAGGATATGCCCAGGTTGGAAGAAAGTACCACCCAAGCTGAGGATGGTTTGCAAATCCAGGTCCAGCAGCAGTGAACCCTCTAGGAAGACCAGGAAAGACCTTGCTGCAAGCCAGCTTAGAGAAGAAGGAGCACAGGGATGGAGGAGAGCCTCTCCCACTCTCACCCACATGCCGACACAGGCGGTAACAGTGTCAGATCCCTTCCACTGTCTTCAGGACAGGAGAGAAATGACAAAAAAACCCCCCAAACAACCTAACTAGGACTAATTAATATTTAATTTACTGCAAAATGTACTTATTATTCCCAAGTAATTGGCCGACTGCACAGCTGTGACCACTAATGAACAGAGGGGGGGCAGGACGAAGGGACAGGAGGCTGGTGGGGGGAGCACAAGGGTGGTGGTGTCTTTGATCAGACCCTGCTGCCTGCCTTTTAATGTGCATAATAAGAAAACTTAAACAGCTTTGATTTTTTTTCCTCAAGATCTAAAAATGGCTGTGATGCCACTAATGGATTGCGTTTAGCTTATTGCACTGTAATTGCCCTATTATCGCTGCAACTTTAACGAGGGGGGAAAAAAAGGACTTTGGAAGATGGCATTTGCAAATAGGTTGTTGAATAACACTGCTGCTAAACGCGGAGAACACAGGCAAGTCCTGCTTATTGTGATTCCTAGCATAGATTCCCAATACCTGAGGCACTCAGCATCCCTGTCTCTATTGCTGCTTTTTGCTCTGTGATTGAACTATTGGCTCATTTAACTCTAAGGATGGGAAATATTTTTTTACCTGCTAATAGAAGCGTGGCTCGGCTGTGGCCCAATGTAGATTTTTAGATCAGTTTTTTTTTGATGGGTTATTCTGTGGAGAGAGTTAATTTCACCCTAGTGCAAAGTACTTAAGTGGGATTTAAGTGGCATGGGAGTCTTTTGCTGACCCTTCAGCACAAGGTGAAATCTGCCCTAAGAGCCTTCCCTCCCCAGAGAGAGATGCTCAGCACAAAGTGAGGACGCATCCTGATACTTCAGCCTCTTAATCTGCTGCTGGGATCTGGTGTTTCACATGCAGTCCTGACCTACAAAGGCACAGCCTTTGGGCACAGAGATAACCTCATCCCCATACCCCAGGCTGCTTTGGCTGATGAATGAGACAATGTCTTTCCTAAGTTGAGGGGCTGTGGAGGAGCATGGGAAAGGTATCGAAAGTCCAGATTTCTTGTCCTTTCTGAGTCCTGACCTGCTCAGACCCTCGCTGTTCCCTTCCAAGATGGGCCGCAGTCATTGTAGCCAACGCTTATACTCCTGGAGGCTATGAAGACCAGGGCTGTCTTCCCTTTGCCCTGAGCCTCACCCCTCCCATCCTCCACTGCACAACCCACTCCAATTAAAGTCCTGGCGGTGGATCCAAAGACTCCTTCAGCTTTACGACAGCACTGAGATCCAGGCTGAGTTCCCATCCTGCTTCCATGGGTGTAAATCCAAAGCAGCATCGTGGACTTCAACAGTACAAAAGCCAGATCAGCACTTGGCACCTCCACTCCTCTCGACATCCAAGTCTGTGGAGCAGTGGGCTGGGAGACATTCTGTCACAGCCACTCGCTCGCTGCTCCTGCCCGTGGCTGCCTCTTCCCTCCAGCTAAAGCAAACAGCTCCTCAGACACCATCCCTGTACTGGGCAGGCAGCTGTGGCACACAGTGGCGGGGACAGGAGAGAATCCTTTGGGTAAAGAGGACACAGAGCACACACACCCAGCAAAGCCACACAACAGCTCGAGGGAATGCAGGGAAGGGTGGTGGGAAGGATCAGAGCTATACCTGCAGCTTGGCACAGCAGGGAGCAATGGTTCTGACTTGCCATGGGCTCCATGTGTCTCTGTGTAGGGACTTTGTGCCAAGATACTATCTGACACCTCCCCATGCCTGGTCCTGATAGCTTTTCTACCCAGCAAGGACAGAGGGAGAGCAGGCTGGTGCATGAAGGTTTCGAGGGAAATGGACCTGTCCTGTGCTGACTAACATGTAGATGCATGGGGAAAAGACAGATTGGAGCTTGGGAAATGTATCTCCATGGATCATTGTCCTGGTTTCAGCTAGGGTAGAGTTAATTTCTACTCTTTTAGCTGTTACAGTGATGTGTTTTGTATTTGGAATGAGAGTGGTGTTCATAACATACTGATATTTTGTTTTTTTGCAGAGTTGGGTTTATCCTAAATCAAGGATTTTTTTCCCCCTTGTCTCATGCTCTGCCAGTTAAGGAGTAGGCAAAAGAAACTGGAAGGATGCAGAATTGGGACAGGGGACCTGAACTGACCAAAGGGATAATCCACACCACAGAATGCCACTCCCAGTACATAAACTGGGAGGAGTTACCTGGAAGTGTGGCCCATCTGGCATTGGTCATTTGCATTGTATATCACTTGTTTTTTCCCCTTTTATTATCATCATTATTATTTACCATTATTATTGCATTTTACTTATTTCCAATTACTGAACTGTTCTTATCTCAACATACAAGTTTTACTTTGATTCTCCTCCCCATTCCACCAGAGTGGCAGGGGGAGCATGGTGTGTGGTATTTTATCTGCAGCTGGGCTTAAAACTGTGACAGTCATTTCCTCTGATGGAAATGTGGCATCTTGCTGCTCACACAAGCCTAAAATGAAGGCAGAGCACAGCAAAAGGAAATGCACTGGGAGCACATGCTCCCCACCTGCATGAGGGCAGGATGCTGGTGTCAAACTCCTCAGGAAGCTGCAGACAAGGATGGGTTGGAAGGGCAACCATCACCCATGGGTGACCACCTCAGGAGTAATCTGCTGAAAACAGCCTCCCATGCAATGCAGACCCAGTTGATACCCAAAATGACCAAGTTAGGCTTGAAAGCAACTCCTGGGTCTACCTTTTGACTACACATTGTGCATTATCCCCATAGTAAAACTATAATGGCAGCAGAAAGCTATATGCTAACCCAATAAATAGTAACAGGACCCCTTGGAGAGTTAGAGGGGAGCGTGTCAGCAGTGAGCTGGCCACATCAGTACCAAGGGAGCCACACAGCCAGAGGATGCTGTAGGCTGCAAAGGGAATAGTAGTCTGGATGCAATGGAAATGGCAGAGAAGCCCCCTTTCCTGCTTGCATGGCTCCTCTCAGAGGGGGAAATTCAGACCAAGATGCCAGGTCTGAGTATCAGTGCTATACTAACCCCTGCTCCGTGAGCTTTGTGCTTTTGTGGGTGCTGAACTGCAGGCAGAGATAACGCCTCTCTTCCCAAATTCTCCATCCCCATCTCTGCCTGAAGCCAAGCAGCTTTTTCTGTGTCTTTCTCTTGAGCTCCCCCACTCCTTCCCTTTCGCTTCTGCACTCTTGTGCAGGCTGAACCAAGAAGCAGACACTGCTTGAAAGTCTTTCCCAAAACCACATTTCTGCCTTGCTCCCAACTGGCAGATCTTGCAAAATAAAAACTGCCACCAGACCTTCAAGGGGAAAAGCAATTGTGGTTGGGCTCTTGGCAGGCTGAGCTGGTATTGGCCTCGAACTGTTGGATTTTCCCTACTGGATGCTGTCTCTCCAGCTTCAAGAAGCTGGCTCTCAACCCTTAGAATTTTATTTTGGATTTTATTAGACCTGATCAGAGAGGCGCTTTTTTTGGGGGTGTACCTCAAGGTGGCACTCAGAGGCCCCTCAGCATCTGCCAAAATAATAATTAACATAAATTTGATTTGTGCCTTGTGTGTGAAGAGGCTGGTACTTTGTAATCATGAATGGCCACTGGCAAGTGGGTCAGCACTACCCCTCTTTCCCAAAAAACTGGTGCAAAGAGGGGAGTATGGCCTTGTGGCCATGACATGACACAGGAACTCAGGACCAGAGATTGCCTGTTTGATCTCATTAGTTTTCCTGTGCTTTAAGCCCTCATTCCTAGAAAGAAGATCAGAACTCCATGTATGTCCCATGTTTTTGTTTCTTTCTCTGTTCAGCCCTTAGGCTCAATGGGACTGTGCACAGTGCTCTGCTGCAAAAGGGGTCACCTAAGCCTCAATAAAAACATAAATAACATTATCCATAATAAAACCCAAGAAAATATAATAAATAATACAAGTTCTATAAATTTTTTAAAAAGGAAAAAAAGTCAGTCTCTGGTTCCCAGCTCTCTCTTTGCCTGGGTCAACTTCTGTCCTGCTTGCTCTTCTCAGCTGGACCAGAGATGATGCTCAGGAGCAAATTCCAGGTCAACCACCCCCATCAATATCCCCAGTACGAGCACTGCAGCTTGGACACAGACACAAAAATCCAGCACAGGCAAAAGAAACTCAATACAACACCCCAGGGAATTTAAAAATCTAACCAGATAGGAACTATTGATGGAGAAATATAAACGCTGCTATTTCGGTGGCAGCTTCCTGAGCCCTAAACCTGAGCTGCAAAGTGGATCACTGGATTCGATTTGTCAAACCGGGAGGCTGGCAAGTTTGGGCAGCTTCAAAGACTGTGTTTTATGGAACCTTTCAGGAACCCTCAATAAAAAATGTATTAGATTAGTAATTTGAGTCCCAAATGACCAATTTGAAACGATTGCTTTCTTATGATTTTTCTGAAAGTGCCTGTTTCGTGAGAAATTGCTTGAAAAATCAGACAGAGTTTTTAGAGACAATTGTAACAGCACACACGAGGGCTGGGCACAATGGGTTAGAACATTCATTTAATTGAGAAAGGGGAAAAGATCCTTTGTAATGTTTTGTCTGTCTTTCTTCAGCTCCTACATTACCATAATAAAGTTTAATTCTCCAATAATTCTCCAGAAGTAAAAGCGTCTTGCTCAGCCCTGTGTTCAGCTGGGGAGAGGGGTGGTGTGAAGGGAGACACAACTTGCCAAGGTCACGCATCTGAGCAGAGCTGGAACAGGAGCCCCTTGCTGGGTCCCATGCAGGTCCCAGTTCAGGCAGTTATGGCTCCTTCCCAGCAAACTGGTTTTATCCCTCCCTGCTCAGCTCAGACCTGCCAGTGTGGGATGTCTGTGGGAGGGGCAAGGGGCAGCTGGTCTCTCGGTGGAGGTTGATACTTCACCATATGGAGATGTCTAGAATACACAGTTCACATGAAACTGTGAGCTATGCCTTACTATTTTTAATATTAGTAACACTAATGGAAACTGCCATTTAAGTATGAGATGCACCAGAAATTAAGTATACTGTGACCTCGTTAGGCCTCTTTCAACCTAAATTATCCTACAACTCCACCACCCTGCAGTTATCTTTGTTCTCTGGTTTCTGTGCTTTAAGGACCAGGTTCACAGCACATATGCAAGCTTTCTGCCCTGAGACTGCAGGGCTTGAAGTGTGCATACTCCATTTATTTAAAGGAAAGCTGAGATTGTTATACCATCATTTGATTGCAGAGGCTGAAAATTTAAGAAGGAAAATTTAAAAAAAAAGAAATCCTGAGAGTCTTGTGATAAACTTCTGAAAGTTGGCAGTCCTGAGAATGAATCACTCTTGGATACTGCTACCTGGAATTACAGTATTAAAGAATTACAGTATATAGCCTAATTAGGTTTATTAGCAGAGCACAGCTGATTAAGAAAGATGCAGAATTTGGAGGAGAAACCAGTGAAGGACTAACCTATCCTCCAATCTCTTCTCCTTGTCCTGTCCAGTAAATCCTTTGTAGCCTCTACACTCTTTCTTCTGTTTCCTGCATGCCACCTATTTCCTTCAGGATACTGAAGGAACTGTGTATGTTTTGCTCAGTGGTTAAGCCCCAGGAAGCATTCAGATTGAGGGCATTTTAGGGTACCTCCAGGTGTGAAGTGATGGAACAAACCCCCAGTTTTATCTTGCTCAAGTTACCAATTTTATCACTAATTAAAATGCAAAAAAACTTGCCCAGATCACTGAAATATCTTTATTATTTTTCTCCTTAATTGCTCCTATTGAAGCAATATTTTTAAACAGGCCATTTTTAAGACAGGAAAATACCAACCAGTAGGTGTTGCATAAATGGGAATTTGCAAAACTGCGAAGGTGACATTTTTGACATGAACATTTAACAAAAAATTAATATTTCTTCTCTTTAATAAATGGGTATTTGCAAGAGAGAATCCATTATAAAAAGAGAGCTAACGCAAGGTTCTTGAAGCCATTTCCATCAATTGCTATAAGATTTATATGTAAATATGTTAATGGTACTATTAATAATTTAATGGGGGCATGGCAAGCTGTGTTTACATAATAAATATGATTAAGTGTTTCCCTCGAATGAAGTTGCTGAACTGTCACACTACCCCAGGTTATTATCAACATGGTTTTAAAATGTTAATCAGGCAATCAGAAGGAAATAGTCCCAGTCCCAATTTGGACCAGCCAGGTTGTTTTAAACACAGACTGTCACTGCATCAGATGGTCCCAAAACCTCCCACTACTGCTGCAGTGATACAGCAGAGGCGTGGAGGTTTGCTAACATGCATGGACAATGTTTTATCTGATTTTACTTTTTATAAGGGTAGACTAAGATCATCCACTTGAATGGAATCACTTCAGATTTACTTGAGTGTAATTGAGAAGAAAATCTCGTCTGAGATAATTAAGTCACTGAATATGCTTATCGCTCCTTAAATCCACTGTGCACTGAGCAGGGAGAATTACACAGTCCTCGGGCAGCAGGAACAAAGCAATTTCTGGGATGAGAAACTGCTGCAAACTTCAGCAAATTCCCACCTTTCTGGACTTTATCCACCCAGACTTGCAGGATCCTCCTTTATTCAACCATCACTTCTCTCTCAGTTCTTGCTGGAGTGAGGTTTTTTGACAGCTCAGACAAAGCCACTCTGGAGCTGCTGGAATTGGACCACAGAGGGGTTGTGGCTGCAGCCCCAGGCTAAGCCCTCGAACAGCCACCGGAGCTTGCCCACTGAGTCCAGCTTGCCAGCTTTCAGCAAAAGCCTTCAGTCTGTGCAGGCAAGGGATGGAAAGGGTTAATTTAACCGCTGTGCAAGGCCAATCACGCTGAGGTGTCAAACTATAATTTTATATTAGGGCCTGTAATAGTTACTAGAGTTTTACTACAATAACTACTTGTCCAAGCAGAGTTTAATGAGAAAATCTATAGTTTTGCTATGGTATTTTCTCTTAGTTTGCATAATTCCCTGAATGCAGCCCAGTAAAGCTTTTGACCTGAGATAATAAAAAGGTGATAAAAATGGGCTGTAAAACCCAGCATATACATACATATATATATATATATATATATTAAACAGCCACTACAAAATTACGAGTAATTTCCACAAGATAAAGTGAAACAAAACCCCTCTTCAGATGCAACTAAATCAAGGGAGAACAAAACTAAATTAAACTGATAAATTTAAACCATAAGCAATGTGGGTCATGGAGCTGGTCCTGCCTGAGCTATGCCTGGCTGCTCTGGGGACAGCAACTGCTCCTAGGAGGGATGCTCCTAGGTGTATCAGGCACACAGGTGTGGGCTGGTGCTGCACAGCATAGAGAAGGGATGGGAACTTGCCTGAGGATGGGAGCAGCCCCCAGCAGGAGTGTTGATTTTCAGAATTTAACCCATACTCCATGAATCAGAAATAGGAACAGTCTGAAGCACTGTACTGATAGCTGGACTGACAGACAGACAAGATGGTAGCAAGGCAGGCTTTTCTCCTAAGGACCTGCAAACAGGAGGACAATTAATGGGCAGTCTATTTGGATACTCAAATAATTCCACAGAGCTCCATGTTTCATTTCAGGCAGATTACACCAGTTTCACCCATTTTTGACTTACAAAGCACTGTCCAGTGGTCTCTGGATGACAGATTTCTCTGTCCAGTGATCTTTTCCTTCCAGGTGGAAATTCTGGAGTGCAGCTAAAGGAAACCCCATGCAGGAAGGCAGTGGAAGAGCTGAAGATGAGCTTTTAAACACCATCTTAGGCATGTTAAGAAACATATATGTGGAAATTGGTGCGTGTTCAGATCTCAAATGACAGGTGCACCTGTAGGAAGGTCCCAACCAAGGGCCACACATGGCTGGGGAGGAGTGAACCTGTCCAGCATCACTTCTAGCTAACCAGGGAGAAAATGTGGAAGTATTTGCAGTTCATAGCAGAAATGGTGTTATAGGAATGGCCCATGGTCTGCAAATTGCCTGGGGAGGCATGTCTGGGTGTTAAGAGCTGGTAAACCACATCAGCTCATCCTGCACAACCCTCACACTGAGGGCTGCTTCCTCAATATTCCTGTATTCCTATCACCTTGGTTATTCCCTACACATATTAGGTACAGATTTCCTTAGTGGCAGTGAGCTCTTACAAATCTCCACATTCACCTCCAAACATGGTAACATTTCTGAAAGCTAGTGAGAAGTGCAGTACCTGCCCCAACAAGATCAAGGTACCCTTTATTTACACAAAGATTTCACCAAAGAAGACACAAGTCCGGGACTCGAGTCTCTAGGCTCCTGGTCCCCCATTCTGACCTTGGTTAAACCTCTCCTCCCACTCTCCTTGCCCATGCAGGTGTGATCACAGAGCCAGAACCCTGCCAAGTGTGGGCTGGTGAAGGAGGGAGAAGGCTCCTTGGCTGAAAGGCACACAAGAAGGTCACATCAAATCATCAAACACTCTCTCCACATTTTCTTCTCCACCCTGCAGCTGGTTACAAGGAGATTTGGACTGTAAATACAGCAGTAACTTTCTCCATGAAAGTAAGCCTCTTTGCCAGAGCCATCAAGGGATGGCACAACGCAGTGCTTGGGATCTAATAATAACAGCATCTTTCATTGCTATGGCATCTCCTGCCCTGAAGGCTACTGAAGGGCTTCACAAGCATGCTCTGCACATTTGGATCTCATACTGAAATGCACCCACCTCCAGGGACAGGCAAAAAACATTATTTACAGGAAGAATTCATGAGGAGTAAGGCAGAGTGAGCTGCATGGACACCTATTTAGGACATGGTAGTGAACACAAAATATGCCTTGGAGATTTTTATGTGCAAAAGCAGTTTTGCTTGGGATTCTGCATCACCCTGAAGATGGGGACATTTCACACATCTGCACCTTGAAGCACCTGCCTTGTACACAGAGAATGGCTGGAAGCTTCCCTTCCCACCTCCCTTCCCCACCCAGAGGCTCCCAGTGTCAGGGGAGATACCTGGAATAGGCTGCCACCTCATGAAGAGCACTGGAAGGTGGGCCAGATGTGCCAAGTGCCACCTGCCCTGACCGGTGGCCCCTGAGGTTCATCTCCATTGGGTCCATCTTTCTGGCATGCTCCTGGCTCTCTGTCACCCTGCCAGCTCTGGGCTGTCCCTGTCCCGTTCCCCCATCAATCACCCACAACGGGGATGATGTGTTAATGTTTTTCCTATAGACAGACACATTATGTTTCCACACTGCCTCTGCACACGCCGTGTTTACGCCCCTTCTCCCTCCAGGGAGTAAATCAAGCAAATTGATGCGAGCCATGATTAATTGTGTATCTCGGACCAATCTTTTACCGAGTCCCTCACACGGGCAGGTTGTTTCCCCCCCCTCCCTCCCCGACGTACAGGGGAGAAGGAGATGGCGCTCCGCTCGCTCCCTCTCGTGCAGTTTGACGGATAGAGCCTGCCCGGGACGCGGCGAGATAAATTTGAAAGGCCTGCGCCGGGCTGTCAGCGTTAAAGATGATGAATGTGGGAGGTGAGGCGGGAGGGACCCGCCGAGCTCGGCGTAATGGATAGGGCTCTTTGGGAATGGATGCTCGCCCGGCGATTCTGCGTTAATCTCCAGGCTCCGCCGAGGTGCCGCCAACTGATAACAAGGAAATAGGAATGACAACAATTTTTAGCCGAGAGATTCTTCACAAAAATGCCAACCTGCTGGAGGTCTGACAGGCCCTGATTGAATGGGAGCAGGGAGGGGGGGAGCCTGTGAGCACCTCTTGACTAACATGCAAAAGATGGATCATTTCATTCCTACGCCTGACCATCTACATTTATTATCATTTCCCTTAATTCTGCCTCGCTTAGATACCTGTCAGCACCGTTTCTCTTCCAAGGGTCAGCTGATGGGATGTGAGAGGGGCCAAAGACCTAGTCTCTCCTCCGGCTCAGGAAACAGGAGCATCATGGATGTGGCTGCCCAGCCCTCACTTTGCCTGGACACACAGATGGGCAGATCTCCAGGACAGACTTTGCTCCCTGAGGTGGGGCTATGGGCACTGTCCTGCTGCTGCTGCTCATGCTACTAACCAGCATCTGCATTCCTGGGCATTCCCTGCCTAGGGCCAGGAGCCGGAGGATGCCCCATCCCTGCTCTCTCCACCTCTGATGGCAGAGTGTTCTGTCTCCTCCAGCCAAGGTTTTCCAAGCCCCATCACGGTGATCACAAGCCTGGTCTCACATGCCAGGAGCCCTTTGCTGGGACTCAGCCTTTGCTCACCCACCCCAGACACCATGGGCTGTCCCCAGCTGGAAAAGATCCATCTGCACCATGTGATGTGTTTAAGCCAATAGCTTTGCCCAGGCTCCACAAAGAGCCTCACTGCATCCCACAGTGCTCATGCAGCAAACAGAGATGCAAATACAATGAGATCTCTCCTGGCCTGCACACAGTGGGGTGGGATGGGATGTTGGTGCCGCTGCAGAAGCTTCAAGACCTAGAGGGGCTCTTTGCTGCTGGCAGGACACATTCCACCTCACTTTTTAAAGCTTTCTGTCAGAGCCTGATAGCTCAGACACAGATGGTGTCTGACTCACCAGTCATCATCTTGGTCTCCAGCCACCTTGGGGACCCTTTTACAAGATGTTTGCTCAGGTGAAACTCCTGCAAAGGGTCCTCTGACCACTGAGAGATCCTGAGGTCCAAGATCCTGGAGGTGACAGCACAAGCTATGGCACTGACCAGAGAAGGACAGCCTCAAGGACAAACACAGGAAAAGGGACACTGACAGGCAGGGACATATGCTAATATGCACCAGGTCTGCCTTGCAGAGGGCTGGGATGGAGGGAACCCTCCAAGGTCATGCAGCACCTTGAGGTCTTCCTCCTATGTGCCTGGGCTGACCCCACGGAGCACCTCAGCACTTGGAGCAGGAGCTTGGCACTTCCAGGGTCCTTCATAACTGCATCAGCTTGATCAGGTGGAGAAATCACCACATTCACCAGCAAACATCCAGGCACACTGGGCTGCACAGCCATGGCACAAATTTATTCCTTGGGATCAGGTGGGATGCAGACACCAGATTGTCCTCAAATCTCATCCTTTTTTAACTGCTCCCAGGTTGACCTGCATCCTCTTTCTCTCCCTGCAGCCTCCTCTTCCCCTTGTTCTGTCTCTCCCTCTGTAGACAGTGCCGGTTCTTTAATGACCCTGATCATACAACTATTTTCTGGCCACACATAAACGCTTTCATTCCCCCCCCTCCTCACCCCTGACTGCCATCACCGTATTAAAAAGCAACCCGCTGCTGGGAATACATTAGTGACTTGCAGCAGATCCTTCTTTGCAAGGATAATTACAAAAAATAGAGGGACAATAACTATTAATATTTTATTGCAGTATTTAATGAGCTAAAGCAAATCATCTTGCACTCCACTGGAACGACATGCTTTGTCATTCTTACATTCCCTCCATCATTTTCTCCCCATCTGAGAAGCCCTCCCTGCTTTCAAGTCCTCCTCATTCAGTACAATTTATATTTCTTCTAAGCTGCTTTTCTCCAACTTGAAAAAGGACCTTGCTACTTTCTGGGGCTGGTGAGCTCTCCCTGCCAGCAGCTCAGGCTCAAGACCCACCCACTTGTACCAAATGAGTCCAGGGAAAGAGCAACCCCTTTATCTTAGCAGAGTAAAACTGCCCTTTCATCTCAGGTGTTTATTGTGTCCATTTCACATGTAAGGAAACCATTTCCAGAGGTTGAAGAATGAGTTTTAAAGGCACTTTGGGACTCTGTGGGACTTGTGTCCTTGCTTTTGACAGCCCTGCATGGTGTAGGTCACCCTCAACTCAAGAGAGAGTCGGTGGCTGAGCAGGGGACAGAGGCTTGCCCCACTGCCAGCCCTGTGCCCCGGCCATGTCCGGGGGCAGCAGCCCCACAGTGACACTCAAAGACAGGGCTGGACAGGTCTCACTCACTCTGGGAGCAGCAAGCAGGGCCACTGCTGCCCCTGGGCAGCGCTGGCTCATGCTCAATTGACTGAGACTGCAAAGCTGTGGAGAGATGGCAGTGGAGCCCTGATCCCAGAGCACGAGACAGGCTTGCTCCCACAAGGCAAACGCACTGCTCCACTGCCAGACAACCGAGGAGGCTGGGGACATGCTTTGGAAGGCTAATCCCTCTGCATGGCTCCAATTTGGGCTACCCTGTCCAGGAGCAGAGGATTTGAGGAGTGCTCTGCAGGGCACCAAGGCTGCCAGAGTGGCCCTGGGCATTTGCACCTCTGTACACCACAGAAGTCCCAGCATTCCCTCTCTGATGGACACAGGTCCATGGCAGATACTCACTGGGCTTCCCTGGGGAAAACACCACAATGTCAATGTCTGCTTTTGTATTTCCCTAAATTTCATTATTCCTTTTGATCCATTCTGGTAGGAGAGAAATACCATGCAAGTAGTTCTATAGGCTCCAAATATCAGCTCTATATAATACAATACAGTATTTCTGTATTTTATGTATATAGTTAAATATATATAGTTCTATTGTTCCAATATAGAATTGTTCTCTCTTGCTCTCTGAGCCTATATAATAGTGCTATAGGCTCCTATGTGTAAGTCCCAGTGATCTGCATCACAGAAAGTTATGCCCCACTTGTTTGAACACTTCCTAATGCTCAAATATCTCTTCTCTCTTTACTGCACGTTCATTACTTTTGAAATCCACACCTCTCCTTTCAGCTGCCCTGGCCTTCCAGGTAATGTCCATTTGTGTCCCAGCCACTCCTAGTCCTTCCTGTCTACAGGTAACATGAGCATGCAGGGGCAGGACCCTAAAATACACAGCACAGCACCTTCTCCAGGCTGGCAATAATCCTGGGAAGAGCATTAGCACAAAGCTCTGTCATCTTCTCAGCGTAATTTCATTCTGCTGTAGTGGTCAGGCACCCAGCAATGGGTTTAACATAGTGCAACAAAAAGATGCTTGAGGGAAAGGAACTATTCCTGTGGAGGAGCACAAAGCCAAACCAGGACATTCATGTATTTGTGTCCCCTAATAGATAATGTTACGATGTGCTTAACGCCTTGTCACACACAAGCCAAAGTCAATCAGGCTTCACTAACACAAGCAGCCCTTAAAGGGTGTCCAACCCAAACAGATCTGAAACAAAACAGTTTCATTTTAAAGGGCTCAGCAAGGTAAAATTAAAGTAGAAGTTGTTATTGGCACAATGACCTTTACCCACGGAAGTGTGAGTAACGGAGTATCTTTCCCAGAAAAGTACTAAAAATATCTTATGGATTCACATATGTATGTGTGTGTAAGCATGAATATAACGATTTCTCAAAACCACTCAATGTGCATCCCTGTTCAAGAGGAGCAAAACACAGGAAGCAGCAGCATAGCTGGCAAAGCTAAGGGGGGAGCTGTTTGAGTATTTCACCGGCCGAAAATCCAAAACCAGGTGCTCAGTTGGGATCATTTTGACACTGATTTCTATCAGCTGAACCAAGGATTTCAAGATGATGGGGCCATAGTAACATGTGCTCCAGCTGGTCATTGGAGTCCATAGGTAACAAAATAGAGGGTTAAAGTTTTTCTCCCTGACCTTCAGTTGCATACGGCTGGGCTAACGGGACAGGGGACACAGGGAGCAGTTTCCTTGTCCTCCACAAATAAATAATTATCCCCCAGCCTCCGTGAGCAGAGCAGAGATTTAATGTGCTGACAGCCTGCATTTTTTACCTTTAGTCAATACAAGAAAGGCCCCAAGACTATGATTCCCAACATCTGGATTCCATCAATATGTGATCTGTCATGATGTATCGGCATCCCTCCCTCTCTCCAGATTGAGCAATGCGGCTGGTTTTATTAATACGTCAAATACATTATCCGTGTAATACACTTGTCTGCCTCTGCCCTCCTGCTGCTCCCACACAGCAGATTTGAATGTATGATGAATCAGTTTGCATTACACGTCTGTACGTCATAATTTGTCAGGATTAATAGAACTGTGTGCGTGGGGTGGGGGAGCGGCAGGGAGCGCGTCGTGTGTGTTTAGTGCAGAGATGTCTGGATCACTTATTTATCTCTGCTCAGACCACTGGGTTTCCGGAAAACAGCGAGCACAGCACATCTGGGAATCGCTGAGCAAACCGTGTGCTCTCGCAGGCGCTGTCCTGCTCACTGGTCCAGCTGCAGAGCTGTGGGAAAAGGGGTGATGGGGGTATTTTGGGTGCCACTGACATACTGGGGTTTCCATGGCCCCATGCACAGGGTTGAGTCCCTGCATGATATGTCAGGCACCAACTGCAGAGACACAAGGAAGGTGACACAAAGGCTCTCAGTCTTCCTCCTGGCTCTGTCAGACCACTGTTACATGACCTGAAGCACAATTCCTTGCCTCAGTTTCCCCGTGCATTATATTTACCTCAGCCCTCAGTGATGATTCCCTGTGTGCCCTGTAGAAAGTAATTTATTTTCACTTTGCAAGTGACTTTTGGTCTCAATTACTTATGGCAAAGAGTTGGGAGCCATGTGTAGCTGATGAGCAGCCCCAGAGCCAAAGGCAGCTGGTGCAAGCGACATTCTCCCTCAACACCCAGTGAAACATGGCCAGAAAACAGATTGGGGCTCAGCAGGAGATACTGGTGCCATCACCCCTTTGCATACAGTTCACTTGTTTGCAGCTGGACTTGTTTGTCCCTGTAAAACACCAATTTCAGCCATAAACTTTATTTACAGTATATTTCATAGGACTTAGTGGGAGCAATAAAGACCTGAGAACACAACTCCCCAATGCTGTTGCCTCCCAAGGGTGACCTAGCAAGATCAGTGAGAGTGGCCTGCAGTGGGCACGTCTTCTCTGCCACATTGCCTGGCTGATGGAGAACTGCTGCTGCTGGCCCTTGAGGCCCCAGGGAATGCTCACCACAGGGACAGACACCCTGCCACAGCATCACGTTTGGTGTCTCCCAGTTTGCTCCTAATGAGCTCACATGTCCACCCACGACAGCCCAGCACTGCATGGAGCTCCTGGCTCATGGCCAGACAGCTCTGTTAGTGCAGTGTATTGCTACGTCTCATTACCACTGCCTCAAACCAGGACTAATTATTCTAAACGTTATTTGGTCTCTCCTGCCCAATGTGGCATGGCCAAGAGGAGCTGTGAGGTCTGCTTGCTGTCCTTGTGCTGGGTCTTCATCCCAGTGTTGATGGTAAAACTGCCGGGACCATAGCATCCGATCCCCTATGGCTTCCCATGAAGCTGTCCATGGCAATGCACTGAAATCAAGGATTTGGGGATATGGAGCAGGGACCACGTGCCTTGGCATCTGTAAGAGCTGAAGCCAGGTCAGAGGGAGAGAGCAGTGAACAGATCTGTTTGCCAACACACCTCCTCACTGCCCCCCATGCTTCTACAGCCTGTTTCAGTTCCACTGCATGAAATAAAAAGTGGTAAGTGACCACCTTAAAGACCTGTACAGTGTAAATATAATGTCAAATACCAGCATTATGAATAATTACAAACTGTCTCAGGTGGAGAATAGTGATACTTTACATTATTTTCATTGCCGTTATTTTGCTTGCAGCAAAGCTGAGCAGAAATGTGGATTCTAAACACTCATGGCGGTGTTGATGGCAGCACCTCACCACAGTAAGACCCCCTGAAAGTGCCTCATGACCTCCTTGCAGAGTGTGTACCCCACAGCAAAGCACCCCAAATCTTACCTCCACATCAGGGGGGTAAGGCTCTGCCACTGACCAAGGTCTCACAAAGACCTGGCTATCCCCCAATTAGTGATGCCATACCGTATCTGGTATGGAGTTCTGCAGGTGAGGCTCTTGGCCAGACCCCCACCCTGCTGAAATGGTTTAGGCTGGGCTAGAACTGGGCCTCTCAACCAAAGCACATTAGGATTTTTAAGTCAGGAAACCCCGATTTACACATTTAGCTTCTCCAGAAGGGCCATGGGATGTTATGGTTGCGTAAACTCTTCTACCTCCAAAACCTATATCCTGCTGCAAGACCCAAACCTACCCCCTCTGATGGTTCCTTCAGGAGTTCTCAACCTTCTCTTCTGTGTGGAAAACACAAGCCATGTCCCCAAGGGTCCCTAAGAGTCCTCTTCCAGGGTCAGCATGCTGCCCATCCACACAAGAGCTGGTGCTACCCTCTCTGTTCTGCTCTGTTCTGCTCAGGGGACACCATAGTTTAATCCTCTCCCTGTGGTCACCACGTGGCCAAACCCTGTCCCCCTCCTGCCAGTGCTGCTTCCCAAGCACGGCTGGAGGATGTGACATCAGGGTCCCTGAACAGGCAGCAGTCATCTCGCTTTAATAACAGCTCCCAGAAACAATTGTACATTTACAACGCAGCGAGCGGGCTTGGCACGCTGAGCCCGCTCCCCTTCCAAGGCTTAATTTGATTTTGACATATTGGCTTGAGATTAAAGGGCTCTCATAAAAAAAGAAAAAAAAGAAGAAAAAACAACACCAAAAACCCCAAACACACACATACACACACACACACACACACACACGCATCCAGCCCCCCCACCGCCCCCTTTTCAGGGCTCAAGCAAAAGTGCTAACATTGTAATATTTTAAGTAGAGAAAATCCAAGTGTGCTTTACCCCCCGCTGGCTCTTATGCTGGGCTTATAAAAATTAAGTGGAAACCTACACAGCTGTAGGCTATAAATCCTTTGTCGCTAACACAGCCAGGCCTGGTACCTGCCTCNAAGAGAGAGAGAGAGAAAATAAATGCAAACTCCAAGAAGTGAGCAGCCAAAAAAGATGCATGAGACTGGCCGAGCTGGGCAAGTGCAGGAGCAGCTGTTGGGGCCCTGGGGACATCCCCGTGGCCAGAGGACTGCAGGGGGAAGTGGGGAAGAGAGGAAAGTGCCAAAGCATCAGGGAGAACATAGCAAAGCAGTAAGAGCCCTCTCGGCTGAAGATCAATTAGCATCAATTACTGACTTCATTTAATTGTCGTAGAAGATGAATTTGTCATTTTTAGTCTGGAATTAATGGGAGACCTTCAACTTTCCCTTGGCAGCCCTATCAGGTCACTGAGTATTTTCTTCCTCCTTTTGCACAGAGGAGAAATGTGGCAGCAGGAAGAAGAGACGAGAGCTGCCAGTGACACCCAGGTAGCTTCCTATCAATCCCTGTCCATCTCTATCCATCCCCTTGCATTCCCATCCACTGCCATCCCAAGCATGGAGCAAGGTGGTAACCAGCCATGGCAGCTGACTGGTATAAGCAGCTCAGATGGTTCTGGTGCCCTGTTCTTGTGCCATGCTTAGCAGTACTTCTGCCACCACCTTTCTTGTGTTCTCTTTTTATTTGGGTACCTTCCACTTTTTTTCCTCTTTCCCGTTTTCCACCAGAAATTAATTTTGCAGCCGAAGGCTGCAAAGTGTTTACATTTTCCCCAGCAAACAGGCGACAGTAAACAATGAATGCTCGCAGATGAAATTGAATTTATAACTGCATTATGGGGCCAGATAACGCCCTAAAATAATACAACGATAAGGAAATTCGATTTGATTGCCACCACGAATCAGCTTGGGCCCATCTGCAGCCAGGGCCTTCCATAATAATTTTAAATTGGGTTTGTAAACCTTATTTGTCCTTAAATATTTCTGTCATTTTTCATTGCCAGAGACAGGTCCTTGGGCACAAGGCGGCGGATTGGTCCCGCCGGAGCCACGCCAGGGTGCAGGCAGAGCCGAGTGGGTGCCCAGCGTGCTGAGCAGGCGCCGGGGCTGGCGGTGACAGCCGCTCATCCTATCCATCACCGTGTCGACAGCCAGGGAGGAATCTCAGCCAGAAATTGAGTTTGCCTCACAGGGGACAACTGAACAAATTAATAGACCATTAGCCAAGCAGTGACCTGAGAAATGAGGGTGCTCAGGCTCCCCACAGGTTTGATAGGGAGGAAAGGGAGAGGCAATGGCAGTCCTGTTTTTGTCCCAAGGGGACAGTCCCAGTGCCCTGGGATGGGAGATGTGGGTGGGCAGCCAGCTCGGCTCATTTGCAGCCCAGCACTGGCTCACTCAAAAATGGCTGTGCTGGTGTGCAGAGGCATGGCCAGAATGATGCAGGATTCTGATGGGTGGGAGGCGGCAAGAGGGGCTGCAGGGATGATCCACAGTAATATAGCAGGCAGCAGTGAAGTGAAAGGTAGAGAGTGAAAAAAAGTTCCAATTCTCTCATTTCTGAGAAATATCCCATAGAAAGCTACTGTACAGACGTGCTGCGTGAAATGATGCTGCAGCATGCACAAACAGCTCCCAGCTCCTCGGGGGTCAGGGGCACAAGACATCCCCACCCCCAGTGGGGGACAGGCTCGTGGTTCCTGCCAGGCAGGACACCGGGGTCTGCATTGATCCTGCCAGTCTCAGCCCTCCCCCCACAATGAAAGATGCTGAGCTGGGAAAGCACAGGGTAACCCCTGTGTCCAAGTCACCAGCTGGGGCTGTGGGACCTTGCAGAAGACTGATCCCAGGAGGATATGATCCTCCTGCCTCCAAACGCCACCAGGTGCCCAGTGCAGCATCTCTCCTCTGCATCCTCCCTCCAGCTTGCCTTTATCATCACCATTCATTATCCAAATGACTATATTTATTAAGTCCCGTGTCAAGGCCTTACAGAAGTGGTCTGTAACAGAGATTAAAAGCAGAATAAAACACCAACATGATCTTTTCTCTAGTAAACAAAACAATAAACAGCCTCAGCACTGGCTATCAGAAACAGACCAGCCATGGGAGGGATGCCAAATTCATTGCTGCCACAACAGGGACATACTAGTGCCTCTGCTCTCAGAGGTGGGATCACCTACCTGCACTGGAGCTTCTGCTTGGCCAGCTGCTCCCTGCACTGGAGACCCAGCTGGAGGGATAAAATCACCTACCCTGCATCACACCACATCAGCTGGGATGCTGAGCCCCACAGAATGTCCCGCCCTTCCTCTGCCCCTACAGCCTGTAGGGCAGAGACAGCTCAGAAATGTTTCTCTGTCAGTACTAACAGCCTACTGAACACTTGAACCAGGCTGGGTCGGTGACTGTCCCCAGGTGTGCCAGCCCAATGACCCCCATGATAGCAAGGTACAGCAGTCCAGGGCAGCAGGCAGATGGACTCCCATAGTCCCAGTGGCATTTGCCAATAGCTGGAACAGCACTGGAATCCAGCAAAGAGCCACAGCTCCTTGTTCCTGCCCACTCATGTCTCCAGAGCACAGTGTCAGCCCCTGCCTCATGAGGCTGCTGGGTTTTCTTATTTTCAAAGGTATTATCTAAAGTCTGTGGAACAAGGTGCTTTATGAGGAGGCACTAGGTTTCCTTTGTCTCTACTGGAGATAATCAGGTGCAGATAGGATATATATTCTGTAAAAACATACACTCCCACTCACCGGTTACCTTTTTCTGAGAGCTGTAAGGGTTTCAATTACCGGATTCTGGGATTTAGTGCCCAGGGCTTTTTGGTGTGCGTTAGATTTATTAGAAGGTTTAGTACCAGCGGAGGATTCACGCATTTACTCCCAGGAGCCCAGCTTCCGTTCACAGACCCTAAATCATGAGCTGAGATGGGCTATTGTCACTTAGGACATTAGCATGGTTAACATACGTGGGGATGATTAATAGCAATATACATGCAGCCTCTCCCCCTCCTCCCCAAACGCTACTCTGCCACCTCTGCCTGTTCCAGGGGCTTCGAGGGGCATGGCCAGATCACCTGCCTTCGTGGGGTGGGCCACATTGTAGCCCTTCAGCAGGAGCCCCGAGTGCTCAGCACCACCCCAGCACCACCAGTATCACTGCTTTATGCTGTTTTATTTCTGTTGTTGTTGTTTGGTTTTGTTTTGATTTTGGGGGGTTTTTGTTTGTTTGTTTTGTTAAGATGAAGTGTTGAAGGCACTCAGGGGCAAAGGTGTTTCTGTCAAGGGAGGGCTATGGGAAGCCCCTGCCTTCCCAGGGTAAGGGGAAGGTGCACAGGGGCAAGAAGTAGGCTGGAAGAAGGGGCAGGATACAGGTTGGGAAAACCTGTGGGGGAAAAAGTATTCTATGAGTAAACCCAACCTTCCCTGCCAGGACCTGTCCATCACCCCTTGATCCTGAAAGGGTACCTCAGGCAAATCTGTCACTGAAGGAAAGAGAAGAGGATGCTTATTAATAAGCAGAGAATAGCTGAATAAGCCAGCCCCTCTGATAAAAACAGGTCTCCCCCGAAAAATCCTATGGGATTATCTCACCTGTCTGCCTCATCCTCACATGTGTAGGAGCACATTCACATGTTACAGTCCTTCCTGTTGCCCCAGTTACTGGCAACAAGGCTAAAACTCATCACACTAGTGGTGCCCCAGCATTTCAGGGATACAGCAGCCTCTGCACTGTAGGTACCCGAGGCTTGAGGTGAGTCCTCATCCCTGCTGCACTCCAGAGGAGACAAGACCATGCTCCTAACGAGCAAGATCCTGATGGCTTTTGTCCTTTTTCCAATACTGCGTTACTCACATTCCTTCTTTTTTAATTAAAGCAGCCCCAGCTGATTTTACAAGCTTGCCGCTGATTCTCTCCCAGTCTCTGTGTCTCTCATATGCTTGAGTGCTAGTATTAATTATTAGAGCCAATTTACTGTTTATACTCTGATGTTTTAACTAATTACCACTAATGGCAGACACCAGTGGGCAATCAACTTCATTTAGTTCCCAGTGCAAACCACTCATTACCATCTGAGAGAGAAAGAGAGTGCGCGAGAGGGATAAATAAAGACCAAGCTGCATGGGTGAGTGCCTGGTGACGAGCTGCAGCACTGGGGAAGTCCCTACCTCCCAGGGCAGCCCCTTTGGCAGGGCTCCGGCGAAGGAATTAAATCTCCAGCACGTGTGGGTGGGCAGGAGGGAAATGTTGCTGTCCAGAAGTGCCCTGCAGGAGTTGTGAAGATCACTGGTTCTTCACTCCAAGTGCTAAATCCTGCCTTGGCACCTGGTAAAGGCTGTGAGCCTGACTGAGAGCTAGAGTTACCAGAGAGCAATGTGCCTTTTCCCTTGCATGGTATATGGCTTCTTTTCCCTTCTAGGATTCATCCCTGGGGGAACGCAGCCCCTGCTCATGTTCTTGGCTTGGTGTGATGCCAGATGGAGCCAAGCTTCCTGAATCTCAGGTGCCTCTGGTGTTAATCCTGCTGTGGGAGGAATGGTGGGTGATGTGAAGTCAAGATGAGCTGGAGCTGAAAGGTCCCTGGGCTGAACTTCCTCCTGGTCTGGAGCTGGGCTAATGAAGGTCACTCATGGAGAAAATTCAGCTGTTTCTGTGTGTAGTGATATTGTCAACACTGATCCTTAACACAGCACATCCCTTAGCCTAGCTTATCTCCCTCTATGTGTTTCCCCTGGAGACCCAGGAAAGACCCTGAGGCATATTTTACTCCTCTGCACCTCATAACCACTGCAAGAACCTGCGATGTTAAAAGCACACCACCTTCAGGTGGTAGAGCTCTCCTGGCTGTGCTCCTCTTTGTTTTGGCCCAAGAAACAAACACGTGGTGTAGAGAGGGGCCTGCAAGGAGGGATGATGGAATAAGATGGCTCCACCAGAGCTGGGCTGGCTCTGAGAATTTAGAAATAAACTTCTATGGGCACAGCCCAGAGGAGAACACAAGAGACAGAGCTCCTGTGTGTCTCCCATATGCTGAGAAACACCTCTAGAAAAAGTGATGTCCAGATTTATTTGTCTCTTACTCTAAGACATGTTAACCCTGATCTGGGACAGACCTCCAGCCAACTGTATTTGTGCTTCTGGGTATCTGGACTCCTCCAGCCCTTGAACATGAACGTTTCCAGGGGACAGAGATCTCTAATGACCTGCCAGATGATCTCATTGCCAGTAGTGGGAGTCCTGCCCTAACAAAAGGGACCACGGTGTTTTCAGAGTTCACATTTCACCAACTTTAGCACACCACAGTGCCGCAACAGCTCAGAAACCCGAAACAGGGACACAAACCAGAGGGACAGGGCTGGGCATGACCTTTCCAATGGGGTCTTCAATCTCTCTCTCTCTTTTATGTTTTCTCTCATTCTTTCATTCCTTGATTTCTCTGTTGAAATCGTGCTTTTGAAAGGGATACAGGGGATGTTGGAGACCTACTCTGCAGCGGTGGGGACATGGTTGCCTGTCTTGCAAGGAGAAGGGGTTATAACTATGCACACATCTGAAATGTAATTGCTGTCAGCTCTCTCCATTCTTGCAGCACGAGGCCTTTAATCTCTCCCACCAGACCCATCGGCCCTGATATTGCAGCTCCAGAAAGGCTGGTTTTATGTACTTTAACCCTGCGACCTTTACAAATCCCATCATTCCAATCAATACGTCTCATTAGCGTTAGGTAAATGTATGGGATGGATGGGGAGCTGTGCTGGCAGAAGCCTGCAAAGGGTGGGGTGGAAAGTGCTCCTGCCTGCCTGCTCTCAGGGGGCAGCACAGCCCCACCATGTTCCCCGAGATCCTGGGGGCATCCTTCTCCCCACAAGCATCCTTGCTCCCAAATATCTCTCTCCAGAGATGCACACCTTGGTGCAGCCAGAGATGGGAGCCAGCTAATGTGGAGCATGAAACAAAGTGCCTGCAAGGGCAACTGCAGAGTCAAGAGCCCAAGTTGCTAACTGGACCAAGCTGTTGGAGTAATTTTTTTTCCTTCTCCTTGGGAAGCAGACATATGTTTTACAGCTTTTCCCTATGTTAACTAAATGAAAACATACAGGCCCCATGGCAGGTGATGGGAAAACAACATGGGGTGTGTGCAGGGCTGCCTGCCATCCCTACCTATCAGGCAGAAAAGCTGCCAAGGAAGGCAGTCACTGTGGATGTCAGGGTAAAGCCATAGAGTGGGATGGGGAAAGGGAATCTTTGACACTTCCCATGAAAATGAAGGGCTTAATTAATCCATGGAGAAATGAGTTTGCACCAGGTGAATTTACATCTCACCGGCATAGAATGCTCACTGTACTAGGTTGGACTGACCCATAGGTTCATGGGGCATCAGTCCACCAAGGATGCTTCAATAAAAGGATGGGGCCAATCCTGCCTTTGGGAAGGCTGGAGGCCAGATACTGTTGCGATTTTGTTTTGCTGAGGAGGGGTCTCCCTTCTTTGTGGATCAGGGCCTCAGCCAGCAGGGCTGTAAATACAATTACTGCCCATAAAGCTACCCAGCTCTCCAAAATCTGCTCAAATGTTTGACTCAAGCAACCCACTGGCATCCACAGATCTCACAGGAGCAGGCCTGGGGGCTGCTCTTGCTGCAGCATGCCCATGGTGGGGACAGCCTGCCCTGCTATCTGTGCTTCCTTGCTCCTCGTGCTGCCCCCAAGGTGTGGGCTGGCTTCCCAGGAGTTCACAGAATGAGTGGCCTCCAGACCTTGGCACTGCCAGCTCGCCTGTGACATATGCCTTGCTAATCTGCACCGTGTCAGATCTGTGTCCTAGACCTCGAACTGAGCTATCCCATGCCCAAACTAATTCATACCCAGGAAATCCAGCTCCCCAAATGGAAATACAACTACTTTAAGGTTTTCTCCTCCCAGCAGGGCAGCTGGGATGCCTGAGGAGGTGAGGGTGTGTCCCTTGTCCTCCCCAGGCAGGGCAAGCTTTTTCAGTGGCCTCTGGAGCTGGATTTAGTTTCTGAGCTCTGCTATCCCCATCTGCAGAGCCAGCATGTTACTGCAACATTGTTCAGCCCCACCAGCTCCAGGCTCGCCTCAGCAGGAAAGCATCCTGGTGAATACAGCACACAAATTATATGTGTACATCTATTTCTGCAAGAGCCTACAAAAGCAAGGGCTTGAAAACTACAGGCCAGCTCTGCTTTTCCACATTAATGAGGTTTAAAGAAGATTCTTCCGTGAGGTTTAAACTTAAGAGCTGGGCCAAATGCAACTCTTGCTGGAGTGTGGGGCAGCCAGATTTTCTAGTGGGGATACATGGAGTTGGATATGCGATATTCCCAGGTATGCAGGTGCTTTGGAGAGCTGGCTCATGTGCTCCCCCCTTCCCAGCACTGGTGCCTGTTCTCCTTGTCTCCCTGCTGCTTGTTTCCTGAGGCTTTTCAGCAAGACTTCAGATTTGTTGACAAGCACTAAACTTCACTGTGGCATGAAAACCATTTAAACACTAAGCTCCCCTCGGCTTTAGCGAGATGACTCCAAGGATCTCGGCACAGCCCCTGTCAGGAGGCAGAGGGAAGGAGAAATTAATAAATCCTCTGGTGGGGCCAATTTCTCTTGATTTGACAGTGTTCCTCCTGGAATTAAATGTGCAAGTTCTAAAGTGTCTCTTGAGACTGGTGGGCCAGTTCCCTGACCAGCAAGCAGCCATGAAACCTGGATCTGGTCCATGACAGGAAAAAAACTAGTCCACTGCTCAGAGCTGTCCTCTCCAGCAGAACAACTGTTGGACCCAGCAAAGCCCCTGCTGAGCAAGTCTCCAGCTCTGCCATGCACTGGGGCACCTCAACCCTGGCTAAGAGCTCCCAATAGCAGGGCACCCATGTGCAGGAGGCTTATAGGATCTTTCATGAAGATTTTTTTTTGACACCAGTAGTGTGGAACCAACAGCAAAACCTCACAGGCAGCTGCAGACCCTCTGCAAGTCTTTTGGAATACTGTTGCCCTCCTCAGTACCGAGGTCCCTGCCTGGCCATCCCTATCTGGCAGCAGGGTATCCCACACAGCCACTGCAAAGGGAACAGGGTGACAGGGTGGAAAGCTGACACATCCCCCGGCTACACAGTGGTTGGAGGAGGACAGAGAAGTGGCCTTGCTGCTGTTTAATCTTCTGGGGCTTGTCTGCCAGACAAATGTTTTGCAGGAGGAGAAAGATTGTAGATAGACAAAGGGATTGGTGGGGCCAGAGATGCAGGGGACTGCAGCAGCCTTAGATTTTATCTGCACCTCTGCAAGGCTTGACGACCTTGGAATCCCAATCAACAGTTGTTAACAAATGCAGGGAAGAAGGGTGAGGGGTTAAAGGCAGAACATGCAGCAGGGCACCCAGGGAGCCTCTTACAAATGAGGGTGCTGTCACTATGTAGTTGAATACCACCTGGAGCATATAAACTTAGCAGCTCCCTTTCCCTTCCTCATTGCTTTTGAACAGCAGTGGGAACAGAGGGAATTCCCAAAGGCCTGGAAACCCCTAAGAGATTCTCTGTCAGCTCCATTGGCTCCTGGGTACTACTGGCTCCTGGGAACCTGGGTTCCTGTGCTGCACCCCTTAAAGGTGCTGCATCCCTTAAAGGGATGGAGCTGAGCCTGGCTCAGGGAAGGCAGAAAGAGGCTAGAGGAAGCTGTATGCATGGGAGCATGAACTTCCCAGTTCTTCCTTTCACTCTTGGTCTCTCCTGGCAATATTCAGCTCTCAGGACTGCTCTTCTGTGTGCCCCTTACCACCATGCATGGTCTGGATGTGCTGGACCCATTCCTTTGCTGTATTTCATCTGTGTCACCAGGAGCTCCTCTTCTTTGGAAGAAAAAAAAGCTGGAGAAAAAGAAGGTGGGGGCAGCCCCAAGGCTGGGAAAAGAAAGCTGGTTTAGAGCTGGAGAGCAAGCAGGTTCTCAAAGCCCTGGAACCTCATTCCAGAGGCACAATTGTTCCTTGCTATGCCCTGTCTCGTCCTCACCTCTGGTCTGCAAAACCTTGACTCTTCCTCAGTGCAGCATTTCAGTCCCAGCCATTACAATGACAAGGGTTATAAGAGATTCTTATCGCAGTGCTTAGAATCGATTTGAAGCTGAGCCCCTTTCCTGCACTCTTCCTCCTCACATCTGCTGGAGCAGCAGTTGGTGCTGCACAGGGACTCAGCAGCTGGGTTTGCTGGAGAGCAAAGATGACAGTTCAGGGCTCAGATCTCTCCAGAGATACATCCCTCAGCCTAGCTGCTACAGCTAGCATACACCCCTCAGCTGGAGACAGAGCATGGGATCAGAGCCAGGATACCTAGGCTCCTTCCTGACACACATCTGAGGGAGACCTGCTCAGTATCCCCAGGCTGCAGGAGGGACAATGCAGCCCTGCAGCCCTGGAGGACACTGTAAGCCTCTGTCCAAGGGATCTGAGAAAAAAGTATGGCCTCCCAGCTGAGACAGGAGCTTTTTCTCTTCCTTGTGCTTGGGTGAAAGGAAGGTGAAGATCCTGCTGACCCCACAAGGGAGACAGGGTGCATCCTGCAGTCCTGAGTCTCAAGCCTGGGGCTCACTGCATGCTTTTTTACTCCAGTCTTCCAAAGAGCTCTTACTTACTTCACCTTAGCGTGTCCTGACTTTGTTCAGATCTCCTCCCGATCCTACCCACATATCCACGCCTGAGGGGGACATATCCTACTCTCCCATAAGTGGCTAATGGGGACAACACCTGGGGAGAAGACACTTCCTGCTGGCAGAGCAAGGGGCTTCTAGGTTGGAGTGGGTGTCTGTAAGCCCCAGTCACAGCAAAACTGCCGCTTGGCATCACTGCAAGCTGCTGTCCCATCCCCTGCCCAGAGGCTCTCTACGTATGTCCCAGAGCAAACAGAGACTGCAGACAAGTTTCAGTGATGTCTGGACTAATTTTACACAGCTGCCTTGTCTTTTGATCTCTCTCTGAAGCCACTGTCTCCACCATTTAGAAAAACTCAGTCCCTCCTACCAGCCTCAAAAGGTGGCCAGATCCCTTCTTGGAGACCCCTCCTATACACTAGCCCAGGCTTCCAAATTTCAGTTTCCCCCTTCTCATCTGTGAGATGGCCAGCACAGTCCTGTCTGCCCAGCAGGGAAGGCAGAGGACCTGGCAGCACAACTGCCTTGGGCAGTTGGTACTGCAGCTCCCCAGTTTTTGGGGTTGCCTTGGCTCAGATGCATGCACCCACTCTTTGCTGCACACCTGCAAAGATGAAGCAGGACCTCAGCCATTGGTGAGGAAACTGAGATAGGGTGGGTTGTGGTCTTGCACAGCCACATAGCACAGTTACTGAGGGAACTGAGATGTCCTGGTCCAGAGCTGCTGAGGGGACCAAGACAACCTGGTCTGGACACACACGAGAAGTCTCCACTCCTTTTGAAACCTTCAAGTCCCAGCAGCTCTGGTCATGCAGATGTTGCGAATTCTCAATTTCCTCCCAGAAACATCTCTGGGAAGGGCAACAGCACAAGGCAGCATCAGGGGAAGCATCTGAACAATCAGGGCTTGTGCGGAGACGAAGAAAGGCCCTTCTTGTTAGTGCGTGCAGTTGGGGTGAAGCCGGGGCATCGCAGGATGGCACCCCAGGTACTCCAGCTGTGCCAACTCTCCAGCCCAACAGAGAGGGGGCTGTTGTGGGCCCAGCCCCAGCACAGGGTGTCACCGCCTGGCTTGGTTAGCAGGGATGCTCTCTCTTTGTGCCTGCTGGTTTCTGCTCTGCTGACCCACTTTGCTCCATCAGCTGGCACCATCCATCACCTCTGGCAGCTGCGTCAATTCCAGGGCTCTGCAATGCCATTCCCCAGGGGAAAATACACTTTTTTTTTTAAGGGAAAGGAGAAATATTTTCTCTCCTGGCACCCTGCAAAGCTCCCTTCTTCTCCTCAGAGACATCTAATGCTCAGTCTAGCCCAGGGACAGGGGCACAGCATGTGACTGCATTCTTCATTCTGGCCAGCCCCAGCCTTCTCACTGGAAACCAGGGCCAGAAGGGCTGAAGTACCGCCGTGATCCTGGGGCCAATGTGCACTGGCCCTGTCAGGAGCTGGGAGAAATCAGTCTGGCAGGGGCCCAGCCCTTCATACAATGCCTTATCAGGACTGGCTGCAGCAGCAGCAGCCCAGGGAAGGTGCTGTTTCCTGTGTCTCATGGCAGATGGTGGTGGTTATGAGCCAGGGTGCCAGGGCAGCTGCAAGCTGGGTCAGCTGCATGATCTGGTATGAGAATGAACAGGGTGTATTCACACCTCTGTCCCTGAAAGCCCTCCTCCAGGAGATGGTGAGTTTAGAGCATATGCTGGCAGCAATACCCCATGACTGAGTGCTCACCACACAGTGCTGGAATGTATCTATAGCTGAGTGGTGGGAAAAAGTAAGACACCCTTCATCCCTTCCTCCCTGCTTCCCTGGGCCAGGGTCAGCCCTGCAGTGCTGGATGTTGCCCCAAATCTTCCCAGCCCCAACTCACTGTCCTGAGGTCCAGATGTGGGACAGGACCCAACATTTTATCAGGGCTCTCTGCCTCTTTCTCAAGAAGTCCCACCTCAGCCGCAGAAACATATGCCTCTTCAATCAATACTCAGCTCTTTATAGTCCTGACAATTCACAAGAAAACAGGGGCATTAAACGTTAATTATATCTATTTGGATTAAAAAAAATTTATTACTGGAGTTAATTACAGCCAGAGTCATAAAAAGGTGCAGAGCAAGAGGCACTGCTGTTCTATGGGGTGAGCAGGACTGAACAGCCCCGGCCACCCCAAACTGCTGCTGGGCAAGGATGGAGGGATGTCCCTGCCATGCCCACCACGTGGCTGGACACTGCTCCTTGGGAAGGGACTGCCATGGGAAGGGGCTGTGTGGGGGCTGTGCTGTGGGGTGTGCAGAGCCACTGGTGGAGTCTTGGGGCACACAGCAGGTACTTGCTTAGCTGTTGTGCTGGCGGGACCTGGCCTGCCCCAGCCTGTGGGCTTCTAATTTACTGCTTTCCTTTTACCGTAAAACTGAAAGGGGAAGGTGCACCCTTTAATCACTGCCTTCGGGGCCCCGCCTGAAACCACACAGAGACCAGGCGAAGGCTAGGAGTTAATGCTCCTTCCGACACCTTTTTATGATTCACGGGCCTGACCTTGAGCCATAAACCGCTCAACCTCCCCGCCACGCTGCCAGTATTTACAGCCTGCAGGGGCCATTGCACGCAGCCACCGATGCAGATCCACGGCCGGCACAGGTACACAGCTGGGGATGCAACAGGGATGCAGCCAAAGATGCACAGACTGGGATGGCTGCATGTCCTGGGCTGGCTATGTGGATGGACAGTCATGGATGGATCCTAACACAGCACTGGAGGTGGAGATGTACCCAGTGCACCCATCAATCCATGCTTATGCACACCTGTGTGTGTGCACAGGTATATGCACCAAGATGCCCTCACCAGGCAGCCCACACACATCAGAGCATGTTTCATGCAGGGAGATGGGCACCCACATACCCACTGCCTGAGCATTGGACACTGCACCATGGTGGGGGCTTTCTGCTTGTTGCAGCAGGGCAGGAAGATAAGCACTGTGGGCACAGCTCCACAGGAAAAGGCCAGGATGAGCTGGTACACCACAACCCCTGAAGTGAGTATCCCACTCCCCAGCAGGAGGAACAGCTGCTGCCCCAAGAACCCTTAGTGGCACTCCAGAGGTAGATCCTGGCATCAGGATTCGTCCCACTGCATCCCACCAGCCCCAGGTCTTGCTCCAGAGGTGAAACCTACAAAAGCCTATGCTGCTCCAAACTGGAGCTGAGTGAGATCTGTCAATTAAAGCAGAGGGTGCCCCTTTGAGTGGGTTCAGGTCAACATACTCCTTGCTTTATGCCTCAGTTTCCCCACCACTGCAGCAGGAAAAATAATCCTGACCTATCATGTTTGCATGGAGTAGGGAGACCAAGCTCGTTAATGTTTGCGAAGTGGGTTTGGCTCCTGTGATAGAGCAAGGCAGAGATGTGAAGGTCATTATTATTAGTGGGATTAAAGCAGTTAAATCCAGAGCAAGGGGTACAGGGGAACACACCAGTTGTGTCGAAGCAGTAACAAATCGCACACATGCATAACCTCAAAATAGTGATGGTTGCTATGATTATGGCTCATTTTATAAACACTGTGCAGAAGCAGAGACTTGCCAGAGCACCTTTTAACACTTCTGCAAAAAAAACCCAAATAAACAAAAAAAAAACAAACAAACAAAAAAACCCACAAAAAACCCCTCCATGAATGCAGACAGGACTGAGACAGGCTGTTCTGGAGACACCCAGAGCCTGTCAGTGCTCAGTCAGTACATGCCCTATGAGGCCACAGGCCCATAAGCATCACTTGCCAACATAGCTCACCTGGTTCTCACCAGGACCAGGACCTTCTCCTCTGCCCCCATTGGGGCATCACAGCACTGGGTAACTTATCCAAGTCTCCATTTTTTTTACCCCCAAGTTTACAGGTTGCCTAGATTTCTTTCTTTCCTCCTTGCAAAACAAAAGAGGGAAAAAACACCCTTATCTTGGAAAACAGAGTTCAGGAAAAAGCTACTGGTCTTTTGGACTTGGTGAGTCCCCATTGGTAGCCTTGCTTGTCAGGGAGAATTTATCAGCCAAACACAGTGCTGGTATAATGTGCTATATAACTTGTGCATAAACAAACTTCAGCATGATAAATGCCCTGCTTTGAAGCCATAAAGTTATTACCTGGTGGCTGTTAGCTACTGCTTAGCATGGGATATGCTCCTTCCGTTAACCCCTGGATGCCCCGCCTGCACTCAGAACCCCAGGGAGATCTCCGAGGGCACCTCCACACAGCAGGAAAGCAAGAAGGGATCTGATGGGCAGGGATGCTTCTGCTGGCATCTGTGCACACTGTACTTGATGCAAGGGCTGTGGGAGGGAAATGCTTGCTGGAAATGAGGCTCTGAAGGCTGGCAGCTTCTTGCAGTCCTATTTGAGTGCTTTAGCAGCTCCTCTTCTTCCCTCTGCCCCTCAAAAGGCAAATGCAGAGGGGAGTATGGCTGGGGCAGTTAGGCATATACTCATAGCTCAGACCTTCTGGGTGTGTACCTGTCTCAGAGATGGAGTGGGATGAAGTCAGCCACCACTCCAGTTCCCAGGTCACCTCCTTTAGGTGAAGAGCCGTTGAAGACTCTAAAATAAAAGCCTGAAATTTTTCTGGCAGTAGCCAGGCAGCAAGCTCCAGTGAGGTGTTTAGAGTTCCCTCTGCTGCCTGCAGTGCATGGCTGCCTGCAGCTCCTGGTGAGCACAGCCTTGCTGGAGCCTGGGAGATGCTGGAGAAGCAGAGCCATGCCCCAGGGCCAGCACCACAGAGCCAGCAGTGTCACGGCTGCTGCCAGCACCACATCTACAGAGCACCCTCCACTGCACAGAGCCAGGCTGTGACACCCACCGAGGACCTCTGGTCCCCTAGCCATCTCCTGCTTTTGTCCCACTGGACCAAGGCAGGGAGTTGGGCATGCAAAGGATGGCAACAGGTCTCCAACATTCAGCCCAAGGCTTGGACAGAGTTATGCAGCAGTGGGGCAACTTGTCAGAGACACAGTCTGGAGCCCTGAGCTGCAGTGGGAGATGCTGGTGCCCAGGGACTAATTGATATCCCTTTCCCAGTAAAACCACACCTGCAAGGTGGCAGGAGGTGTTTCAACAGGGCAAGCTGGGGGGCAGCAGGACTCAGGGCTGCCTCAATGCCTGTTCCTCATAAGAAGTCCAGTGTTGAAGAAACTTGTAATTAGAGTCCTGAGTATTAATTAATCCCTGTGACCCTCCTCTCATTCTCCTTCCACCACTCCCACAGCTTAGGAGGTCAGCCTGGATTATTAACAGAGGCAAGCAGAGGATGGCAAGCTCATTGGGTGGGTTGGCAGACCTTGGGCTATATTCCCATGTTCAGAGAAGTCAAAGGCACCATGTCCCTGCCCAAAAGCATGACTTGCCTTTCCTCTCTCTTCTGTCTCTTAGCTGGGTTTGATAGGGGTCATCTCACTCACTTGGGCAGTCAGCACTCTGGGGATAGCATTCAATGAGCTGAAGCATCCCAGAATGAGCAGAGCTACTTCTATGCTAACTTGGTCTACACGGTCCTTTGCAAAGTGGCTGAGGGCAGACTCCTGCATCCCAGGGGCCTGAATGAGCCTTGCTGAAGACAACTTACCCTTGGAAACCCCAGCATGATGGAGTGCAGAGCAGCAATCACAACCAAAAACATCACTGAAAGATCTTCAAGCATCCCATCTCTGCTCATCCAGGTCTTGCTTGGGTCTTTAAAAGCCTCAGCACTACAGAGACATTGCTGGAGCACGGAGAGACATGGACACCCTTTGTACAGCATGGCCCTTCCATCCCAGGGCAGTCCACACCACTTGGGGTATGGACACAGCTCCTGGGATGGCCAGACTCCCAGGAAAAACGCTGCCCAGGCACAACCCAAGGGCTGATATACTACAAAGAGCTGCCACAGAGCAAGGAAGCAAGATATGAAATAAATCCAAACTTTCCTGACTCCCTTGTAACCACCAACTGCTTCCCTCATTTGATTTTTTTTCCCTTTTCTGCTGCAGCAATAAAAAGGGGAAAATCAACATCCAAATGATCTTGTTTATGGCGACTAAATAAGCTGCATGTGCTTAATCCGTTAGAGTTTAATGAATTTACGACTTGCTCTGGAATTTGACAAGGGCTGTAAAAGAGTAATTAACATTTATCAGTGTGTTTTTTACACACACCCCACCCTCCTCCCGCCTCCCTTCCCTCCTCCTGCCTCCTGTCGCAAAGCAGCACCGGGTATCGGGGGGAATATAAAAGTGATCAATTAATTCTTAATAATCTCAGGGAAAGATTGTAGAGTCACAGTATGAACTCAGGGAGTGTCAATAAACATGCCAAAGGTTGGTTCCCCCCTTCTTGGCGCTGCTGCAGAGGAATGTTGGCAGGCAGGGAGGGGATGGGGCTGCAGGAGCGGTGCTTTGGTGGACCAGCCCTGCACCCCTTTCCTTCTCTGTCACACTCCACTGCCCTCCAGAGCAGCTTTGTCACTGACACAGTGGCCTTTGGGACAGGATGAGTGAACGAGGGGCTGCTGACAAGTGGGGTTCTAGCTAACACGTCAGTGGTGGTGATTTGGAAACACAACCTCAGTTGCTAACTATGCTAGTCAATAGCTCTGTCTGAACTTGTTGGGAGGGACCCCAAACTCCCCACCCTCATCACAGGGCAGCTGTTTAGATGAAGAGTCACCCCACAGTCATGCTGCTGTCACTCAAAACAGGTGGCTGCTGCTGTTTCAGCTGTACTAGACATGCGGGTAAGTCCCTGCTGGCCCCTGAGACAAGCAGGGGGGGTCACACCTTGCTTGTGCCCAGCCCTCCCAGCTGCTTAGCTGCTGTGGAGCAGAGATACAAGCAGGGATACAATTTGGGGGCTCCAAGGGGACAAGCCCAGGCTCCCCCCACCAGTCCCAGGGTGGCTGAACATGATCTGAAGATCCCAGGAGATTCCTGTGCAGGGAGCCCAGTGTGCTCCACCTTGGGCCACCTTCCTTGGCAGCCCTAGAAAGCAAAGCCAGAAAGAGCTACGGCCATCACCTTCCTGCTAGGTAGGACAGATGTGTTCCCTGCTTCTGTGACTGCAGCATCCTGCCCCCAGCAGCAGCCTTTGCATCCATGTGTGTGACCAGGGTGTGGGGAAACTGCATGACTGGACACCCATTGGGGAAGAGAAGGGTCAGTGCTCCTGGGGGCCACCAGGCTCCATGGAGGAGACAGAGAAATATCTGGGCAATATGTGGGGCAGAGGGTCCTGGAGACCCACAAACAAAAGCTCAAGATGATAAATCCTCAGAGGCTTGAGATTGTCCGGTGATCTGCTGAGGCCAGAAACAAATTCTCACTGTGGAACATAATAGCCCAGAAATAAGCAATGAGACAGGGATGGAGAGGGCTGGATGCAGGGAGTCTGGAAAATCTCTGCCCAACCCCACGCAGAGCACTGGTGGGGGTGGGAGGTGGAGGCAGCAATAGCCTCCTGGTCAGGCTGAGATCCCTGTGCCAGGTACACACCTGCCATCTGGATGGGGCAAACTTGGGATTTCTTGTGAGGTGGGAGTTGCTCAAGCAGCCTGAAGCAGCTGAGTGCAGGACACGCAGGGAAGAGAAAGGGAAAGCAACAGGATGACTTTGCCTTTATTTCACCTTGACTGGTTTGAATCCAGTTTGCTGGTCTGGGCTGCAGGGCTGGCAGGGAGCAGAGCTGGCTGGGGAGTGGGGCTGAGCCCTCATGCAGGGCAAGTGAGTGAGGGAGGGGGGCTGCAGCAGAGTAACTCTGCATGGCTGTATCATCAGAGAGCACCATCTCCCAGCAGCCTCTGACTGAGAATCTCCAACCTTGGGCAGGCTGAACAAAAGTGGTACAAATGCACCTGGGAGGAAGAAATGGAGACACGGGGAGGGGTTTCAGGCCACCAGGACTGGTTCCAGCACACCAACATCTAGGTCTCCGTTGCATGAGTGGTATAGCCAACATCCACAGCCAAGGTTGCCAAAATCACTTAGGAAACATTTGCCAGCACCAGTTGCTCTTGCAGTACTCTGCAATGCTGTCCACAGACCCCCTGCATGACCTCTGGACCTCTCCTCTGCTGGGGGAGAGGATGCTGTGTCAGGCAGTGAGGGGGCAGAGGGGGGCTGTTCTCCCTCTGCCTGGGCTGGCTCAGATGCTCCTGTGTCAACCTGTCTAAACAGCACCTCCTCCTGCAGAGACCTCGTGCTAGGGGTTGGCAGCTCAGCATCTCTGGGATTTGTCACGGTGTCCCTGGAGTTACCAAACAGCAGCTTGGAACAGGCATCCCAAACGGCTGGGTCAACCAAACCCACCATCATCCATCCAGATGCCAGAAAAGCAGCCCCTGGGGCTGAGGTGACTCAGGTGGCATTGGGCAAGTCCTCCCTGGCCACTGTGACACTGCCTCACACCAGGCACCAGTGGCTTCACCTCTGTGCAAGGCTGGAATGCCCCCACCTCACCCTGGTGTAGAGACAGTGTAACTTAGAGAGGGATCCAGGCTATGATGGGCGATGCTTGGCCAACGTTTGCTCCTTTGCAGAGGCACCTAATGAATCAGAGACAGCCTGGCCATGTCCCAGCCTTGCTCCACTCAGGTGCTGCTGACTGTTACAACAAAGAACATTTATCCAGCTGCATCCCCAGTTTCTCCTGCTTTCCATTTCCCTTTTCTGTCACTCAGGTGTGACAATTTTAATACCCATCAATAATAAGGTGGATGGTAACCATAACAGCATGTGCAGCCCTGTGTTGACTTTTCTCCATCTGAACAGTCACACTTCAGATGACAAAAAAGTTGGAAGAAGTTAACAGGAGACCCCCCAGGTCCTCTAAATGCCCTGTCCAGGGTTTTAAGCCCATAAGCATTGGTGCTGAGGATAATTTTAAGCCATGACTATAAGAAATCTATTGATCCTTTTGACTCTATAATGACAGATTAAGCATTTTAATAAAACACCTATTAATCATGCATTAACCCTTCTTAGCTATTTATACAATGAATATCAAATCAACAAGGGTGTTCAAATTTCTAAGAGGCTTTTTGGAGAGGGAGGGAGGGGAGATTTCTTTAGGTAACAACAACAAGAAAAAGAAAATAATGCAAACTTACAGAGGGGGAGAGTTAAAATCATACGATGAGTGGCAGTTGCAGACGCCTGGGGCCCTCTTTGGTTGTCGCTTCTATCTGGCAATCAATTGACAAGAAATTGAGATTATGAAACATTGTGCCTATAATCAAAGGAGGTGGGCATACTTCCCCCATCTGAGGCCAAATCTCCACTCCCCCATGGGAACCAACAGCAGGGAACACCACTAATTTGGCCTTTGGCAGGTACGAGACAATGCTGACTCCAATTTTAGTGTGAATGTGTCCACCAGCCCCATGGATCTTTATGGCAAACTTGGAGCAAGGTTGCAATACCCTAAAGGTGGATCGTACTGGAGCATCTAAGATGCCAGTGATTTTTTTTGAGAGACTTCAAAAAAAAAAGAACAGGAAATGAGGAAATCAAGCACTCCACCAGCTCAGGCCACTTGGAAATGGGCACGAGTTGTTCACCCCCTCTCCTTGCCCTTCCTTGAAACCCACAGCATCAGTGTGGAATGGTTCAGCTTGCAGACCTGGACCAGCACAGCCCTGGGGCCTCTTGTGTAAGTGCTGGAGAGGGGGCAGACAGGGCTTCCTCCCGCCTCAACCGTTGCAGCCCCAGAAACCACAAAGTCCCCGGGTGCATTAGGAACTGCCTGGAGGCTGGAGCTTCCTGCAGGTGCCCCATGCTCATGAATCACAGCGTGTCAGGGCCTGGGCTGCCCAACAGCTGGGTGACCGCTGAGATGCCTGGGGAATCCTGCCCTGGGATGCACCTGCCTCCCCACCATGCCATCCCAGCCAGGCAAGGGTTAAGCAGGCATTACTCACATTGTTTGAGAGACATTTCAAAGCCTCTTCCAAATATTATAAAAAATGTCTTTAATCATCTAATAGCGTGAACTCCTTTGATGATGGATGGAGAGAAGTCGCCTCTTTCCTCCTGATCCTAACAGATGAGGCTGAAGAGCTGCTGCTCTGGTGGGGGGAAAGTTGGGGAGGGGGCTTGAGAAAGAGAAGGACATTTCTCAACCTCCCACCAGAGCAGTTATAAATATGAGGTCATACAGCAAGAGATGATAACACATTAAGGGCTCTTGAGATATTAGTCTGTCAGCCTTGTTAGACACAGCCTATTTGGGGCTGACTGCATAATTAGAGGCTGGGGTACCCATAACTCATAGGTTTATATGGTAGGAAGGGGCTTCAGTCACCATCACCCTCAGCACTCTGAGAAGCCATCTTCATCAAGCATTAAACCCCACACCCCGCTGCAAATATAATCCTCCCACCAGTAAAAACTGCTCCTGTTTCCCTCTGCCTGGAGCCTACTGCACGCTCAGTGAACCCACCCTCACCTCTCCCCTTCCTTCTAGGTAGGGAACAGGGTTGCAACTTAGCCAAGGTGCCTCAAGGTAGTTAAGTGAACAAGTGGAAAGTCCTGGCTCGCAGTTCCCTTCCTATGGAACAGCCCATGGGGAGCAGTCCACGCTCTGCTCTGCAAGGGATTGCATCCCCTGAGAACCCCTAGACAACCTCCACAGCAAGTTTGACCTGCTCCCTTCCGCCCTCCAGGGAGTAGCTCCAGGTTGGGTTGGAAACATCTTGGACAAAGATGGTCCTGGGAAAGACTGAGCAGAAATGAGTCCAAGGAAAGGCAAAAACATGCAAGAACCCCAGGAGAGCTTGTCACTTCTGCCTTGCTGTGAGCAACCCCATGCTTGGTGGGGAAGCTGGTTAGGAGCTGCGCTTTCCATGTGTTCTCCAGTTTCTCTTCTCAGCTCTGTCTAGGTGCCAGCAAGCACCGACATGAACAGGCACTTCCCAGTCAACCCAGCCAAAAATACGGACAAGTGAAACAGGGAAAGGGAGCATTTCCCCTATGAAACCAAGCAGAGCAAAGGCTCCACAAGTGCCAGCTCTGACTAGACAGGGAGAAGTGAGCAGGGGAAGCAAGCAAAGCCAAACCCAGCACCATGCACCCCAGAGAGCTTTCCCAGCAGCACATCCCTGTAAGTCTTCCTGCTGTGTGGCAGGATGAAAACTATGGCACCAGGAAGTGCAGGGACATCAAATGAGAAAAGAGCCCTCGCTGCAGAAACTGCCTGACACTACCAAGGTCCATGGCACGGCCACCCAATGCCTCATCCCTTCTCCCTGCTTGCCTCCTGTAGCTGGGGTGGGGGCAAGGGGTCTGCAGAGGAGGGGGCAATCCCATGGCTTCCCAGGATGAGGTAGGATAATGAATCCTGATGGGGGAAGTGACCTTTTCCAAATGCCACATGTCATTGGATTTTATATCACGCCAGGACAATGTACCATGGGTATTAAAATCGTTTTTCCAATAGAAGCATGCATGTGTATGTGTGTGTCAGAGAAAGATGTGAGGAAAATAAAATTAAGATGTGAAAATTAGGCTGCCTCTAAATATGGCCTTTAGAATAAGTCTTAGGTCCTCACAGAGCAGGACTGGAAGAAAAGATCCATGCCCTTTGCTCAAGAGATCATAGATGATTTTGTCACGGGAATATGACTTGTCCAAACCCTGTGACAGAAAAAGAGAAAAGGAACTCGAGTCCTGATCTCTATTTCTAAAATTCTGCAAAGACTTTCAACTCTACAGTGTCCCTCTGCTGTGGAGGTAGACCTTCAGACCTGCTCTACCCATAGAGGCACATACAGATGTATGTGGAGCACAGATCACTTGCACGTGTGCTCCTGGACACCCACAAGTGTTAGTCTGGTGCATAAGGAAACAGCCAAGTCCTGCATGATAGACAATGCCAACTTGCTCAGCCTCATCTGGGATGCAATGCAGTCCCTATCCCTGTGGGCAAGCCCAAAGATGTACGCAGAGCATCCATGCAGTTACACACACACACATGTATGGACACTCTCCTCATATATGCGAGGATACATTCTGATGTGAAAACACAATGTGAAAATGGAGGCACTGGAAGCCAAATTCACTTGAACTCCAGCCTGTTCCCTCAATCTGCAGGGCAATTGTCTGGCTGAAACAACAATTGTCTGGCTGGGAAAAAAAAAAAAAAAATGGGACAAGCTGTGTTTGTTTATTCAGCTTCTTTCTCCGTCTCTCCTCTTGACAATACCCTGACACTGTGTCCTGCCGCGCCAGGGCTGCAACCCCAAAGGGCTAAATTTATCACAGCTGGAGCCCTGTTTACAAACCTTGCCCTGTTTACAGCATGGTCCATCCTGCCCAGGGCTAGGCAGTAGTCATCTCCGGGGTGGACAGTTCACACCTCACCTTCTTTGGCCTCTGCTGTTCCCAGGCTGCCCATGTGGTCCCTGGAAAGATGCCCAACTCCCTGCTTTCCTCATGTACTTGCACACATGGCAGCTCTGTGGCCCCCTGTCCTTCTGGGAAGCAATGACAAGATAGGGGCTTGCATGAGCTGCTGCTTGTCCAGCACAGTTCTGTGGTGGTCCAGGTGGCAACAGCCTCCATCAGTGCTGGCTGGTGGCAAACCACTACCCAGGAAAACACTGGTTGCAAGCTCAGCAATGAGGGTGCAGCTCATTCCATGCAAAGCCAGCTGGGAACAACTATGCTTCACCATGAAAGCATTAGAGGAGCCATATGGCTTATGCAGCCATGCATGGATGCTCTGCTCTCCGTACTTTACACTGCAGTCACTTTTGTTTTCTTGCTGTCTCTCATCCATCCCTCTCCTCCTGGTGTGCTCACGTGGGAGGGCAAGGCTGGCAGGAGCTTAGCTCCCCTTCTGGATGACAGAACTTGGTGTCACTCTGGGAGTCTGAATGGCTGAGCTTGGACAGACATGATGGGTTGAAGGCTTTGTGAACAGACTAATCTTGGGGAGCTGGACGAGGGGTGCTCACTGTCAACCCCCCCTTGCACTCTTCCCACACTGATTCCCATCTCTGCTGGTATGCACTGGCCTTCGTCTGCTGCAGTGTGATGGGACCTCACCTGCCTGCCCTCCAGCATGGGGGTCTCCTGCCATCCCAGACTGCCTCACCTGCCAGAGCTCCTTTTGGCAGGACTCAGTTGGCAACATCAAGGCTCTTATTTGCTGTCTAATGAGTTCCAGCTAATTAATCCAAACACATGAAAGGTTTTCATTAAACCTCTGGCTTGCTGTCAGTACCGGCCACAAGTTTGGAGAGGCTGGGAGTCACAAGAGTGGTTTCAGGGGTGACTGAAAACTCTCACCTAGGAGCTACCTTTTGCCCTGTCACCCTTTCTAGGTTCATGCCTGGTCTCAGTGGATGCAGAGGGGATGTGAGAGCCCTGTGTCTATGAAATGAAGCAGCTGATCCTGTGCTACTGCAGCCTCTTTTATCAGGGCAGTAAACAGATGCTCACCTCGTCTCCAGTGGCAGGGCCACTGCTTTGCAGTGATGGATCCCTCTTTGCACCTGCTAGGGGCTACCTCCACTTAGGCTTAATGAGTGAGCAACCTCCAACACGCTGATGATGCAGCCTTTTCTCACACAGACCTGGTGGAAAACACTTCCTGATATTGCCCTGGGAAGTCTCCTGTTTGTAGCCAGGAGTCCTGGATCACATTGTGATATGGGGCCCCTTGTGTGCATATGGAGGGGAAAGAAGGATCTCAGAGAGAGACACTGACATGGGTTCAGCTCCCAAGCTGGATGAGGGGCTCAAATCTCAGTGCCCAGTGCTGCATATGTGTAAGAAAGAGTCCAAGAGCAGCTGAGTCTGGACCAAGACTCCAGTTGCTGCAGGCACAGGAGCAGAAGAATGAGTTACCAAAACCTTCCTGTTGCTACATTTTCTGGAGACAAATAGATTGTCCAGAGCAATGCCCATGGTGGCCCTGTCATGGTGTCCATCTCCCAAGTGCCTCCTTCTCTCTCACTGCTCACACCTACCTAATTTCTTGCCTACAGCCCAGTTTTGGGTTTGTTTGTACCCTGGGTGGGGGGGAGCCTTTCTGCATTGTGTGTCCTGAATGGCATCATGGTGAAGCAGAAGCCCCAGGGAGAGCAGAAGAGGGGTTGTATATCCCAGCCTACCTCCCTATCCAGAGTGTTGGAGATGATCTGTGCACGACTGTGGATGGGAGTGAATTTGAGCATAAAGGCTTGTCTACATGAAGTGCTGCTCCTAAGAACCAATGCTCCCCATGCTGGGCATTTCATATTCCCAAAATAATACTTTGTTTGCTCAAGTTCACCAGACCCTCTTTCATTCTGAAATACAAATAGAAGTTTTGGGAAATATTTCAAAAGTCAGAAAATCACCTCCACCCTTCATTCACGTTCACTTGCAAATACAGGCAGGACATTACAGGAAGGGCTAATGGGGTGGCACATCTGCACACAAACACATATGTGTGTGCCCCTCACACGTGCAGCTCCTCATCTCCGGAAGAAGATCTTCTTGTCAGGAAGTCACGGCCCTGATTACTTTGTCTTCCACGTTTAAGAACATCCCTAACTGCTCCTTGGATAGCTCAATTAGTAAAGTGAATATATTATATAAAGTCTAAAAGATTAAACTATCATAGGCAGCCCATAATTTCATGAAGAAGTCAGGGGAGCATATCCCTCTTATTAACTCTATAACAAATGTGATGAAAATGTTCAAATAGAATGTTAATGCAATGTTACGTGTAATTTTCCCAGGCGATTTTCTGCTGAAATATTTCTTTATTAATAGTAATTGAGGGTATAAATTATGAATGAGGCGATTTTCTCCTTTCACTGGGAAAGACGTACTAATGGCAATAATTCTTTATAATAATTTTTTGGGGGGAGAACGGGGAGGGAGCTAGGGTGAGGGGTTTAAAGAAAAAAAATCTTTAAAGGGATTGCAAAATATATAGACTAGCAGTGCATGTTTTATGGCAGGGCACTGTATTTTATATCCGTGTGCTGGCCATCAGTCCTGTGTGGGTCTGTACTGCACGTGCACAACACGGTTTGGGCCTCTGGCAAAGGCGATTTCCTCCTCTATTCTATGTGTAAAGCCTGACATCAAGTACAGAGAGTATGAGAACACCAATGCTGTGAGTCTGCAAATTCAGGACTCCCTGTTACCCTGTTTAAGGGAAAGAGTGGCAGGAAGCACTGAGCTACAATGCTCAGAACAATGAGCTACAGGCACTTTTGGTCAGTAGGTGAGTACTCAGGGATGAGCAGGTTAGTGGTACAGGCTCTTGTGAATTTAATACAGACTCTGACACATTTCCATATTCTCGCCATAACCAAGAGCACTTCTTTGTGCTTGTGTTTGGGGTTTTTTGGGGTGTGTTTTACCATCAATTCAGCCTGCTAATCCTAACCCCCAAGCACCTCCATCCAGGGAGATGTGTGGCAGTGATGTTTGGTCCTACAGCCACTGAATCTTTTGCACCCTTGAAGTGGGGTGGGACTGGGGGCAACGCTGAATTCCAAATGCCATCCCCCACCCCTACGTGAGACAGAGCCTGGGGACACACACAAGGCCAGCCCAGGGCCGTGCACTCACACACCACGGACAGGCAGCACCGAGCAGCACAGCTGCTTGCAGAGAAATAATAAGTCCTTTCGGTGACTCCAGAATGAAAGAGGCATTTTACAAGGATTTCAAAACTTGCTCTCCTTCAGTTTTGTATGTTTTTTTCAACAGACCAAACTATTTCAAAATTTTTCCACTCAATTAAAAGAAATGCTGGTTTGAGTGAAATTCTTAGCCCTTTCCTCCTGCACACACCTCTCTTCTCAAAGAAAGACAAAGGTGAAAGAAACGCTTAAATTTTCATTACACTTCAACTAGCTTTAAAAAACCTTCTGAAAGGTTTAAAACTTTTATAGCAAAGAATCCACTTTCCCCCACAATTCTATTTAAAACTTTTTCCAGGAAGGAAACTTTTCAAACAAGTTCTAGTCTACAACAAGCATAGGAACAAAAACTCCTGACTCCAAGCCTTTGCCATATGAACTAAAGAGCTTCAGCTAGCTAAAAATGCCTCTGGTAAGAACTTCCACTGAGAGTGGCCAGCACATACTAGTACCCCGCAAGGGGAGAGATCCTAGACACCCATGCAGGGGTGCAGATGTGACCCAGATGAGTGCAAATGTGTTGAGGAGTGGGTGGCTTTGCTCCTCCTCAGGGCAGCCCTTACATAGTGGGGGATTCCCCCTGCTCAGGCTTCTCCCTGAGCTCTCCACTGGACTGGAGGAAGAGCTAGAGCTGGTCTTTCTGCAGCCAGCTGACCGTGCTGCCCTGTCTCTCCCCTCCTCTGGAGGCTCAGACCCTCAGGCCCTGCCCATGGCTTACTCCACACCAGCAGGCTGTGCGAGAGGCTGCAGAAAAGCGGACAAAATCAGCGTGATCCGTCACCAACCCTCCTCAAAATTAGGTTAATAATTTATGATGTTAAATGGGACAGTTAATAGCTGGGCCAGATGATTCCTCAGCTAATCTAGAGCATGGGCTGAGCTGCAACGAGTCCTCTGAGAGTTCATTACACTCCCCAACCCTCGGCGCTAGTGCTTTTGGCTCTACTGATACCTACGGGAGGCTGTGGCTGGTGCCGCTGGCAACACGCCTAAGACTTGCCCCTCATCAATTAAGAGAAATAAGGAAATCGACAGGAAAATTAATTTCCAAAGAGACAATGCTTCTGAAACTTGCACTGCCCTCAGAAAGCCGGGGGGTTATCTGGGAATCCGTGCCTGCCTGGGAGGAGGTTGTGTTTGCTGTCTCACTGAACGAGGTCAGGCTGCTTTCCTGAGGGCTGGGAGAGCAGGGAGGGGTGTAAGCAACTGAACAAAAGGTGATTTTGCTTCTGGGTCAGTCCCAAGCAGGCTCCTTATGAGGGAGGGTGCTCAACTGTATTTGTGAAGAGATGCACAACACACACCTGCTGCCTAAAGCCCCCCAGCACATTGTGGCTCACTGGTAGCAAGGATTTACTCCCTGTCAATGCACATTCCCAACAAAACCTCAGAGATAAAGGGTTGGCATGAGAAAGTTCAGCAGGTCTCTCCTGTCAAAGAGACAGCACAGGCTTGGGACAATCAGGGATGAGACAACTAGAGTCCCCTCCAGGGCCAGCCCTAACCCAGAGAACAGCCATGGGTCAATCTTCAGTTGCCTTCCTGTCTCCCTAACCTCCCTCTCACTGGAGATCAGATCAAGCCCAGACACAGAAAACAGGCATTGGATAAAACAGCTTCCCCTCACCAAGACCTCAGCCTCTGCCTGTGCCCTGAGCCATTCCATGTCCCCCACTCTTTTTGCTTCCTCCTTGGTCACAGCAACCTTCCTAGAGTGCAGGACAAGCTTGCCAGCCACAGCCAGAAAATGCAAGGAATTACGAAGAATACATCTTGTCAGTGTGATGGAGGTTTTCCATCCTTATCCAGTGTAACCAGATCACTAGGGCCCGGGGCACCTGGAGACAACAAAGACCCTCTGGTACACTGACAGCATTTGAGTCCTACTTTGCCCATCCTCCTTTGTGTCTTCCTTCACAAAGGCCAGATTCTGCAAGGCAGAAATGCTTCAGAAAGCTTGCTGTCTCTTGGGATCATGCTCAAGAGAAACAAAAAGTAAGCAAAAACTCATTGATCTCAGCTGTACGTGAAGGCAGGAATCTCTTCCTTTGCTCCAGCATCTCACTGGAGGTGTTGTAAAACAGTGCTGGCCTTAGGCAAACCTGGAAGAAGGTGGCACATCCACTCTTCTCCCTGGAAGAACTAGAGATGGGTACCTTCGTATATGGCAGGTCAGACAGCCTAAATCTATTTTACAAAAAGAAAAACTAAGTCATTAAGTGTGAGTGACCACACAACATCAGCAGCAACAGCAGGTGAAGGGAATAATTCCTCCAACAATCTAAGGTTCCCAGTACCAAGTGGGAAGTTTGAGACAGAGCCAATGGGCTAAGAAGTGACCGGCTGGGCTACAAGCTGGCTGGGCTGCTGCAGCCAGATGTGCACTGATGACTCGTGCAGATGCTGGCCCTGCAGCACGTCTGGGCAGTAATTCCCCTTCTCCCTTCCACATTCCTGCTCTACCAAATTCAAACCATGCGCAGTGCAGGGGGATTACCTGCAATTACAGCTTTCACACGTCGGGGCTGGTTTCACTCAGCTGGGGAGGGGAGCAGAGCGGTGAGAAGTAAGGGCATCCATATGGTAGCATTCTGCAGCGATTCCCACTCCTGTGTTAGAGGCAGCCAGTGCCGTCTCACCCCTGTACCTCCCTCCCCTCCTCTGAAACCCCTTCCCAGGTGGGAAAACCAAGAAGGCCAGGGCCAGCAGCAGAGTCAGTTTTCCTTCCAGCTTCTGCCCAAGTGAGTAGGGGAAAAATGACAATTAGGGACACAACAAATGAGG